>JABTXL010008166.1:4858549-4907032 GCA_025134845.1 Neodon shergylaensis | reverse complement strand
TCTTTCTTTCTTTCTTTCTTTCTTTCTTTCTTTCTTTCTTTCTTTCTTTTTTCTTTTATGTTTTAGAGGTTTCAGTGTAATGTTAAGTAATTAATATGAATCTCTCCATTTTTTAAAATGTAGTTAATTAGTCCTATAAACTTGCCTCTTAAAACTGCCTTCATTGTGTCCACTCTCTGGATCTTAGGCCTGTGTTGTGTTTGTGGGTTGCCTGGTAGAGAGTGCTTCTAAGTCCCTACCATGTAGGCCCACTGGTTGTTCAAGTTGGAATGTCTTTCTAAGTATTGGAACCCAATGCAAAGGCTTAAGGATGCATTAGAAAAAGGGCCCTGAAAGGGTCATAGGACAGAGGAAAGCTTGGTCTGCCTGAGGTTTGGCAAAGTCCCCAGTGAGGTGAGTCAGAACAAAGCTAGTCCACTAGAAGAGGTTACAGCGATGGGATCAGGGATAGGAGAATTGTTAATGTCAGATAGTAAAAGAGCAAAGATTGTCTACCTCACAACTTTATTTCTGAGCATGCCACAAAATATTTTTGTAGTTTTTCCCCTAACCAAAAGTGAATGGAAAAATAATACCTTAGTTTCCAAATAGCTCCAAGGTGGGTAGCAGGTGGATTTGATCCATGTGCCAGGTGATGGGAATTTCCAGGCTCTGATGTTGATCTGCTCTTTAGAACTTTCTTGTCTGCCTTAGTTTTGCTTTTTACGTCATGTGATCAGGTCTCATATCATGTGAGAGCCACATACTTTGCAGTGGTTTGTTTGTCATATCTCAGCCCCCAGCAATCTTTTAGTTATTTTAAATAAACAGGGTGACCAAAAGATATCTCCTAAACAGAGCAGGAAATCACCATCAATTTTTAAGTCATGCACCCCGATAGCAATGGGTTCGTCATAAAACTTCACAGTGGCTTTTGGTTACTACAATTACAACTTTTATTATTTAAGTTTTTCCAACCACATATTTTTCAATCTCATTTTGAAGCTTGTCTGCTTTAGAAAACACACCATGTAAAGTTTAAAAAAATGCCACATCAGATTTTCTCTCCATATAAAAGCATTATCTGAGTTTCCTTTGCTGACATTTTCCAAAGCATTGATTTGGGAATTAGGTAAGCCCCTGAATGACATGGCACCTTTGGATATATGGACAGTTTTACTTTTAGAGAGAATTGTGGAGGCACAGAAATCAATGAGCTAGACGTGAAAGATCAACTCTTGTACTGAAATTTAAGAAAAAAATTGAGCTGATTTTGCCCTGGTATCAGAAAATAACATAGATTACAATGAACATATTTGAAAATGATTTTTCTATATCTTATGACCATTTGTAAGCTATTATACCATCAGTTGCTAATGATGGAATTATGTATTAACACATGGTTATATATAGGGAAGAGAAGACTCCATTGATGGGAAATGAAACGTGAGACTTCGGAGCTGTTATTGCTCAGGATAGTTTATTAATGATATTGCAAACTTTAGTATTCACACATGGAAGCTTCTGTGGACAGGATAGTAAATGTCACACAGGCTATGTCTTTGTTCACCCCCACAGCTGATTGTGGGTGGTGAATCTTCCTCCAAGTAAGACAAACAAGATTCTGACTGAATCTAACCTTGATAAAATTGCAAACTTGGGACTCCTAGTGGTTTCGACAAGATTTTCCCCAAGTGAGGAATCCATTTAGGCATTTGTCCCTGAATGAGGTTTTAAATTGTAAACGATTTTGTGTATATACTACTTCTGATTGTTTTAATCAGAGCCCGCAAACGCATCTCTGGCACTTGGTCTCAATGGGCTGGTTCAGCTCATATAATTGTTTTCCACTATCGCTACACGGCTATCATGTGCTCACTTGGATATTTGGGACAAATCAACCAGAATTAGTAATTAAGTTAGAATTACTCTTTTGAATAGAGCATTTTTTTTCTAGTTGAAAACATTATTTGTGAGTCCAATTTTAAATGGAAAGTGAAGAAAGAGCCCAAGAAGGAGAAAGAAAAGGAAAAACTGGCAGAGGCCACATTGCACATTTCATAGTGAGTACCATTTGCAATCTATAGAGGCGGAATAAAATAGAAAAGATGTTTGCCATGCTAAAAAATTATTAAGTATTAAGTGATCAATGTTTTTGACAAATAATCAGTGACTTTGTCAATATATTTTTTCAACAGTCAAAATCAACGAGGTCACTTCATAGATATCATCACTAAGTGTTTTACAATGTATTTTATCTCTAAAGACATCCATGTTTATAAAAAATGCTACTAATTTGTGACCTAAAATACTAAGTTTGGGAATGTATATTTTAATATCTTATGCATGGATAAAAGAAGACCTTTGAGGGCTAGGGAGATGTTCACTTGGGAAAGTGTTTGCTATGTAAGTATAAGAATGTGGTTTAGAACTATGTAGCACTCACATAAAAATCTGGGCATGGAGGGACATGCTGGAACCCTAATAATGCAAGGTGGGGGCAGGAGGATTCTCAGACTTCCTGACCAGCCAGTCTAGCAAGTGCAGAACTCCAGGTTCAGTGGGTGACCGTGTTTATATATAAATAAGGTGAAGAACAATTGAGTACACCTGAGATTGACCTATGTCTTCTATAAGTGCACATCTGGGCACCGATTCCCACACATATTCATGCTCACATAGCACACATTCCTGCAAACGCACAGTTTGGAGCTGTTAAAATATGCAGTGCATAAAGAATTTTGGAAGAAATAGAGGACAACAAATATAATGACCTTACATTGTTCTTAACTATTATTGATTGAATCATGAAAGTATTTTATGAAAGGTTACTATATTATTAATCTAACTCATGATTTTTCTAAAAGGAATGTCTGACAATGAAAGCAATGTTTGACAATATTTTTTGACCAATAATCAAAGGCAAAATGGGTATGAGCTTAATTAATTTTATCACCATATACTACATACACATAAACTGTTGAATCTCCAAAGGAATAAAACCAATATTTTTGCAAGTTTACTAATTGGGTATAAAATTCCAGTTAAAATAGAAACTTTCTGCAGTATAATTCAATAATAACCATGTTATATATATTCTATGCATGAACCAGCATGCAGAGTGGCTTCATTGGGAAGAATAGTGTTATGGAAATTTATAAGCCCTGCAAGAAACCTTTGAAGAAAACTTTTTCCTACTAGTACTTTAGAAATTTCTTTTCGATTCATGAAATTCTCCTTTGAATTCTATGTTAATAATACTGAGTAGACACTGATTGTTAATTCACTTGGAAAGACTTGCTTTTTTGTTGTTCTTTTTTATTTTTTTTGAAGATGATGTGTTTTTACTTTAGTCCAATAAATGATTCTAAAAGAGATGACCCAATTTTGTAGAGTCAGAGGCTAATACTAAGGGGAAATTACTTCTTTGTCCTCAGTTTAGCTATTTGGAGAAGTCAAGTATTAGAGCAACCAAAAGTATAAGAAAAGCATTAAAAATGACACTGGGTTTTGATCCTACTGCACATACTGGCTTTGTGGGAGCCTAGGCTATTTGGATTTTCACCTTCCTAGACCTGGATGGAGGTGGGAGGTCCTTGGACTCCCCACAGGGCAGGGAACCCGAACCCAGACAGCTCTTTGGGCTGATGAGAGAGGGGGAGTTGATTGGGGGAGGGGGAGGGATATGGGAGGCGGTGGCGGGGAAGAGACAGAAATCTTTAATAAACAAACAAACAAACAAATAAATAAATAAATAAAAGAAAAGCATTAAAAAATTTGTTACCTTTATATACATTTGGAATGTGCTGGCAATATGAATCAAGTTTTTAATTATGAAACTTAAGAAGTTTAAAACCAGAGAATGAGATTTCTGATTAGAATTTATCACCTGAATTAAGGGATGATGTAATTGTAAAATGAATATCACACTTTTAGAATATTTTGATGAATTATAGGATGGAAAATGTCTCACTAATAATTTTTTATTGAAGTGATAACAATCTATCTAGAAGTGTCATATGTTGTTAAAATTAACCTCTCTCACTTTTTCCTTACATAATGGGGCTTCTTGAAGGTGTAACATTACAGAAGTAGTTTGTATAGATTTCTATAGATTGTGACTGTTTTAGAACTAGCCATTATGGACAAAATGTATTGTGTGAAAAAAAAATCTAAAATTCCTAGGCCCTAGGAGCAGCATCCTGTTTGGTTTTTGTTTTGGGAAAGGTTAAAAACAAGAGCAAGAACTGTGTTTCCATTTCTGTATTTTAAGTTTCTAGCAAGTATTTTTAGGAAATAGATAAATTTTAAATGAATGGAGTACCTATTTTATCTACAAACATTCAGAGATTTGAGAAGTATGTATAAATAAGGCTGTATATCTCCAATTCTTTTCCTTTTATTGATATAAAAATCTAGGAGAAAATGTTTTGGATGTGTTTCCCCTGAGTCCCAGTTTGTACAAGCCCTGATTGTTCTCCCCACTGTTGAGAGAAGGAGCCACACCCTCTGCCTCTGTAGGTTTAGGGGCTATGTGCTCCATATGTGACCGGCATCCCTGAATAGAGGACATTGATTAGTGACTGCCAGTCACAAGACCTGACTGCACATTGCACAGGGCAACAAGGTGCTGCATGTTGAACAACACGAACAACCAGGGGCTGCGGGAGGAAGTTGTCGTGAAGGATGTGACTGGGTCATCTGGATAATTCTTGGTGTCAGTGCTAAGTCATAAGCAGAAGTGAGCCTGGTCTCATCATAAGGACACATATAGGTGACCAGAGTGCAAAGGTAATTTGCAGTTAGGTCATTGTCTTCCAACGACCCCAGGCATCACAATAGCCATATATTAACCTTTAATTTAAGATGATATACAACAAGCCAGGCAATAGCGGCACACAGCTTTAATCCCAGCACTCAGGAGGCAGAGGCTGGTAGATCTCTAAGTTCAAGACCAGCGTGGTCGCCACAGCGAGTTCCAGAATAGGCATAGCTACACAGAGAAACCCTGTCTCTAAAAAACAAAACAAAACAAAATAAAAACAAAGCAAAGGGGATGATGTACAACAATCCCTTCCCTTGAAAACATGTCCAGTTTTGAATTTAAATTCCCCTGGTTATGATTAGAATTCATAAACTTCAGAAATTTCCTCTTGCTCAAGGGATACAATGGAGTCTCACCTGTCTGCACTTCTTCAATCTTAGAGGCAAGCACACAGGCATGCACAGGTTTACAACATCAATGTTGTCATAATTAACAGGCCAGATGGCAGATTGAACATTCCCCTCCGACATCATTGCATTCTTATGCTCATCCTTTCCTTTCCAACTCAAACCTTTTCCGTTTCTGTTAGACACTGAAGAAAAAGGGCAAAGACACACTACATGGAATCATAATGCTCTCTGTGGACATCAGCACTGCTAAGAAGACTCACTTGTACTGCACAACACAATGTGGTTTACACGGCCAGGTGGACACTCAGCTTTCAGACTTTGAAAGGGAGCTGTTGGTGAGTTTCTGAAGGAGAGGAGAGACAGACACGAGGTGGACATTTCTGGGGGGAGACCAGACTCACCTCTCAGCAGAGCGCATCACACTCCAAACTGCCAATTAGGAAATCATGACAGGTGTGAGCTGTGAGGAAGTGATATGATCTGAACTGCAGGGGATGTGTGAACAGATTCTTTGAGAAAGGGCTGCAGTGGTAGCTGTCGAGCAGGAAAAAGCATGAGTTGCCGCTTCAGAAGGCAATATGAGTTTCAGAGTGAGGAAATAGCTCCGCAGTGGTAGAGTGCACACTCAGTACACTCAAACCCTGAGCTTATCCCAGGTGTACCTATGGATGGAGGGAAGGAGCGAGGAAGGTAGGGAGGGAGGGTAGGAAGAAAGCTGGAATAGAAATTACTCTGTGAAATCAGCAAAACACAGAGGGTATTTTAATTTAATTGTGTATTAGCTGTCAACTCTGAAAGGTGGCTTGAGTTTAGTGATTACTACAATCATAAGGAATCTTCTTTAAGAAATACAATTGCTTCCATATTAGTATAAAAGCAACAGAGTAGGAATGTTTAGGTTAGTCTGTAGGATGTGGTGTTATATATTTTGAAATGGCACTTATGTAGTATTCTTATTTCTGAACATTGCTAAACATCTACAAGTAGCATTTTAGCCACAGAAGGCAACTAAGACTTGGTAATCTCGAACCACCTTTCCTGACTAATCTTCACCTTTGGGCGAATGCAATTCTCCAGGGAGCCACAGCTGCTTGCCTGAGCTACAGACTTAGACATTCAGGATTCCATGGGATAACTGTGGGATGTAGTAGTTTATCATGTTCATAAAAAAGTATGTGGGAGGGGCTACGAGGCCCTTTCAATTTAACAGAAGCTTACTTGTTTTAAGAATATGTGGTTTGGGAAGAAAAGGTCTGTTTTAAAGAAGAAAGGAAAAGAAAGGACTATTGGAATATGTTTGGGGAGAAAATTAAAATTTCTTTGGAAACATTTAGTTAATGTATATTAAATATGGGACTACCAATATGAATCCTGTATTTATTTACCCATTTTTGGTGTAAGTACCATTATTTCCCATATTTTACAGATGAAGAGCTGTAGTTAAGACAAAACCGAGAAGCCACATCAGTCCGGGGGCGGGGTGTTGTATGATTATGGGGTAGAGGCAAGCTTTCTACAAAAGTCAAAGAAGACTAATTTCCTGATTTAAGGACATCTAGAAATAATTTGTTCTTCAGATTTTGAAATAGATGTATCAACTGTTCTTAATAAATATATAGACAACTTACTCATTTTATTTAATTTTTTATTCATTCTTTTAGAATTTCATACAGAATGTTTTTATTTTCCTGACCCCCCAGCTCTTCCCGGATTCTTATTACCTCCCTACTAACCAAATCTTAGGCTCTTTCTCTCTTTTAAACAAATAAACCAACAAAATCAAAAGAGAAAAAGGAAAAAAAAGTCTCTACAAACATGGAGCCTGAGGTGTTGGACAACTCCTCCTGAGCACGTGGGCTACCCTGGAGTGTGGTTGGCATACCCAGTGACACTCAGATATTAAGATACTCACACTATGATGTTTTATTAATAGAACTTTCTTCACTCAAGTCCTTAAACATGAAGGTCAGAAACTTCAAAACTAATGCCACTTCAGAGCAACAATCTGGATTTTTTTTTTTATCAATTTACAAACATGTGGTTGTGAGTATTTCATTGCTAGACTTAAAGTGAATAACCACAGATTAGTTTGGTTTTGAAAACGTTGATAGCTGTTTACTTGTTTTGGTTTCAATTTTCTTCACTTTGAAATTATAATATGTTGAATTTTCTTAAGCTATGAACTCAATTCCTTATATAGTTTACATATACAAGAGACTTACATAGTTTTCTTGATGTTGGCACAAAATAGAGAGACATTGGTTTAGAAATTTCACATCATGGTAACCATGGCCAGTTGCCATCCACATCTTCGTATTTAATAGAAATTAGTTGTTCATCAGTTTAAAAGACCGTTACTAGACTTTTGCTGCACACAGATGACAGCATTAGAGGAAAAGATGGAGGAAGGTCACTGTGTAGGAAATAAGAGGAGAAGAGTGACCAGTTGGGGAGTGTGGAAGGCCTCAAATTATTCCCTTCCTGCTATTCAAATACGGACCACGTTTTAGGTAAACTGTCCCGAGGAGACTTTTCCTGTAATTCGGTCTGACCTCTACGTCCATCTTCAATAATAGCGCATAGGCACTGAGGACGACCTGAGAAAATTCCAGTCAGTCCTTCTCCAACATATTTAAAATCCTGGGAAATTCTTTCTAAATCCCACTGTGTCATCGAAGCAGTAAAGAAGGAAAGTTGATTTAGCATCACCTTCATGAATTCTCAGGACCTGCAGATGAAGAATGAACTGTGAGTTGGGTTGAGAAGGTTGTGACAAACTCCAGGACCACGGACTTAGCACCCGCTTTCTGCGTGATGCTCCGTCTGCCCCCTTCCACAAAGAGCTTTGAAAGACTGTGCACAATAATATGATTTTACGACCTGTCACATGTGAACTCACTGAAGAACTCAGAAGACGATTCTGAAAACACTTTGCACTCCAGTTGGTGTTTCTGAGGACAGGACAGTAAATCAGCCTGATGCAGGAGATGTGAATGGATTAAGTGCACCTGGTATTCTTTGATATCCTCAGAATGATTTATCATTGCTTTGTGTTCTGGTGTGGGGATGGAGACAGGACATGGAATGGGAATGAGATATTAAAAATCTCATTCAGGACCAACTTCACTGAATCAACCATGTGTGATATAATACAACTTTATATAGCTGTGAATTCTTCTTATTGATTGCCTTACATATATTCCCAACAAAGCCGACAGGGAAGAGGAGACATTTTTAGCTGTTTCTCTAAGCAACTGCATAAATACCAATTGTATTTATCAATAAGGGAAAAGAAAAAAATCTAAGCCTTTTGAATTCTTTCATTTCAGGATCAAACTGTATGATCTTTCCTTAAGTAAATATTTTTTCATACTTCCTTTTAGTATTTTCTCAGAAATATATCTTTTCAGGTATTTTAAACAGCAATTTGAAGCTGACAACCTGGGATGTCTGTCCTAACCCAGCAGTGGGCTGTGTCCGTGTTCTTATTCATTTCCTCCGGATGTCTATCTGAACCCCAGCAGAGTGTGGAGTCTGTGTTCTGTTCACAGGGTTTCAGTGTCTGGGGACGTCTGTGCACAGCTACCCCAGCTGGGTGTGGTGTCTGTGCTCTGCTTCCACACTTGCACTGGCTCTCCTCAGCTCAGATCCACAGTTAAGTATGTGAATTTCCTTAAATCATGGAAAAATCAGCTTGTCTTTCTCTCTTGCTGTAGCTGTGGCCTGTGACTATCAAATCTTGAAGCTTCCTCCCTGGTGCGCAAGCGAGCTGTGCAGGTGTTTATTAAGTTGCCACTGTGCACTAAATTCCCTGGTTTCATTAAGCGAAGTAACACTTCCAAGTTGTAAATCTAAGGCTAAGCCTCAGCAAAAGAAAGAATAAAAAATCACAGTCCTTAGAAATCGAGAAAACTAAGTACCAGCAGACAAGTTCAAACTTAGAACCCAAACAAAGTTAAGAACTGCAGGCAGGATACACTGGAAGGAAGGACCCTGGCTCTCCACTCGAGTGTGGGCATGGGGACAAAGACAAAGGAGGAGAAAGATTGGCAAGGAGGATTTTTTTTTTTGCGCTGTGCTTGGTTGTGTTTTCTGTATATGCAACCATGAAAAAAATATTTGATCCCAAAATGAAGAGAAAGGACACAAGGCATAGATTGCCTGATCAGGAACCCCTTTGACTTTCTTTTTCCTGGTTGTTTGTAACCAGCACTGTTGTGTACCGTGGGCTGCTCAATGTTGGCAGTGGGCACGCTTCACGACACGTCGGTGGCCGTAGAAGCACAGAGCATTTCCCCAGTGGTTGTAGCTGTTGTCCCATATGGAACAGCTTCAGGTTACAGTGGGAGGTGAAGGTGTGAGGACACAGCCTACATTTACGGTGGTGGCTGCTGGAGCGAGAGGGACGAGCAGGAGAGCTTTGCCTGCTCCAATATGCAGACAGTTCGCAACTAAAGGTCTAGACTGCTCAGGATTAAAACTCATCCGCTCACGCAGCGGGCTCCCTAGGATTGCCAAGGGCCTCCCTCAACCCCCTCATGGAAATCCACTCAGAACCCTTTCTTGGATTATCCACACGAACATTATATGCTTTTCGTGGTTCGACATAACAGTGTGGATTGCCACTTGTGATCTACCAGTATAGATTTTTGGGGCTTTAAAGGTTTCTGCCCAGGAATTAGCTGTGATTCAGATCAACTGCTTCTACATATAACCTATGTGACTTAGATTGGTCTGTCTGTACATATCACTTGTGTGATTCAGACTGGACTGCTTCTACATATGAATTCCTCTTTCTCTCTTGCAATTCAATATCTTTCTTTTCTTTATGATTTTAGTGATTTAACTATAATGAAGAGCATTTTTTTTCTGGCCCTGCCTATTTGGAATTTTGTGAATCTCTTGTGCTTGGATATATATTCCTTTCAATAGATTTGGGGAATTGTATAACAGAAATATTGGGATGTCTTTGAACATGATAGAGCTTTTCTCTGCTCCTGATGAGCTTGGCTTAGGAAGTAGGATCCTAGAAACTCAGTAGTCACCAAAAGTCACCTGAACTCTGTGGTTTTTCTGATTGTCTTGTGATTTCAAAGAGTAAGCTTCATGGACCACAGAATGTGAATTTTAGATGAAATTTTATTATAGGTTTTTAGGTGAAAGCTTAAAGGAGGGAGAGTTTGAGGGAAAAAGGAATTGATGATTGAGGAAGGGATAGATGGAGGAGAGAGAGACAGAGATATAAAGAGTGATGAGAGAGGAGAGACAGAGACACACACACAGAGTGATAGAGAGATTTGCAAAGGTCTCAGGGTATCGGTGAAATACTTATGACAGAAACCAGGATGAGGGATGGGGGAGGATGTGCTGGATAAGCAATCTGGTGCTCAGAAGGGTCCCCTTCTCATTTTATCCACATATTTTATACAGTTTTTATACACAAGTGCTCATTTAGTAGATAACAAAGAACTAGGAACCAGAACTTTCTTCTGGAATTCCTGGTTCCTAGAAAAGATATCCTCAGAATGGTAGCTTTGGGGTTCCTGCCATGCCAGGAGAGTTTTTACCTCTTGTTCTCATTATTTTTTTATCGAAAATATTATCTGTGCTTTAGGCCTGGAGTTCTCTTTCTATGTTCATGATTTGTGGGTTTGTTTTTTCATGGTGTCCTAAGGTTGGTGTATATTTCATTTTGTGTGTTTTAAAGTTTGTCATTTTCTTTAATTGAGTGACTCAGCCCCTCTACCATGGCTCCAGTCTCTGATATACTGTCTTCATGTTCCATTTTGCTGGTGAGGCTTAAACTGAAAAAAATTTATAAGGCTTATTGAGTTTTTCATTTTTTTGCTGCATTTCACTCTGAATTTTCTTTATCATTTCTTTCTCTCAGTTGGATTCAATTTTCATATCTTTCATTGTCCTCAATATTTCATTTAGTCACTTGCTATTGTTTTTGTGGACTTCAATTATTTTGTTCTTGGCCGGGCGGTGGTGGCGCACGCCTTTAATCCCAGCACTCGGAAGGCAGAGGCAGGCGGATCTCTGGGAGTTCGAGGCCAGCCTGGTCTACAAGAGCTAGTTCCAGGATAGGCGCCAAAGCTACAGAGAAACCCTGTCTCAAAAAATTATTTTGTTCTTGTCCAGTTTAAGCTCATCCAAGTGTTTATTTCATCACTATATTCTTTGAACTCATTAAACACGTTTGCTATTGTGCTTTTGAATTCAGTATTTTTGATTTATTTTACATTGTTCTCTTTAGCAGACAATGCTATAAACTGGTAGTTTGGGAAGAGTTCATATTGTTTTGGTTTAACTTCTTGTTTGTTTTTGTAATGGAACACAGGCAACTGGATTTAGGCTGTTGATTTTTTTTTTGATTGTTGTCCTCCATTGTCTCCATGTTTCTGTGATAAAACACTGACCAAAACTAACTTGGGAGAGAAGAGGGTTTATTTCAGCTGACAGGTGATAGCTCATGGCAGAGGGAAGCCGAGGAATCAGAGACTGTAAGGAATGTTGTTGGCAGGCTTTCTACACATGGATTGTTCAGCTACTTTTGTTATACAACAATAGCCCTATCTGTCCAGGCTTGACTTCAAATACAGTGAGCTGAACCTGCTTGAATTCATCAGTAATCAAGAGCCCCCCCCCCCAATAGGCCAGTCTGATGGAGGGAGTTTCTTACTTGATGTTCATGCCACGTTTTAAGTTGACAACAATGATTAGTTATCACAGGGGTTTTTTGGCATGAGTTTTTTTTTTCTTTTTAGCCCACCAAGGCAGAATCCAAGGTGAGATGCTGAACTGGGTATCTTAGGGTTGGGATGAAGTCCAGGATGGTGAACAGGTGCTAGGGTGGCATGTCCTGCTAGATCCAGTCTAATCTAGGCCTATAAAAACCCACTATGCAGAGTGGTTGTGCTCTATGGGTGCATACGGAGGGATGTCAAGAAGTGATGTTGCCTAGTGGTGGAGACCTGGAGTGTGTGCTGGAATTACAGAGGGGTGGCATCAGGGGAGCTACTTGGAGTGGGATAAAACACATGTGGGGTGGTATAAAGGCTTACCAAGGGTGAGAAAACTCACTGTACCCAGAGGGACTGTGTAGAATGGTGTGGGACAGAACAGGAGTCAGGTGGAATGGAGCTAGGTCTCTGAGCTTTGTTTTCTAAGGCGAATGTTGGCTGTGGGAAGATTCATCCTTCATTTGCAGTGTTGTCTGGGTTCTAGTTGTCAGAACACTTGATGTCTTCCATTTCACTGAGAACGTGAGTTGTTCTGAGGTAGGATAGAGAGGTGAAGACAAGAGAAGGGAAAAGAGTCTGTTATCCAGGAATCTGGTTGAATCCTCTTGCCCACAGAGAAACACGAATTCCAGCACAAGCAACAAATCCTGAAGACCTTACTCCCTTCACAGCTATAAACCTGTAATATGCTAAAAATCTCACACAAGAAAAAAATACCCATTTACTCAGAAAGTGCATGGGCTAAGCCCCTTGTGAACCCTAATGACTTCTGGATTTATCTTCATGTTGGTAACTAAAAAGAAAGAAAGATCTGGGATCAGATCAACTTCAATTCTTCTTTGAAAGTGTTCTCTCCTTTATATCTAAAGTTTAAAGACAGCTTTTGATTCCAGAGAGCAAACAGCCAGAATGCTACACTCTATGAAGCTGAGCCAGAGCCCTGGGGGAAACAGCTTAACTTGCCCGAGCCCAAGTATTGCCTTTTCCAGCATTCTGGTTGTTGCTAGCTTGTTCTCCCCCACTCTGTGGCCCCAGCATATAGATGATAGTGGCTGATGATGTCATCTAGAAGTGACAGCAGTTTCATGTTCCTGTTGAGTTTCTGAATGTGCCCAAGGAATTGACCTCCCTTGTGTCTTTATACCATCATCCCAATGCATGGGGGTGCTGCCTTGTTTTCTTCTTGAACTATGACCCTAACTGAGCATGCTCAGAGGTATGTATATTAAATCCATTTTGAATAAGAATAGCTCCTACTTGGACATATCAGTAGGCTTCCCTAATAAATTCTTTACCATTTATTTGAGAAAAAAAATGGCTTTGGAAGTTTCAAAGACAGTTCCCTTTCTCTCTTTGCTTGTGGAAGGTAATAAATAATTCTCTACTATTTTATGTGTTGGCTGTGTTTATTTTCGCTTTACACTCATCAGGAAATGAGCCCTTTGGGGAGTCTATTCGGTTCTACTATCAAATTATAATTCTATCCAAGACATTTCTTGGGACACCCTATAATCTCACTTATTCAAAGAGAGAAACAAAAAGAAAACAAAAAGTTTCTTAGTGATATTTTGGGTGAGTCATAGCTTGAGAGTCACTGAGATGACGTAGAAAGATAACGATGAGACAATTAATTACAACTATTTCTTTAGGAGCTCATGCCCATGCGTGGGTATGTCTTGATTGCCCCTACTATGCCTTGGGAAGCACATGCCCATGTTTGGGTTTGCCTTTTCTTTGTTTGCTCTCAATTGAGAAACACATGCCTACACTATTAAAGCATCTTCAATAGAACTCCAACTCTGTTTCAAACTGGTTGAGCCTGAAATTCTTTTCTTCACTGAAAATATAAATATAGTATTTGGAATGAGTTGGGGCTAAAGAAATGGCTCAACAGTTAAGAGCACTTCCTGCTCTTCCTGAGTTCAATTCCCAGCAACCACACGGTGACTCACAACCGAGAGTGTAATGAGGAAGAGAGCTTGTCAGTTATCCTTACCAACTTAGACCATGAAACCCAATATGGACAAGTTCAACAGAACCGCCATATACAGGCTGCCCATGCATGCTTCAGCATTGCTAGGGCTTAAATTTTATCCATTCCTTTCGGGTTCTTAAAAGATTAAGGGACACGTGGAAGGAATGCTATACACATAATATAATAAATAAATAAATATTTTAAAAAAATTAAAAAAAAGATTAAGGGAACTCCTTTGTCTACTGAAGATGGTAGTGTGGAACTCTGTCTCTGTCCCTTTGTGGCAGATATTCCACCATCATGTGTATATTACTTTCTAGTTGCCAGAGTGCGTGTCTTACCATAGACTTCATTGGCAGCAGCTTCTTCTCATCCCATCTGATTGACATCTTACTGATGTAATGGAGCAAGGCAACTGTGTTTAATAGTTTTACGTCAACTTGAAACAAGCTGCAGTTATCTGAAAGGAGGAAACCTCAATTGAGAAAATGCCTCCATTTGTAGGGCATTTTCTTAATTGGTGATTGACGGGGGAAGGACCAGTCCATTGTGGGCAATGTCATCCCTGAGCTGGTGGTCCTGGGTTCTATAAGAAAGCAGGCTGAGCAAGTCACGAGGCACAAGCCAGTAAACAGCATCCCTCCATGGCCTCTGCATCAGCTCCTTCAGGTTTCTGCCCTGTTTGAAGTAAGTGTGAAATATGTAAGAAACTATAAAATGATCTTTGTTTTTGTACTTAAAATTTTCTACAGGTTAGTGTAATTTCACGAAAACAAAAAGTATTTTGACTGAAGCCTATAGAATTCAATCAGAACTGGATTAGTTATGGCATCTTTGAAACCCATAGAACTGAGCCTTTTCATGGGCCCCACATTTTAGAGGCCAGTGATCTCTTACTCCAGAAGATTGGGAGTCTTTGTGGCTTAAGGGGTTGTAGTCCCATAGATTTCATCATATTCCATCTGCTCAAACTATATTCTAGTCTTGGAGTTTGGGAAAATATCTCCTCAAAAATCCCAGAGTGTACTTCCTGATCTTCTATTGACTCTTGCTCCTCCAAGTTTGTGTTACCTTTGTCTTTTAGGTATTTTATTTAGTATAGAGCTGTTCTATTTAGGAGATGCTTAAGTATTAGCATGGTACAAGTTCTTATTTAGAGCATAACATGATCATGTGCATTGCCTTCTTGGAGTGGTAACGACTTTTGTCAGGTACCCATGGAAAAACTAAGTGGACAAAACCAATATAGAGATAGCTTGTAATGGCTCTAATGATGTTAAGGCTTCCTAGGAGAAAGACAGAGGAAACATCACACGACATTACCAGGGATTCCAGCCATTATCCACTTCCTAGATGTAAGTGATCCTAGCAGGTGTACACAGAGTGCATAGGAAGTGAAAGATTAATTGAAAATTAGGCTCCATCACATAGCTTCCATGAGGTTGTTATTCATAGTAGGACAAGACTTTGGGGTGATTTAGCTGTTTCATAATGTTCCATACTTCGGTATGTAACCTGTCCCTCATTCTCTGTAAGTAAGTCCAGTGAACTCACTGGTACACCAAATTGGACTTTGGTCACATCATTACTTTGATAAGTTGTCAGTGCCTTATCTGGGGTAAACAGATGTTTGTTCATGACCCTCCAGGAAAAGTTAATGCAGCAAAGAGATGTTTATGTTCAATTAGGAGATAAAATCCATTTGTAAACTCATTGCATCATTTGGGTCTCTGAAGATTCCCTTCTCTGTGCTTAGGGGCAGAGTAGCCTCCCAGACTTCTATATATTGCTGAGTCCAAGGGTCTGAACACTCTTCTCTGTTTTCCCAAAGAAATCAAATTCCTGTTCTGACCCTTTACCCATAATATAGTAATAGACAACATCAGAGCCAATGTATGTAGATTGATACAGATAATTTGCATATAAATTTTGTGCAATTCTTGTGATATTACTTCATTCCAGTTGTTTAGAGATTTAAATATCAAGTTTCATAATGATATGAATTATATGGGAATTTTTAAACACAGAAGACTCCTATTTGTGTTGCTTTGAATAGTTCCCTTGCAGAGGCACGCACAAGAACATTAATAAATATACTTAAATGTTTATGATGATAATGCTGATTGAGGAAGACATGCTCGAGGACTCTATGCAACATTTTCCAAAAGGTGTAATTATAGCAGACAAAAAGCTCTATTTGAGAGACTCTGATGTATTCGCTGTAACTTGCAACAAAACTATGTAATTATTCTCACAGCTCTTTAAATATAAGGATTTGTTCCCTTGAAGCCCGGAAGCCCATCTGCACTCGTCTTATTTCCCTGATGCTAAATGCCATAGCACTAGATATTGGCATCATTTAAACTGCAGAAGCTATATTGGAATTATTCCAGTTTCCCTTAGCTACAAACTTAATACCACAGTTTATATTCCTGGGGTCTCCCAGGCTGATTTCCTCCCAATTCTCACAGGTACATACCACAAGCTCACCTTGTTTGCTTTCTGGGATTTGTCTTCAATTAGTCTCACTTCCTAAAATGTCACTTCTGAAAAGACCTGGAGACCAATGGGGGAGACCTGTCATTGGAGGATGAGCAACACCTAAACATGATGTGACAGCCATACTTTATTTAGTTTCTTCGTGTCAGAACAATTTTTACTTTTGAGCAAAAAACCCAAACCAAATTAAACCAAGCAACTCACAAAAACTTTCTCTTATCAGTGTCCACAGCCACAAAGAGTCAGGCGGTCCTTAATGATGTGCTCTGCTGGTGAAGGCAGAAGACAGAAGACTGTAATGAGCCAATGTATTTATCAACTGCATGGGTGAGGACATAAGGTAGGCAGATCAGCACAGGGTGGAGAAAACTCTTTAAAGAGCTTTAGACCTCAATAACACTCTTACCTTTAGGGTTTGATGGAGACTCTGGTCTTCTAAGTTTAACAAAGCATTTCACAAGTTTTACCCAATCACCTCAAATATGTTAGGTCATTTGGAGAGATGGAGTACATATCTATCAAGGGTGCTAAAATCAGTCTGTGATAATTCTGTCTCTCAATTTGTCGTATTCCTTCTTTCCTGAATGCTGGGGTTCTAACCAGCCATTCCGCAGAATCTTCAACACAGCTGTAGTCTCTTCAGACAACCTGAGTTCACACTCAATGATAAAGCATTTCAGTATAAAATTATTCACAGAAGTCACTGATCTCTGAATCTTCAGCCTCTTGTCTAAGGATGATTTATCAGTCAGTTTGAATGAATGCTATTGATAACAATATGGCTATATGGTGGTTCTGCTGTGTGGCTTAATTACTTTCCTATTGCTATGATAAAACACCACAATCAATACACATTATAAAAGAACACATGCAATTTGGGGCTTAGAGTTTCAAGGTTAGAGTCCAACAATGGCAGTGCAAAGTCTTGGCAGAAGAAAGAGCTAGAAGTTTTTGTCTTCGTCGCAAATTGGAAGAATAAACTTTTGGGACCTCAAAGCATTCCCCTAGTGATAGACTTCCTTCACAGCCACAATTCCTAATTTTTCTCAAACAGTTCCACCATCTGGTGAACAATGATTCAAACATATCAGCCCATGGGGGTGCAGTCTCATTCAAACCACTATGATGTGTTATTGAGGAAATGTAAGTTAGAATGATCATAAATCTCTGCTTTTAGTTTTTTATTCTCTATTCTTGTTATCCATCTATCTATCCATCTATTATCTATCTATCTATCTATCTATCTATCTATCTATCTATCTATCTATCTATCTATCTATCATCTATCTATCCATCTACCTACCTAGTTATCATCTATCAATCTGTCTTACTATGTTCTTCACCATCATCATTTGTTACAAAAAAAGAGGTAGATTCACTGAGAAGGAAGCTGAGACCTTTTATTCTTTAAAATGAACTTTATTAAGAGAAAGAACTTCTTGATTCTGATGTGTAGGGGCAGTGAGGGAGTGGTTGGAGCATGAGGTGAGAAGGAATTAAGAGGGATAGTGTATCATGTTCACTGGCATGGCGAGTGAGCACTTAAAGGAGGGAGGAAGGAAGATGGGAGAGTGGAGAGAGGGAAAGAGAGGGAGAGAGAGAGAGAAAAAAAGAGAGAGAGAGAGACTTTCTTTCAAAATCTTGGAGAGGAGCCTTATTAGGAGAGATAGCTTATAGTGGGCAAATGGAAAATTAACATCAGCTACAGTCTTATGCTGGGGTGAAGAGGCATCTTAGATGCTTCGGAGAAATCCTTTAAACAAAGGGAATTTATGACGTCTAAAGATTTTCAAGGGATGGCATGATGTTTTATATTAGTGATTTAGCATAAGTGACTAGGCACATAAAGGAAGTGGGCACTGGGTAGAACCATAAATTCGTTTTGAATTTGCAGTGGGGGAATAGCTGGGCATGTTTTTCTCAGGTATGTACAATCTAAATGTCAGAGCAGAGGCTAATCAGCTTCTTGGGGCGTGGCTTGATTTCTGGAAAAGAGAAAGGCACCGGGAGGGTCTATGTTATAACAATAATTACACTGATATTTGGAAATACGGCAGCAATCATTCTCCCTCTACTTACACACACTTTCTCTCTCCTCTATTTTCTTAGTTTCTACTAGTCTATGCTATTACTAGAATTTTCATTATAATATTTTTCCTTTGTTACTGTGACTTTACTCAAATTTTTGTTGTGTATTCTTAGAAGGTCTATCTGTGTCCCGTTAAAATGGACTTGTTTTCATTTATGTATTATAGAGGAAGATTGTGGAAGAATTTGAAATGTACTGAGTGCCTTGACCAACTTTTCCATTAGAGTTATATCTGCCCCTGCCTTTAATTAGGCTGCTGGTAATTGCACAAGGATTGATGTGAGTCTGTAGGAAGATGAGAGCGATGCAAATGATTTCTGCCTATAGAGATGCAAATCGAAGCTGATGAAACACACCTGAGAGCATTGTGGGACGCTTTCAGTGCTGCGATCTTCTGTAAATACTCTTCAGCATTCCTTCAGGATTATACATGTGTAAGGCCTGAAATATCTTTTAAAGCATTGCAATTTTTTTGTCCCCTTAAATAATACAATAATGGAAGCTATTTTAAAAGGATATTTGTCATGCTTTTTTTATTTGTAGAAGAGTTATAGCTTTGTTTCTTCTAGAAAATATTTTTTCATGTTCTTTTATTCAAGACTTCAGCCTGGTTTTCAAAAACTCATTGTCTCCACACATTGCTCTGTGTGTGTGTGTGTGTGTGTGTGTGTGTGTGTGAGAGAGAGAGAGAGAGAGAGAGAGAGAGAGAGAGAGAGAGAGAGGCATACCTTGGGGTCAGGGTGATCTCAAGCCAAAGCGTGTGTATGGAGATATGGTAATCAGAAAAAAAAAAAACTAGTAGTTGGTTTTCTGTTTTCACCATGTAAGTCGTCGGAATCCATCTGAGGTTTTTAGACTTATACAGAGAGTGCTTTTCCCCACTGAACTGTCTTTTTAGTCAGGTATATATTAGTTCAGGACAGTGATAACCTGAAAAAGAATGACAGAAATTTCTTTGGTGGCTGCTTTTGCTGTCTTGCTGGAGGCTATGACCTAAATCAAAAGAATATATGAAGAGTTTCTTTTGGTACATATTATAGTTAATGAGATTGAAATGATCCTAGCAACAGAGAAAATTATTGTAGATATCTGAGGATGAAATTCTGTTGACTCTTCCTTTAGCTAAGTATAAATCTATACATATGTAGGATCCAAAACAATTGTAGCTAGAGGGCAATAATAAACCATAGACCATTAATAAATTACCTGAGATTCATAGGGACACAAACATTAAAAATAGAAGGTGGAGACTGTCTGAGACAGGATGATGAGGGATGCCTTTGGCAAACAAGAGTGGGAAAAGCTGTTGTGACAAATGTGCTCAGTGTGCTCGGGTACAGGAGACTCAAACAGTGAGGAGAGGAACAAAAATTTAAAAACGAGTGGAGAAAGAGGAAACAGTTTTGAATTTGAGCATGTAGAAACAGAAAATACCCAGAAATGATCTGGAGTGGAACTCTGTCTCCCACAACACCTCTCAAATGAGAAGGCAGAGAAAACCAAGCTGACAGAGTAGAGTGCCACCATCTTCTGCGAAAATATCGAAAAAGTCCAGGAAAATGCACTTTGCTTTTGAGAAGAAGTGGGAAAAGTTATTTTTAACAAATGATTGTTAAATTTGATGAAAACAGCAAAAGTACTAACATGAAAGTTCAGTGAGTTCCAAGCACAAGCAATACAAAAGCAAGAATATCAGCATCAATTCCTGCCCAGCAGTAAAGGAAAAATCTTAAAATCAGTCAGAGAAAAAAAAAAGGGGGGGAACATGTTATTATAGAAAAGTATGCATCAGAATAATAAGAGTGTATTGCTTGCTAGAAGGAAGGCAAGCCAGAATATAAGGGGGGCAACTCCTTACAATCCTGGGAAGGATCTTGTTAATTTAGATATAAACATGAAACATATCTTCTCAAATTAAGAAGGAATAGAGAATTTTGAAGGAATATTTTTTTTGTCAAGGAAAAAGAGTTGCAAGAAGAATTTTAATATCAGAAACATTGAAATGAATTCCTGTGTCATAAGAACTCTGATACTACATGGAAACTCAGTTCCATGAAAAGATAAATATAGAACTCTAAAAGTAGAAGAAGAACATGAAAGTCATTTCATGGTTTCATGAGCTTCCAAGGGTAGAAGATGCTAAAGGCAAAACCAGTAGTTATACATTTGGGGTTACAGAATACACAGAAGTAAAATATAGCTATAAATAGAGTAACAAAATGTAGATTAAAACCACACTGTGACACTTTCACACCCACTTGAATGGCTAAAATTGAAAGCACTGTCTTAGTACAGCTGAGATAAAGGAACACATCAAGATAACTCCCCAGTCCTGTGTGACTCTGTTACATAAGATGTTGACACCCACAGACAGCGGAGATATAGTTTGTGTTCTCTGTTACTATGAGAACAACCTTGGATTAACCGGGAAATAAGTGTGTGATTTCTCATTAGTAGAATGAGGGTAAAAAGAACTTTTGTGGTGCAGGAAAGATGACTCAGCGGTCAAGAGCGCTTGTTGAGAAACCGGTTGTAAGGACCTGGCTTCAGATCCTCGCACCCATGTGAAAAGCTGAGTGTGGTCACACAGGTCTGTAATTCTAGCATGGAGGAAAGAGAGGCAGGAAGATATGTGGGAATTGATGGCTGCCAGTTTATTTCCAGGAACAGTGAGAGATACTTTCTTAAGGAAATAAGGCCAAGAGAGATAGAGCAGGATACCCAATGGCCCCAGAGGGCTCTGTAATCATGCTCTCAGATGTGTGCACCCACACACGTGAGCACACCCCCCATACACACACGCTACACTCACACACACACTACACCAACATACACACTACACTTACAAATATATGTACATATATCTAGACTCTAGCATGTAGGCCACAGAGAATAACAATGTGGGATAGAGTTTTTTGTATTAGGTTTTAATATTTATTTCTCATTATGCAAATTAAAAACTGATGATCAATCAAAATCAAACACCTAATTGAGCATCATTGAAATGAAAAAGCTGAATGTTGGGAAGTGGATGCGCAGAAACCTGCATATAATTATTGATGGCTTTATTTTGATGCCTGTGGATACATACATGGCTTCACCTTGCTTTACATTTTGTCAAGCAGTATGTAATGGGTCACACATTAATTCCATAAAGATGGCATTCCTTTTCAGACTGATACTGAGGGCTCGAGAAGCATGCCTCTGTGATAAGAAGACAGGCTCTTTTTTTGACAAGTTCTTGGTTATGCTGAGAACTGCTAGGCCAGGGGGCTATTTGGAAAGACTGTGGGATCCTCCCACAGTAACAAGGGCCACATGTGGTTAAGGGTGATTGGAATATACACTGAGTTTCCAAAGGCATGAGTGATACCTCCCACACAATCACAACTTTGTGGGCCCTAACCTAATTGTTAGACACTGAGGTAGAATAGGATTCATTGCCCCTGCTATATCAGCTGACTGTGCCCTGTCTCCTTCTCTGCCAGGTTTTCTATTTTATGATTTCCAGGCACTGTGAGGGAGTGAGCTCATCCCTGGATCATAAGCTTCCAGAGGAAGGTGAGAGACATACGGTAGCCTTATAACAGTTCTTTCCAAATTTACATTGGGGTTATAGGGGAAATGTCTGCTCTTCTAGATATGCATTTAGTGAGATGAGAGTTGTCAGGAAGATTTTTTATTTCCTTATATGACTCATTTTTATCTGAATATAAAGAAAATTATATATATATATATATACATACATACATACATACATACATATATACACACACACACATTATCCGAATTTGCAGGAATACGGGTCTTGAATGGCAAGGTGTTGAGCAGGAGGACTAGACATGAGAAGACTCAGAACTCAGTTGGGACCTTACATCAATTGATGGCTTAACGCTAGCCAAGTTTATCAAGCATCAGGGGGATACGATTTACAGGGCGAAAATGGCCAAGATCAGCAGTCAGTGAAACCAGACAATATTGGTAAGGAGTACACAGGATATCTCAGACACAGGTGAGTGAGGCCAGGGGGAAGTGTTGGAGCCATAGAAACGGCAACCTTGGCTCCTTGGAAGCCCTGGCTCCAGCTCCAGACTTAACTTTGCCAAGTCTACTCCTGAACTAATGTTTTCTTCTATCAGGGCTTCTGAGAAAACCTCAAATCCATCTGACATCCAAAAAGATTTTATTGAAGCTTCCATTATTATGGGAAAATTAGTAGAGTCAGTTAGTATAGTCAAATCCTGAGTGCAGAAACAGGGAAGGTAAGGCTCCTGGGGCTGGTGCTGGGGGAAAAAGCTCAGCCAGGAAAGTTCTTTCTGTGTAAGCCTGGGGATCTGAATTTGATTCTCAGAATCCACATTAAAGTAAACAGACTGGGTGTGGTGATGTACACGTGTATACCCAACATTGGGGATGCAGAGACAGGAGGATCCTTGGAGCTCCTTCCCTAGCCATCCTAGTACACTTGGCTAGATCAAATCCAGCCACAAAACAAGCCAGATGGATGCTGAGAAATGATGTTCAGGGTTGTTCTCTTCTCCTCAGAGGCCCTGGCTTTAATGTACTTTCCAAAACTCTAGGGTGCTGGCAGTTGCTCCATGGCGGCTGGGGGCAGAGAAAGAGGCCAAGTGAACAGTAAGGGCAATCGGGAGGAAAGGAGCCTGGGAGCAGTAGCCGAACGCCTTCAGAGTAATTTGTAATGTAGCATAATAAGGCCAGAGATAGAGACTGCTTTCAGCCAGCATTCTCGCGGCTTACAGGATGCACAAGTTAGTCCAAGCAAGATTTCTGTACCCAGCAATCCGATAAAAGTGACAACAAAGAACAGAAACTTAGGAGTCACTGAGATCCCCTCATCTTTGTAGTTGAAAATGTAAATGACCCGTTTCTAAGAATCAAATGGCCAACATTCATCCCACTATCACATTTAATTGCCCTGTCCATTTTGATTAAATTCAGGATTTGAGCACAGCATGTTTGAGAATACCACTTCTTGAGAGTCAACATATGGGCTATAAAGCAGTAAGATTTAGGCATTACCATGAGAGCTACGCTTTTATTCGAATTGACAAGTGAAGCTCAGTAATTTCATTTGGATATTTCTTACTGCTCTTATCTTGATCTTTGTAGCCATCCCTACACTTTAGACATTCATCTCAGAATGGATTTTATTCAAGAGGTTTCTAGCTGATGTTATTCTTGAGTCTTGCCCTTTTTAAACTATTTTCTTTCCTGCTGTAAGGGTTTCTTTATAACTTGGGCATATGATCGGGTTCCTTTAGTGCTTTAATATTCTCAATGCATGCAAAATTCGAGAAGTCATTGTTTTTTACCGCAGCGTAGTACTCTAATGTGTATATATTCCACACTTTCTTCATCCATTCTTCCATTGAAGGGCATCTAGGTTGTTTCCAGGCTCTGGCTATTACAAATAATACTGCTATGAACATAGTTGAACAAATGCTTTTGTCATGTGATAGGGCATCTCTTGGGTATATTCCCAAGAGTGGTATTGCTGGGTCCAGGGGTAGGTTGATCCCGAATTTCCTGAGAAACTGAAACACTGATTTCCAAAGGGGTTGCACAAGTTTGCATTCCCACCAGCAATGGATGAGGGTACCCCTTCCTCCACAGCCACTATCCTGAGTGAGGTAACCCAGACCCAAAAAGATGAACATGGGATGTACTCACTCATAATTGGTTTCTAGCCATAAGTAATGGTCACAGAGTATATAATTGGTGAACCTAAAGAAGCTAAATAAGAAGGTGAACCCAAGGAAAAACATATAATTATCCTCTTGGCTATGGGAAGTAGACAAAATTGCCGGGGAGAAAATTGGGATCTTGGGGGTGGGGTGGGATGGGGGTAACGGGGGATGGGGAGAGAAAAGTGAGAAGGGGAGGATGGGGGAAACTTGGGGAAACAGGATGATTGGGATAAAGGAAGGTTGGATAGGGGAGCACGGAAGCACAATTCTTAGTTAAGGGAGCCACCTTCGGGTTGGCAAGAGACTTGAACCTAGAGTGGCTCCCAGGAGCCCAAGGCAATGTCCCCAGTTAGTTCCTTGGGCAGCTGAGGATAGGGAACCTGAAATGACCCTATCCTATAGCAATACTGACGAATATCTTGCATATCACCATAGAACCTTCATCTGGTGATGGATGGAGATAAAGACAGAGACCCACACTGGAGCACTGGACTGAGCTCCCAAGGTCCCATTGAGGAGCAGAAGGAGGGAGAACATGAGCAAGGATGTCAGGAACACGAGAGGTGCACCCACCCACTGAGACAGTGGGTGGGGCTGATCTATTGGGAGCTCATCAAGGCCAGCTGGACAGTGACTGAAAAAGCATCGGATAAAACCGGACTCTCTGAACATGGCGAACAATGAGGGCTGATGAGAAGCCAAGGACAATGACACGGGGTTTTGATCCTACTTCATGTTCTGGCTGTGTGGGAGCCTAGCCAGTCTGGATGTTCACCTTCCTAGACATGGACGGAGGGGGGAGGACCTTGGACTTTCCACAGAGCAGGGAACCCTGACTGCTCTTTGGACTGGAGAGGGAGGGGGAGATGAGTGGGGAGAGGGGGAGAAGGGTGGGAGGAGGGGGAGGGAAATGGGAGGCTGGGAGGAGGCGGAAACTTTTTCTTCATTTTCTCAATAATAAAAAAAAATATTCTCAATGCATCCAAGACTTAAAAGAATGAAACAGTCCACTTCAAAAGACATAAAACCTGCTTGAGCCATGATTCTTGCCACTCTCACGACTCAAACTGATTGAGGATAATATATATTATGTATATTTATACATATGTATTTTATAAGTGTATATAGACGTACCTATTCCAATATGTTATGTGTGTATGCATATATACATACATGTATATAAATGTGCACATATGTCTGTACATATGCTACATATGTATGTGCATATGTATGCATATATGTGCTGTATTTATAATATATAGATAATATAAAGGAATAGATATGTCTATATACATTTATAAAACACACTTGCATATACACACAAATATAACATACATTATCCTCATTCATTTTCGGTCATGAAAGTGACAAGAATCATTTCACCCTTCACCTTACAACTCCTTGCATGTCTTCCACTTTTTCTCAAATTTCTGCCTTCTTCTCAATTATTGTTTTATATGTATATTTAACTACCATCTTCTGAGTTCATTAGTGTTCTTATATATATATGTGTTTAGGGTTAACCTCTTGGGATTGGATAATCTATCAGGCGTCTCTTTCTTTCTTTTAGTAGCCAGTAATTACTTGTAGGTCTTCGTCTAGGAATAGGGCCTTGTGATATATATATTTTGCATTTTCATTGGTATGTCAAGTGGTGACATCATTTTCAGGTCTTATTTAGATGATCATAATGTTGGGATTTCATGAGTGCAGCTTCCTTACCATTTATAAAAGACATTACCTCACAGCAGACGTCTTGGCACACTGGCTTTTACACCCCTTCTGCCACCTCTCGCAGAATCTTCCCTGGTCCTTCTGTGTAAGGACTGTGGTATGTATGTACCGAGTGGAGTAAGCACTCCACAGTCAGTTCTTCTCTGCATTTTGATGAGTGGTGGCTTTCTTTAGTGATAGAATCTGACATTCAAGTATTGAAAGGGCAATCAAGGCCAATGACAATAACTTATATTGTTTGAGGGCCTCTTGAATTTCTCCCCAAGCAACAGTTTAATATTCTAATTTATTTTAAGCTCAATAAGAAGCCAATGCAAAGAATAAAACAAGAAGATACTGATGTATCCTTCTAAAAGATCCCCCTGACTACCCTGATTTGCACTTGTTTCTGTCAGAGAGAGAATCATTTGTGAAAAACTGTGAGGAGAAAGATCAATGAAAGGGCAAATGCATTATTCTGGTAAGGAAGGCCATTATTCGAACTAAATGGTAGCTGATGAATTAAATCAGTTAAATTCAAATATATCTGAGGAGGGACAAAAGGTTTATTGATCCATATTAAGTACAGATTATGAAATAGGACTGTCAAGAAAATTCTTAATTTCAACTCATAAATGTGTGCTTGTTAGATTGAAATATCACTATTTTTAATAACTGAAGAGTATTCCAAAAGCTTGAAAGTAGATCACCAGCCACTTCTAGCTCGTCTCTCTGCCCGTTTGACTGCATTCTTTTTTGAGAAGGGAACAGAACTTTGTACAGCAGTTTTGCATGTGAACTCTCTCTGAGCACATAGCTCCTGATAGGGTACAGGCAAGCAAGAAATGTTAAAAGCGATAGGAAAAGATAATAGAAGGGAGAGAAGTCACAGAAAGTGGGACAGTAGGGGGAGGCGGGACAAATCATTGTGAAGGTGGACCCTGGAGAGTCATGAGGCTGTAGCCAAGCCCTGGACTCCCTCACAGGGAGGGCGGATGGGCACAGGTGACTCTATAATTAGGTATATCCACCGTTGACTGTACCAGGGAACGTAATAACACCTACATATCAAATTAAAAGCTCATTTTAATGCTTCTTAGGCATAGGACTTGGTAGAATCAAGCTGGAACTGACCTAGAAGCCTCTGCCCTGATGACTAGCTCTCGCAATACCTGAAGATGCTGTGCAAACCACTGAAGGCTTTCCCCTTACAGGACATGGCTACAAGATCAGCCTTTATATCTTTCATAATCATTCAGTGGTTTAAAGTATAGATATCACACATTATATATATTTTATAACTGATTATCATAAAAGTTTACTTTTTGGTTTATAATGACAATTCAAACCAATTTTAAATAAATAGATAGCAAATAAATAAATAAATATAAAACTGTTGTCAATTGATTGTTAATGTTTCATTGATGTAAAAATTTAGTACCTTTGCCAATGCATATGTCTGACAGCTGTAAATAATATCATTCACTAATAATAATTATCATTGTTAGCTGAAAAAATACGTTCTGAAATGTAGTTCTTGATCTCTGTGAAAAGGAGTTAAAAGCTGCATGTGGTTCCTTCCTGACAAACACATTGCACTGCCAATAAAAATGAATTGAATATCTGAGATGGAATAGGAATAGGGAGGGGTTAAATTTTAAAAATCAACAGAAATTCTCTGTCTCCTGTTTTACTCCTTCCATACATTTCTGTATGGTTACAAAAATCATACTATGGCAGTTGGAAAGATGGTTAAGCAGTTACAAACACTTGATGGTTTTCTGTTACACACGTGGGTGCTCCTAGCCCACTGTAACTCCCGTTCTAGGGGACCTGGAGATCTATTCTGGTTCCATGGGCAACCAGCATATACCCAGTAACATGCAGATATTCAGGCAAAACACTCATAAACATAAAAGTGAAAAATAAATATTTAAAATTTCATAATATGTTTGATACACTGATTATTATCTAATACCATTTAGTAAATAAGGAGTGGATTTAAATTGATGGATATAAAGCAAACAACATCCTAGAAGGTGGAGAAAATATGCACGCATTGTTAGCAGTATGATGGGGACTTAGAGGAAAAGATGCCCACACTAAAGTCTTTGGAACTTGGGGTATATTTTTTATGCAGTGAAGGGAAATTAGGATTGTTCATGGAGTGATGGCTGATGATCAATTTAAATAAAGATAATCCTCTGGATGGTGGTGCTAGTGGGACCTTGGGGTCTTTGAAGGTGAGTGATGTGATATAAGAAAGCCCGGCCCTGTATCATTGTTCAGTTTGAAGATGCAAGAGTAGGAGGAGCTAAGGGATGCAGCCCATACTATGAAGAAGAACAAGAACAACCTTTTTTTATATCTCCTGGTCCCCAAGAGTCCTGGGGTACTTGGATACAGTGCAATAGACAGTATCTTCTTTGTGTTGGCTGAAATCCCTGGAAGTGAGGTCAGCTATAAAGTCAACAATAAAGACCAACACAAGGAGGAAGCAGATTAACAGCTGCACACGTAAACTGATATTCAAGCAAAGTGTGTGAGATGAGGCGGGGTCTTCCATGTGCTAGTTTGCTTGGTTTTGTGAAGGCACGTGTTCTGGTTGCATTCTCTTGCTGTAATGATCATTGTGGCCAAGAAGAATGTGGGAGGAGGGGGCTATTTAAGTTTACACTTTACTGTCCATCATTGAGGGAAGCCAGGGCAGGAGCTCAAGGCAGGCAGGGAGGCAGAAACCGTGGAGGACCACCGCTTACTGGCTTACTTCCAGGCTTGCGCTCAATGACTTTTACAGCTCTAGGTCACTTGCCCAGGGGTGATGGTACTCATGGTGAGCATCATTCAGCAATAAAAAAATCTCTCAAACAGGTACACACAGGTAAACTTGATGGAAGAAATTCTACAGTTGACTCTCCTTCTTCCCGGGTGTGTTAACAACTGAAGCTATGCCTACTCACGCCTTGTCAACTTTGACGCACAAATATCTCATTTTGAAACACGACCTTTCCTTTCTTTCTCGTCCTTGAGGTATAATGTTAAGAGAATGGCACAAGACAGAGCAGAAGTTTAAAAATTCAACAGTGTTTAAAACTCCCACTGCTTTAAAAGTTCAGTGTCTCTTTAAAATAATATCATCCCTTAAATGTGGGTTCCTGTAAAATAAAAATGAAGTCACCTACTTTCTTATTCTAAAAGGGAAGACTAAGGATGCAGTTACAATTCAATCAAAGCAAACCTGAAATCCAACAGTGTGAACAGCTCAGTGCCCTACATGTAGGATTCCCTCATGATACTCTGGGCTTCAAAGGACTTTGTTAGCCCCATTTCTGCAGCTGAGCTGTCTGAAGCACACACACACACACACACACACACACACACACACAAACACAGCTTGTCTAGTAGGCGCAGGTCTTGCATCTCCAATATCCAGGGGTATTCACTGAACCTGGCCTCTCTTCAAGGATTTAGACTGCCAAATGGCGTCGACCCTCAGCTTCTCTCTTTGACCCCCTTCAATTTTGCTGCTTTCATGTTGCCCGAACCAGTATCACATAGGGGATTTTATATACTATTTGCCAAGTTCTACTGCAAGCAAAATGTGTAGCGTTGGTTTCCCTTGAACTTGGGTTTCTGTTTGCTGAGTCTGATAAAATTTTTCCAAACAGCGTTGGTCTCTTATCAACCACAGCTGAGTTTTAAGCTTCAGGTTAAAAAAGCTCCAGCGTTCCTTGTTCTAATCACGCAAAGGTTTACTTCCACAGATTTGCAGTTCTGATGTATTGTACAAATGTAACTGATAGAGTCTTAAAAGGTTTATTTCAGCTTATAGATTACAGCTCATCATTCAGAGAAGTCAGGGCAAGAGCTCCAGATAGGAAGCTAGAAACAGGAACTGAAGCAAGGGCTCCAGAAGAAAGGCGTTTACTGACTTTCTGCTGTGTTGTGGAAGACTTAATTATGTAAAAGTGTGCTACGTTTCTTGTAATGTATGTTTAATTATGGAAAGATGCATTACATTTGTTTTACCTTGTCTGCCTAAGGCACCTGATTGGTCTAATGAAAGCTGACCAACCAATAGCTAGGTAGGAGAGGGACAGGAAAAGATGACAGGTAGAGAGACTAAGTTAGGAAGAGACATATACAGTCAGAAAGAAGAGAAAAAGAAGAAAGATAGGGACATTCCTGGAGCCAGAAAATAAAACAGAAAACAGGTTAAAAAGTCCCAAGGCAAAAGGTAGATAAAGAAAATCAGGTTAATTTAAACTTAAAAAAAAAAAGCTAGCCAGAAACAAGCCTAAGCTAGGCTGAGCATTCATGACTAATAAGAAGTCTTTGTATCATGATTTGGAAACAGGTTGGTTACCCAAGGGTAGGTTCAAGTTCAGTGACTTTTTTTTTCAGTATACTCCCCCAAGTAAGTAATATCAGAACATCAGCGTCATTTCTTATACCTCCTAGTCCCAACTGCCTAGGCTAGCACTGCCTACCAGGGTTTGGCCCTTCTTTCACCAATTAGCAACCAAGAAAAAGCCACATACATGCCCACAAGTCAATCTAATGGAGACAATTCCCCAACTGGGATTTCCTCTTCCCAAGCATGTCAAGATCACAGCTGAAGCTAACTATGACAGCAAGGAAAGTTTTTTTTTTCATAAAACATGTGAACGTAAAGAGATGTCTTCTCACAGAAAGAGGCTACATGATCAGTCTTTATAGCTCTTACAGTCCTTCACTGATTTAAAGCATTAGCTTCTTGTTGACAGATGTATGCATGCCTGTCATGTGGGACATGCTTTGGGGGTTATACAGGTAATATTGCCATGTATGCATGTTCATACTGGTGCCTGTTGGAGCCAGAACTCCCACACCACTGCCTTGCGTTTCTTTGACTCCTTAGCTCCCATGTAGCTGGCTATAAGTTGCAAGTAAATCCTGTTCACTGTATTTAGGTTATGGTTGCTCATGGCAACAATTAGAAGATTAAAGGGGAAGATAAAAATAAGAAGAAATAACAAAAGAGGAACACAAAGTACCATGAAATCCATGGTATTTTATATGGGAAGGCAAAAGAATTTCAAGTAAGAAGGAATTGTTTAAGATGCTGTGTCACAGCGTTCTCAAATGTGACTAAAATGTAAACCACTCATAGGATTGCAATTGGAAAATCATAGCAAGTATGTGCATTACAGACAGGAAAAGGTAAGAATAGTGGGAAAGGGGAAATAGAAGTGGCTGGCACATCTTAGCTAGTTTAAATACAGACCTAACTCCACGCTTGCTTACTGAACACATTTGAAGTAAGTGTTTTGAAGTTTTCTTTGATTTGGGGGTGCTGGGGAGGTAGTTCTGTCAGTAAAGTGCTTGTCATGAAAGTGTGAAGACCTGAGTGTGAGCCCCAGAACCCACATAAACAGCAAGTCTAGTGGCACATGGTTGTGATCAACTGCTAGGGAAACAGACGGGCCGATCACCTCAGCTGCCTGGCCAGTCAGTCCAGCCCACCCAGTGAGCTACATGTCTTTGAAATACCCAGCTCCAACAGACACAAGTGAGGCCATGGAAAGATCCCCTCAGTCCGAATTTCAGATTCTGCCTTTTGCATTTCCTCCACGTACATGCCAGCAAGCTCAGGTTCAGACCCTCTGCAAGTCTTCTGCCTCATCCTTTGAGCTCCTTTGCCTCCCTAGCTGGTTTTCTAGTGTCTCAACTCTGTGTTTGTGACAGTCAGCACAAACTCAGTTAGCATTTGTTGGAGACCAACTTCGACAATGATACCACTTACTTGGGTAGGGGTAGGGGTATTAGAAAAATAAGAGAATGAAGATGTGGGTTAAAATAATAAAACAGAATCATAATATAATATCCGGAGAGAGTTCCAGTGAATACTGAAATTGCCTGCATTTAATTTTCCATTCACTTTTGTACACCAATACAAAAGGGGGAAGAAGACAAAAGACTGCTTTAACATGATACAAAGGACAACTAGAACAGTTACTTGCTTCAATACTTTGAGATATCAAGCCATTAATTCATGAAAAAAGCATTCTGTTGTTTAGGTAGGGAATCCACTCTAGGCCATGTATCCTGAAGGTAACCATTCCCTTGGTCAAACCTCTTAATTCAAAAGAAGGAGCAGAATTATGCTTGAATTTTCTGACATTCTTAATGTCACAAACACCAAGTAGCCACACTCTAGGTCAGTGTGTGTAGCCACACTTGTTGTTAACAACCTTGAGCAACCTCATACTCTCTGCCCTTCAGACAAGGTGGAATAGGCTCACATTTCTGGCCCTACACAAACACCGTCATTAGCACAAGAGCTGCTTTTTCTACTATTGACCCGTGTCAGTCATTAAGAATTGGAGTAAGATGATAAACATATAAGAACAATGTCAAACCACTCAGTAATTATTTTAGAAAGACAATTCAAAAATCAAAGTCAAAACTAGATGTTCACATTTAATGGTGAGAATGTCTAAACAGGGAATGGTATCTTTCCTATGCTGAAATGGGAAAGATTAGTGGAGCAAGAGCTATAAGGTAGAAATAAAATTTTATTTGGGGGATGATATCAGGTTCCTGACTTTATCTGTGTTGTCAATTTGGATATTCAAGCAAGTCCTTAAAAACATCTATATAACAGCCTCCTTGTTTATAGACTATATTCAAGAGCAGAAGCCATGACCTATGTTGTACTCATAGTTTTTGTTTTTTCTTTTTTTTTTTTTTGGGACAGGGTCTTCTCCATGTAGCCCTGGTTGGCCCAAAACTCAATAACCAATCTAGCATTGGACTTACAGAGGTCCAGCTTTTCAGCCTCCCATGTTCTGGGATTAAAGGCGTCTGCCACCACATCTGACTATCATCCCTACAGTTCTTTTATCTCATTTTACAGAAAATATTTCCCCCAGAGACAGACCAGTGTTCAAATACTGTTAACAGTAGAAATGTAAATGTTTTTCAACCTTTAAACTTTGCCCTCTCACCTTCAAAGATGTCTAACAACCTCATGGGATTTGGAAGGAATTAATGGGAAATACATGTTTAGCTGCCTGACCTTGACTGTAGAATTTCATTTACTGAAAAAAGCCTAATTCAGTAATACCCATTAACACTTAATCTTGCAAACTGTACTGATAAGACATTCTGTTCTTAGTGTTGTAAGAGGTTGAATCAATTGTCTATGTATGAGCATTTAGGGAAGCTCCTGAAATGTCAGTAGGTGTTATGTCTGAAAGAAAGAAGCAGCTCCTGAAGATGATGTTAGAACATATTGGTGCTAGGTGCAGCCTGTGGTCAGCCTCTCTGGGTGCCAGGTGCAGCCTGTGGTCAGCCTCTCTGGGTGCCAGGTGCAGCCTGTGGTCAGCCTCTCTGGGTGCCAGGTGCAGTCTGTGCTCAGCCTCTATGGGTACCAGGTACAGCCTGTGGTCAGCCTCTATGGGTACCAGGTACAGCCTGTGGTCAGCTCTGTTCTTTGGAGAAGCCTGACAGATGGTTTCTACAGTTCCTGTTAGCTCATCTCTGTCTTTCCCCTTCTTATGGGTCACCCAAACTCTCTGTAGACTTACTTGCTCTTTTCCCTTCGGACATATTTTGTTGGCATTGTAATCTTGAGTTTATATACCTTAAACTGAACAATAGAACTAAATAATGCTAATGTTAAACCAAGGAAGACAAAGACTGAAAAAAGTTCGTCTGTGCCTGTAGAGCAAGTGACATTGATTAGATTCATTTTTTTTTTGCCACAAACTCTTCCCCATGGTTTTTATTTTAGGTGTGGTGTGTAGGTCTTGGCTTCTATGGAGGCTTAGCTGTATCCTATTGACCTGTAGGCTCCCAATATGCTTCTAGTAATATATAAATAAATCTATGAGATAGTATCTGTTGCTTGACAAGAGTGATATGGGATGAAGGTCATTGTCAACATCCTCTGAATGTCAATATGCATCTGAGATCTGGGGCTTTCATAAATGCAGGTAGAGTTTGGTGCTTGGAAAAGAAGAACAAAAATATATTTGCAAGATGCCAGAATTCAAGGTGTCAAGAGAGTAAAATCTGCAGAAAGGCAAAGACACCACAGGACGTTTAGCAAATTGAAACATGTGTCAAAAAATGCCAAACACAGGAGTGTGGTATAGGAACCAAGCCTAAGAACGTGTCAAGGCCAGTAGTGGAACTATGGGACAAAGGAGCTGAACCAGGAATCCGTGACTTCAGGTTAGCTTTGCTTAGCTTCCTTCCTCTGTTTTATTCTTGGTATGGGATGACGACCAGAATAGTCAAATAGCATTGCTAGGGAGGAAAAGAAGTGTGCCAGCCCTTCCTTCCTACATCTTCTATGGTGTCTTTGCTGGGTTTATTTCTCTTGGTACCCGCAGTCCTGTCTTCATTCTGCTCAAGGTATGTGTTCTGACTTTTTGTGCACAGTGAATTTAATCAGTTCCCTAATGCAGATTTGATGCCATAATCCCCATTACCAGTGTAATTGTGCTGTTTATACTAATGACTCCTACCTGGAACATCATGTTTTTTATCAAAAATGGTGGTTTTAAATATCAGATGAAATTATACTAGTTTTATAAGATCTATAAAATATAATATCAAACAGTAATGTATGCTCAGTTCAAAGGAAATGAGAACTGCCTATTTGCCCCCCTCTCCCCTTTTATTTATCAGACTAGACACTAGGGACATCCATTCTCTGATGCAAGTGTTACAAAAATTTTTGGCCTTGGTTGTTGCTCAGTAATAAACCACTTTCTTGACATAAAGGCAGTATTGGCTTCAGTTCCCAGATCTGAAATAAGAAAAAAAGTAGCAACAAGAAATAGTTATTTGTTTTTGAGAGGGTGAATTTCAGAATTAAGATTGGTTTTCTGTGAGCTTTTATATATATTGCTACTAATAATATACCTGATATTTTGATTTTTGTGTTATACATGTTATACAAGGCATGCCTTTAAAATGTAACAAATGGTGCCAGGTCCCTCATCCCTCAATTTTAGCAAGGGCATTTTTTTTCCCAAGCTCCTGCTCACATTCACTGTCAGAAAATGAAACAGAATGTTAGTTACAATAGCCCATTTCCAGACACTATGGGAACGCATGTGACTGAACTACAAATGCATATGTTTTGCATAAAATCATTCTCCGTTAGTCAAACTGAACATAGCAAAGGCCCATATTTAATATAACTATGTGCATGAAGTTTTGAATACTATTCTTTCACTAAAGGAATATATAAATGAAATCGGGAGCAAGGATCTTTAAAAAGCGAGGTTAGCGTCTGCAGTTCCATGCAAAGCTCTCCACGAGTTGCGCAGCATCGATTTGAGGCGACATCACCAGTAAATGTAAGCTATTTCCAGCCTGCCGAGATCATATCAGAAGGCTTCTGTAGAGTGCCGCGTTTAGGAAGGAGGCAGAATCTGAACGGTATTTAGGATGAAAAGCCGGATAGAGATCTTTTGCCTGCTGCATAGAATTGTTTCAGGGAAATATTATCCTTTGTTCTCTTTGAAGCTTTGTCAGTCTTGAATCCGAAAACATATCGATTTGTTGTCAGTAGGCTGCCCGTGCGGCATGGATCTGTTTTAGCTCTATTGTATGAAGCTTATTGCAGTCTCCTCACTTGAGGCAGATAGTACTCGAAGATTTATCTCCACGTCACCTTTGACACAATTCCTTCATGCGCCATCAATATGATGCATACATAAAGGGTCAGAAGAATCTGTCTTGCCAATCTTAGATGTGTACAGCTTTGTCGTGGCATACTCTGGAAGTTATTTTTCTTTACTCCCGTTGCTGATGCTAAACGGTTAGGGTATGGTCTGTGGTGTCTCTTTAGAAGAGGAGATACTAGCCATGTTGGGTTATTCAGCTGTTAATTTCCCCCTTCGTATTCTGTATTGGGTTATCCAAGCACCCAGAATAGAAGCTGACATATGGCGTCTCTGTAGTACTGGATGCACATCTGCACCACAGGCAGGCACGATTTCAAGTTTATTGAGTAGGTTGCCCATGTAGTTACAATCATGCTTTATGATTATCCCGTTAGTGTAGAATCAATCTTCATGCTCCTGTAGTCTAGAATGCACAGCGTGCTCTGGTTTACAAGAAACAGGAGAACCAGTGAGTCAAAAATTGGGCTGAAAAATTTCAAACAATGTTTTTGTTCATTGAAAATCTCGTACATTTATGAAATGTGTTTTGATCATGAATCGGTCACAACTATTTTCCTACATCTCCCAGGTATCCCTCACCCTATCTCTCTCCCAACGTTGTGCCCTCCTTTTTTTAAATGTTATTAAAAAGTCCCTGAGTCCAGTTAATGTTGCTCACATGTGCATAGAAGTGGTACCATCCTCTGGGGGGTATGGGTAAGGTAGCAGGGGCAAACACACAGGAGCCACAGAGGTAAGAGTGTTGGAGCAGAGAACAGGAGGAAAGGTCAGTGGAGCTGTGATGTTGCATTTGGGAAACTTGTACCCACAAAAGAATGTTCTCTGTTCTGCCTCCTCCTCCACCCCTTTTTTAGATTGGGTTTTACTGGGTGACTCAACACTCATGTGCGGCAAACTCCCTGACCAGCAGGAAAGAACAGCCACCAGACGAGGATTCTTCTCAAATCACGCTTTATTGGAGCCTCTTGGTTAAAGGGAGAGCAGAAAGCAAGGAGCCCTGAGCTGCAGCTGCTTATATGGAGTCTGCCTAGCAACCTTTGATACTTTAACTGCTTGTCTGGAGATCCACCGGCAGGAAAGAAAACAAACATCCTTGTCAATTACAGACCACAAGGAAGTTCCCCTGCTTGGCAGGGGGAGTGTGGGCAGCTAGATCGTAACAACTCACTCTGTTTTCTGGTGGAAGAACTGCAACCTTTATTATAGAAATGAATCGTGCCCCAACTGGCCGATGCACGCCTGCCGGTGCTCCTGGTCGCGGGATTGGCCCTAAGCACATATGCGAGAGGCACGGTTCCATTGCATTGCCTAATATGGAGTTATTTATCAAGCGAGGCCGGGCCAAATGCCATCTTGTAATGGCAGCCACTCAAATCGGCTCCCAGCACTCATGCATAAGTAAGTCTGCTCACTCCAAGAGAGGTGGTTTGCTTGACCAGTGAGGGAACACCGCTCCAGCAGCTGCAGGACTCCTCTCTGCCATTCTCTGTAAGGTTGCTCAGGAACACTGGGTCTCCACCGAGTACTAGATTTCTTGAATTATCCCTTCTAAAGACTTATGAACTCTGAGTCTGCCACTAACAGTGTTGCCTTTCTCATGTGTGAACACTTCCAGAACTTCTCATCAATTTCTCTCCATGATTTCCTGTAACAGATGCCATGCATACTGACAGGATGCATACCCTCCCCCCCCCCCCCATCTCCAAACCGTTGGGCTCATATCTGGGCACATTTAGCCTTTAAAATGTTCATTTAAAATGATGATAGCATTATCCGGGCTCCTCTGTGTTATCACCATAGAAATATTTTCTGTACCTGCTTACTTCCTTGTAAGAAAAAAAGGTCTAGAGGGTTTTGTCAAGTTTCTCTATAATTTGTTAGTGATTTCTTTTGATCTCAAAAGCTTCTTTCATATTTATTCTTTATCCACACAGGATGCCAACTGTAGTGGTGGTGAGAACCTCAGGCACTGCCAAGTCCTAAAAGAACAAGAGTTTATAATGAGGCTGAGCACAGGGAAGGAAACCAGGGTAATGTCTAGGTTTTGATGTTGTTCGATAGCTAAGAGGGCATTGTTTGCTGAGGGATTATCTATACAAACATCGGCTGATGCAAAAGAGTGGACTTACAAAACAAACAAAACAACATACAAAATCAATCACCCGGATAAAGAGAGAGAGTATTCCCCTAGGAGCAGTGTGTGTGTGTGTGTGTGTGTGTGTGTGTGTGTGTGTGTGTGTGTGTAATAGAAAGGTGGCCAAGAGGATGGCAAGGATGGAAGATAATGGTACACAGGCCAAATCAAATACAGCTTGAAGGTTCTGTAATTTCCTTGAAGGAGTTTTCTGGGTTTGCTGGGATGTTTCCAGGTGGTGTAAGCCAGGATCTGACAAGTTAAAATTTAACACGTTCACTCGCTTCTGTGTGAGGCATGGATATCAACTGGCTTTATTTATTTCCTTGATATATCATCAGAAAGTTCTTGTACAGGGAAAGCAGAAGATGACTTTTTTTTTTTTGGACCTCCCCATCCTACTTCTGTGAGTCTTTATCTTTGGAACCAAGGATTTCTGACTTTGTCTTTTGATTCCTAAATTTTGGTTAGAAGAAAAGCGATGGAAATATGTGTCCTGTAATTTGAACATCTATAGCAAGAAGGCAATTTTTCCAGGAAACGTGCATCCAAGGTGAAAGAGTGCAAGTGATAGATATCTCATGGAGGGACACACAACTCACTCTAGAGTCCGCAGAAACAGGATGTCACCTTCAGAGAGACAGTTCTTAAGATTTTAGACTTTCTGGATAGAGCTGGTGATGATTTTTGTCTACATAGGAAAGACACCTGAGACTGAAAAGAAAGAATAGGGTTGGGTACATGTTTAGCCAGAAAATTAATACTCTTTTCTTTAGTCAGCATTTGAAAACACCATTAAAAAAATTTAATACAGAATCCAAGTTCTATCTATTGTAACATCTTAGGACAAAGTAAAGGTTTACAATATCAAAATAGACTTGAGCACACCAGGTCCTGCTAATAAGATATTTTGCTCACTGGAACCATTCTCCACTTGAAAATCTTGCCTTAATAGTGCCAATTTTCTTTTTAATAACTTAAAGGAGCTGTATAAAGTATTGCACTCAATATAAAGCCAGAGCGTACCTATTTGGCTTTCATGGCACCCTGTGGTACGGCTGCTCGGCGTATTCATATTTATCCATTTTCTGGGATGCAGATTGCTGCTCTGCAGATGAGGACAGCCCCCGTCCTGGGATGTCATAGAAACCTTAAGAATTCTTCACTCTGATACGCCTTCCTGCCATTATTTTCTCTTCCTGGAAACATTAGAACAGAGAGTTGGAGAGAACTTAGGTGGATGACAGAGCAGAAGGCCCTCCTGGGCTCTGCGAGTTATTGGCTGGTGACCTGGGGAATCATTAAACCTCTCTAGTCATCATATGAAAACGAAGCTAATAATACCTGTTCCACGGGGATGTGGTGAGATTAAATGAGGGAACGCTTGTGTGCACTTGACACGCATCGCAGGTACTCCATAGACAATAACGTTAACTGTTACTGTGGGACGTGACTGTACCTTTCCAAATGCGGAATCCTTAAGTGCCAACTCACCAAGCTCCTTGCAGACTCTAGGGCTAATGAAGGCTATAATTGAAGCCAGCAGTAATGCCCTCAAAGATTCATATCAAGAACGAAAAAGAAATGTAAATATCTACAAAGTACATCATCCCTCGGGGGCTGAGGTGGAAGTTGGTCTTGAGTGTAGCCTTTGCCTTGCTAGAGATTCTGACATGTCCCTGATTCTGTCTGAGTGCCTTCACTCTCTTTGTAAGTTCTCTGTTGTCTGAGGTTTCTGTCCTGCTTGGTTCCAGCAGTCGTTAAGTTCCAAAGAAATCACACAGAAGTCTAAATTATTTATAAATTGATAGGCCCATTAGCTCAGGCTTCTTATTAACTCTTATAACTTATATTAGCCCATAATTTTTGTCTGAGTTAGCCACGTGGCTTGGAACCTTTGTTGGTGAGGCAGTCACATCTTGCTTCCTCTGAGGCTGGGTCACTACTGTGGACTGAGTCCTCTTCCCAGAATTCTCCTGCTCTCATTGCTTCACCTCTACTTCCTGCCTGGTCACCCTGCCTATACTTCCTGCCTGGCTACTGGCCAATCAGCATTTATTTAAAATATAATCGACAGGGTACAGACCATTATCCCACAACAGTTCTCAGTTTTTCTATTCACGAAGGGCTTCTCAGTCCTCCCCCTCTAGCGTTCTTGGCAATTGTGTGCACCCATGGTTAACTCTGATTTAGTCTACCCTAGTTCTATATAAATTTTAGGTCACATGAACTGGGAGCCTTAATTAAAATTTCCATGACATTGATGTACATTTTCCAGAGATTAAAAATTTTGTTTAGTTTATCCATGATTTCTCTCTAGTCCAATCCTTACCATAGCCTGGTTGAGAAAAAGGCTGTGCAGTTTTGGGCCTAGACCTTCATGGAAGATTTAGGCAGGGCAGTGGAAGATAAAAGGGATTTTGCATACAGGAAGCCAAGTGATTTGTTGTCCAGGTAATTTTTTAAAATAGAGAATAAAGGGCCAATAAAAGTGTCTGAGATGACTAGGGAGACATGAGGGACATAGAAACACAGGGCATGAGGCAATGCTCTCTGCAGGGGTCTGTAAACCCAGAAAATTGCATCTCTTTCTCAATCTGATTTTCCTCTTGGCACATTGGATACATTTGCTTATTAAATATTACAATTGTCTATTTTTGGAATAATATTAGTTATCTATTCAATGCAGGCAATATTTACACAGACACTGAACTGTGTTTTCTCTGACTGTCACTGGCCCAGAACTCTACAAGTTTTTCTCCTTCCAATTCATCTCCACTAATTTTGTTAACTGTAACAAGGTAGGGCTCAGGCGTCAGTCTTTGCTTTCCTCCTCTCCTTCCCACCACTTCCATTTCCCCCATGTCCTCATCTGATCTTACAGCTATAAATTCCACTCTCATGCTGATAGCTTCCAATTTGTATTTCTGGCCAGGTCTACACCCTGCACTCCACACCCACATGGCTAGCTGTCCACTTGATCTATCAGCTTTGATTGGTAATGAGCAGCTCAAATGTGACATTCCCCAAGTATTGCTCTAGATTTTACCTCCCATTGCAAACCCATTCTGATTATATAGTCTCAACTGAGAAACTATGCAACAACTTCTTGTTACATTTCTCAACACTTTCTGCTGCTTTGGCCTTTCTTTATGTGTCTCATGCATAATGTGAAGTCAATGGTTAAGTCATGCTTGCTCTTTCTTTTTAGTATTACATCCTCTGACTGATCACCAGCTCCCCAGTCTCTGCAAGACAGCTGCCCTCTGACCCCAGGCACCTCACTGAAGTGTCTAGTTTCCTTGCTTCATCTCTGGATGCACATAGTCTCCCTTCTCAATAGATTCAGAGAGATCCTCATCAACTCATCTATATTCTTTGTACAAAACTCTGCTTTGGGGTTATAACCTATGAAGAATAGAAATCTGTGTTCTTACAATCCCTCTAAGGTGTGCAAGATCTGACCCTCTCCCTTCACTTAGGAATTGATATCTTCTCCTATATAGTAATATAGATCTGCTGAGTCCAAGATTTCTGGTTATTCCATTCATTGCTTTGATCTCAGGACCTGCAAAGGTGCCTGGAATTTTGTGGGACTCAATAATAAGGAACACATGGTAAATTAGTGAGTGTATTAATGAATGGATACAGAGATACCATTTTGACATGTTTTTATTTATTTGCTCAATGGGGTATTCATAGACTACTATTCCACCCACTTCAAAAGTGTGTCTCCAGGTCCTGAATCTTTCTAAGAGTCTAAGAAATTTACTCCAAAGAGCAGCAAAGCACATGCAATTTGTTAGCCAGGCCCTGAGGATACACTGCTTTGGTTCAAACCATTTATTCCCAGTTGATCTCAGGCAAGCAGTCAATTATGAATCTCATACTGCCTGGCATAGAGCTGGCAGCACAATAGAAGTAGTTACAGATGGTCTGATACCCAGCTGCGTGCTTGGTGAATGTTCAGCTCACATACGTTTAGACTTTGAAAAATCTACCGATATGGATCAGCTACCCTTGTACCCACTCCCATCCTTTTGTCTTCATTTATTTAAAAAGCTGGTCCTAGATCATTACTATAGATTTAACAATATTCTGAGAGGACACTGAACTAAATATACATGTTTTATATCTATCTTTAACTCTGGTTCAGTAATGAGCGCTTTAGCCTACTGTTCTCTTACACATTACACTGATACTCAGCTGAGTAGTCTGCCTGTCTGGAATATGAGCATCTTTAGGAAATGGCTTGCTTCCCAGGTATTCTTTCAGAGATGTGTGCTCTGTTGATGGTATCTAGTCAAGGCACTGCATAACAAACATCTGTGCTTGCTTAGATCTCTCCTCATTTACTTGGTCTAGAGTTACCCTCCCAACTCCAACCTAAGATGACACTTCTTTCCACTCTTGATGTTCAAGGTTTGTGAGATATCTTCAGACAAACAGGATTTTGTTTGTCAGAGGCTAAATTCCATTTTAAAGCTTTTAATCCCTTCCAGCTTTTATCTGGAGCACTCGCGGGTCAGCACAACATCATTTTCTTCCGTTCCTTTCTTGAAATTCCCTCTTCTGACTTTCGCATTTATCTTCTTTGATCTTGCTTCATCCATTCTTTAAAAGGGGAAGTTGCACTTTGAGTAATATTTTTACAACACGGCTTGATGGTATGATGTAAAAATATTATGATATGGTATATGACAATAATAAGATGATGGATGGATTTATATTAAACTCACCGGAAATCAGCTTAAGTGGGGAGATGCACTTCACCAGCAAGGCATCACTGTCTGGGGAGAAATGAGTTTCTTCCTTGTTGCTAGTATAGGTTTTTTTTTTAAAATGTTTTTATTGTACATTAACAAAACATTCTAATTTTACCCTCATTGCATATCAAGTTTCATGTTCTACAGCAAGGAACTACAAGAGGTTTTTAATCCGTAGTTTGTTGTGCTGTGATGATTCAGTGAAAATGTCATTATAATCATCACTCTCCCCAAGCACCACTGCCATCAAGAAATGCACAAATATTTATTTAGAAATCCCTATAAATGTAAAATGATTATGACTGAAATACATTTACTCTTTTCCCCCAGGGCCTTCTAAGAGAAATAGTCATTTTGAAGTGGAAGAAAATGATATTAAGATTTCAGAAATCATCTACAGCTCTTGATGATATGAGCTGCACAGGGTGGAGGGAGACAGAGTGCAGGGGTGTAGCGGCTTTACCAGAAGCTAGGAGCGCGATAAACAACAGAAGCAAAGCTGTGGCATCCGAAGACGAAGGTTTCTTGCTAACGTGTCAAGTACTAATTAGAATACAACTGGCCTTTATGTGGTCATTCACTGTTACAAATGTGCCTACTCTTAGTTCATTTGTACTGTAAGGGATCAGGGGTCTTACCACTGCACATAAGTCAGCAATATTTCCCTTGTTTTTTCAATTTTTAAAGGTTAATTCTTTCTCTGTGTGTTTGTATGTGTTATTTTCTCTCTGTGTACATGTGGACATGGATTCTTGCAGAGTGCTGAGGAAGATACTGATTCTCTGATGTTGGGGTGCCAGATAGTTGGGAGCCACCTGATAGCTGGAACACAACTCTCATATTCTCTGCAGGAGCAGCAAGTGTTCTTCACCATGGAGTCTTCTCCTCAAGACAAGATTTCTTTTAAAAGTCCTTTAGCAAAGCAAAATTAACCTTTTCAGAAAATGTCTCGTGATAGAAAAACAAAGATGTTCATAGGAGAAAAGAATAAAGAGATGGGAGAAGGGGAAAGTGGGGAAGGGAAATCATGAGAGAGCTAGCTCTCATTGCAGGGTTCCTTCTTATCAGCACAAATGTACTGCTAAGCAGGCAGATTGCTAATGCCATCTGCATGCACGGAGCCTGCAGTGCATGTGTGAAAAGTTTGTCAGCCAAAGACAGGAATTGTGTAGAGAGTCACACGAGGAAGTATTGCTGCTATGTTGAGTTCTTGCTCGTTATTGGTTTTTTAAATGTTCAACCAACGTTATAAGCACAGTTATGTGGGCATTTGAAAGTTACAATAGTTTTCATGTCAAAGGTATATGGTAAGATCAAAGTGAGACCTTTTCATATTTTGATTTTACTATCTGACTGATGATGTAGGTAGGTATAACTTTATGATGTCTAGCTCAATTACCTTTACAAATGCACATCATACATGGAACTGGATTGTAGCAACTCAATGGTTCTATGATTTTATTGCTCTGCTCATGATTCTTTGTGTTTGGCCTTGCATACATGCACATCTGTATGTTTATGCTGTGCGTACATCGAGCATATGTGTATTAAAATGTACGTACTTGTGTGTGGAGAGGACCAAGACTGATATCAGGTGTCCTCATTGCCCCTGTTCACCTTATATACTGAAGCAGGGTCACCAGCTGAACCTAGACCTTGCTATTTTTGTTGTCTGACTATCTAGCTCCTTCTGGGGGTTCCTAGTCTCTGCCTCCTAAGGACTGGGATTATGGCTGGGCTGCTATACCTCCTCCACCTTCTGGAGATCCATATTCTTGAAGCTATAAATCTCCGCAGCTGCTAATATATGTAGCACTGTTTTATGATATAGAAATTGTGATTCTTAGCTACCCTCTGTAGTTCACACACAGGGTGTCTGTGTCCTCACCACATCTCCCTGGGGGCTTTGTATAGGGTACAGAAGAGAAACTGCCAAAGTCTATGCAGCTTCTTTATGAGCCAAGGATGTCTTGACAGAATGAGGGTTCAGCTGTTTGGAGCCAGCACAGATGAAGCAGCCCAAATCACTGTTCTGAAGAAAAAGGTTAAAAACAGAAAGTGTAATAAATATTTTGTTTTAAAAGGATGGCAATATTGCTGGCATTTTCAGTTTATGTCTTAAAGTATAGAGCTAAGATTCCACAACACCATCTTTACTACTTATTGTATAAATGTGGCTCCTTTCACAAGCCTACAAGTGGCAGAGGAGGCACTCAAGGCTGCTGGATCATGCCTCATTTTTAAAACAAGTACTCTGTAGAAATATCGGAAAACCAGATTCATAAAGAAAAGTTTGTTTTGCCTTCAAGGGTACTTATAAATACCCTAGCTGGGAGAGGACTGGGGAAGTTCTCCTTTCAGGTGTCAAGATTTGCTTAGAAGTTTGTCTTCCTGTAGTGGTTACTGTGATGAAGCCTTGCAAGGACTTCTTCATTCCACCATAAGGGCTCATTTAAGAGGGATGTGTGGCACAGGCTTGAAGAAACATGCTTACCAAGGGCTCGACAGAAAACCCGGATATTGATCTGGCATCAGAAGGGGCTTCTGCAGGGCTTGAGGTGATATTCTGTGAAGGATAAACTGGTAGAATTATTGAGCAAGAATTGAGTTCCATTTTCTATGGTGACTAAACCAGACATGCTTTTGGAAGGAAATGTTTATTACTAAGGCATCTCTAGAGACAGCTGGCAGCATTCTGAATGTGTTAGAGGCAAGGGCCTGTCCAGATAGTGAGACAGGAATGAGCTCCATCAGCTCATCTGGCTGCATAGGGGGAGATTTGTAAGTCATAACTAGTCCTGAAGCATCCACAGAGAGCATGGGGGAGGAGTAGTCCTGTGTGGTTTATTTTGGGTGGTCCTTGGTTGTCTCAGTCAAGATCAAATGATAGATGAGAACAAGTTTAGGCAGAAAAAGAAATCCATCCATTTTCTGGTAGTTTTCTGTGGAAGTCAAAGTCAGACTGTGGCAGGTTTCAAGCTCTTCTGCTTTCTTTGTGTTCATTCTGACTTTATGAGCTCTGCCTACACAGATGTGAACCCAGCAATTAGGCAGCCTGGTTATCTGGGTTACCTCCCGATGAGCTACAGCCCTGACTCTGAGAACCTAAGGCTCCGCAGCCAGGGGACCATGAAGGTTGAGAAGGCATGGTGTATTTTTCCATTTCCACAGCTTCCCACACTCCCAACGCAATATCTCACAGGCCGTGACAAGCAGTTTTCTGAAGAATTCAGCCTGATAGTCACATATAATCTGTCAAGGTAATAACTCCCTTAGGGTCTTAGGGAGAAGTGTATTTCTAGCCTGACATTTAAGAACACTGCTGGTTACAGCCTGTGTCCTACCCCTCCTTTCGGAGACTAGTATCCAAATGCTTCACCATATGCCAGGCAACTACCAGTGCAGGATGGCATAAGGATACAGCTATCATGCTCTGAGCACTCTCTTCAGATGGTGTTAGGGTCACAGGTGGGACAGGGAGAATCACTTTTAGTTAAATCAGGTTTCTTTATTGACACAGCTTGACTGTCATTGCAACAGCATATCAAAATTATGGATCTCACTGTGGTAGTCAAGAGGCTATTAGTCTCCTTGGGAGATCAATCACAAATTGCTCTTTTTTTCTGACATTTTGAAGGTTTAACTAAGTGTGCTTGGATGCTATCTGGTAATGTAATCATCAGAATTGTTTTCCTAAGTTAAAAAATATTCATCCTTGGAAAAGGAAGCAATCATAAAATTTCTGTAAGAAAATGATGATACGAATTAAAATTTTATGTTTCAAGTATGCCTACCCTATCCCAGGAGTTCTCAACCTGTGGGCCTCGATCTCTTTAGCAAATCTGCATCTCCAAACAAATTTACATTGTGGCTCATAACAGTAGCAAAATTACAGTTATGAAGTAGCAATGAAAATTATTTTATGGTTGGGGGTCACTGTATTAAAGGGTCACAGATTAGAAGGCTGAGAACCGCTGCTCTTAACCCCTCTTAGACACGAGCCATGGTTCTTCTGTGTGCTTGCATCATCTTGAAAGGAGAGCCCTGACAGTCAGCCTCATTAAGCAGATGCCTTTGGGTTTCAGTAAGGCTTCTCTTCCTCTTCTCACTGTGTAGTGTCCCATTTCCCAAATCCACTCCTGCCTCTCAAACATGGGCGTCTTCATCCTCTAGAAGTAAGTTGTGTAATTGCTTTGGCATGAGTTTATTTTTTCATAATTTGGTTTTCCAGTACTTGGTTCAGTTCAAATATTACTTTCAGGAATTTTGCCTCTGCAATTCTGTTTTTACTGGTCTAGGGACACACAGTCACTGTCAGTAAAGTCTTATAAAAGGAGATTCGAGAACACAATTACAATGGGTAAGAAAAGGTAAGGAGTATCACACACAATGATACTTCTTGGCCCTTTCCTGCTGACAGCATTTGATCCTGCACTTTCTTTCAACACCACCGGCCAAGTCACCCTCCGTGATTTCACTTGTGTGAAGTTCCTTAGCAGCCTGAACCATGTTTTGGTGTTGGTAATTGGGTCAGTAATAACCCTTGGGGAACATTGGGCAGAGCAGTGATTGAGGACGGGCACAAATCACATTGCAGTGTAGATCCTTCACATAAACAATGTTGCTAGGCAGGTTCTCCACTACCGAGCCACATTTCCAGCCTTAGCGAAGTATACCTGATTTTCCGGATCTCATAGCAAGTTGGGAATTAGGATTTACACAATCCTTCTGAATAAGTGAAGGACATTGGAGGAACCGACTGAAACTGAGTTGCTTTCTGCTTTGCTGGATTATATGCGTGACAGCTTTGAGAGAGGGTAATAAATGCTAACAACTTCTTTATGGAGGTTCTCATCCAAGTGAGAAGCAGGACAGGGGATGGGCAAAGAGAAATCAAAATATTTCTCATTTGTGTCTGATATTCCTGGCTGAAATCCATGACTAGGCATAGGCTTAATTACCGGTCTCCACAGGTCATAGTCTCAATGTATGAGCCTGCAGCTGAGCCCCACAGTGAAAAAAGATGAGGAACTGGGCATCTTCTGCCTAGTTATTTTTTTCTTTTTTCAAAACCCAACACAAGTCATTCAGTTCATCTCTGGAGAGGATATGAAAAGGCCACAGGCTAAGTAGGAGCTGGGCACTAGAAGCAGGGAACAAGTTATCTTTAAACAATATCATCAATCATTATTCATTCATCAATGGCAGCTGGGGAGGGACCACAGGGCTTCTGGTCCATAGCAGTTAGTGATGAGCAAGGCAGGCAGCTCCCTGCTGCTCCCTGCCTCTCCCTGCTGGCTAGCGTCTGAAATACGGAAGCATTTCCTGTATAAAATGAAGTATTTTCTAACTTTCAGTGTCATGGCATCACATAGTATGAATGAATCGTAAACTCCAAGCTAGGAGCTCCGTGAAGTACGGAGGTACAGCTTCTGACTGCATCGTGCTGTTATGAGAGGTAAACTAATGTCTGACTCTGAGTTACTCTTCCGCCTGAAGAAAGTATTTGCCATCTGCTTCAGATCCCTGCAACACTGCTCTTGCTCTAGAGCAGAACAGATGTCTTACTTACAGAACCTGAATCTCGTTCTCCATCACCCTAGAAGCATTGTTTCTCTCTCTTTCCCAAAAGATACACAATTAATTTACTCTTCCCTCTATTCTATCTATCTATCTATCTATCTATCTATCTATCTATCTATCTATCATCTATCTATCTATCTATCTATCTATCTATCACCTATCTATATATCTATTATCTATCTATATATCCATCTATATGTTTGTATATCTATCTGTCTACCATCTTTATTTATCATCTATCTCTCTCACTATCTATCTCTCTCACTATCTATCTATCTATCTATCTATCTATCTATCTATCTATCTATCATCTATCTATCTATCTACCATCTAACTATCTATCATCTATCTATATATCTATCTGTCTACCATCTGTATTTATCCTATCTATCTATCTATCTATCTATCTATCTATCTATCTATCTATCTA
>JABTXL010008166.1:4846715-4858539 GCA_025134845.1 Neodon shergylaensis | reverse complement strand
ATCTATCTATCTATCTATCTATCTATCTATCTATCTATCTATCTATCATCCGTATATCATCTCTCTATTCATCTGTATATCCATCTATCTTTCATCTATCTATCTATCTATCTATCTATCTATCTATCTATCTATCTATCATCTATCTATTATCTATCTATCTATCTATCTATCTATCTATCATCTATCAGTCTATCATTTACATATCCTCTTTCTCATTCTTTAATGTCAGCATAAGAGCCCACATTCATCCTTTATTAGCTAGTGGCTTGTCTCCTTTTTTTAGTGTGTTCCCTCAGCCTCACAGTCACCCTGAGTACAATCAAGCTTCCTAAGGGTTCCACACAGTGTGCCTGAGCCATTGCACTCGAAGATCTGATTTCCCAAAATGAACTTGTCCTTCTTTCTTTGTGGGAGGAGCCCTAAAGTTTCTTACCTTTTAAAGAAGATATGGTCAAACCGTCACTGGCAGGTGCCCAAGGATTTGGCTAAGTTGTTAAGAGTTCTTGTTCTTCTGGAGGAATGGGCTTTGCTATCTCACAGGTGACTCACAACCACCCATAACAACAGTTCCTGAGGATATGATGTTCTCTCTGACCTCCACGAGCACCATGCACACATATATCGCACGTACATCAATGCCAGCAAAACAGGAAAGCTCATAAAAATAAACGATAATATTTTTAAAAAATAAATAAATAAAAATAAAAGGAAGTGTCACCTACAGGCTTGCTGTTCTTTCTCATCTAGAAAACCAGTTCCTCAAGATGTTCATGTAGAACTCTCTGGATTTCTCTGTGAGGAGGTCTGATGAGCCTCATTAGAGGGACAGTTTTTGTCTTTTTCCTCCTCAGGACATGTGATTGTAAACAGCATGGAGCCTGTAAGCAACAGTCATGAATGCAGAACCAAAAGTCCCACTCAGAGCCTTTCTTGCAGAGGCTTAAGAAATATTGCTGACTGAGGAAGCCAAGTCTATACTCTAAAACTGTGATTTTCAGTCATGTATTTTATACAGAAGTGGTTTCCATAGGAAAATATATTCATTCAAAAACTGTTCAATCTCTTTGCCTACATGTAATGGCAAGCACACCTTTTCACTGAGGGAAAGAGGGGAGAAGGAAAGATTTTTTATGTAGAGGCTGGGACTATATGAGTAATATATGGTGTGTTCTGTGGGTTGCCATTGTCCACAGTTGAAAGAGGAGAGAAAAATAGTAAGGGAAGGAATAGAGAGGAAAAGTAAAAAATACAGAAGTTTAACAAACAGAAATAGTGGAGAATCAAAGATGGGGATGCAGTAAGGGAACAAGGATGGTGAAGAGCTTGGGGGAACCTGTTGTACATAAAAAATATAAGTCAGGACGTAAAAATGGTTGCGGATCAAGGAAGACTAATTCCTCAGATATGTCAAATCATGAAACTTCTATCTAATATTTAGTGATTGTCCTGTGGGAAGTAAGAAAAATGGAGTACAGAATTACTAAAAACATGAATGCGTTATGCAAATGGCTCTTTCCATAGCAGAATAATTCTCTTCCTAAAACATCTTAAACACGTTAAGAGGCGTTTTGCTCCAGGGACCTGAGCAGAAGGCTTCTGGTGAGGCCTGTGCACACATCTCAGGTCTGTTCCACACGCATTTGCTTGGCAAATTCATTCTTTTCCTCTATATATCTGTTATCTTTTCCATTGGAATAGTCGTACCTTAAAAACTGGTTTCTATTTGTACAAATATATCATATATGCTAATGTAATAACCTGTCCATCCCAATCATGACTAATACAGCAATAGCACTGCCTACTCTCCGAGGTTCCGTACTCCCAACCTGCTAAAAATTATACAACATTTTTTTAAGTGAAGCAGGCTTGGAAGGAAACTCAGCTCCCTCTTGAATAAGAAGTATCAAGGTTAAAGTAGACATACTCATCAGTGAATCAAACCTGAATCTATGTGAATGCCAACCCAACATCTACAGGAAAAGCAGAGGGTAGATGCTCTGTGAACAGTCTCTAGCGAGGATGCTGCATAGATTGGGGGAGAGGCTGTAGAGTTTGTCCTGGCAGAAGGCTGCAGAGTCAGTATCTACTGTGATCTTCGTTGGCAAGGTACCCAGGAACTGGCCTGGGAAAAGCAGTAGCTAACAGAGTAACTCACACTGCTACTTAAGCAAATTACTATTTGTAGTGCTCTTTATTTAAGAATGTCTTAATATCAACTATTAAGTGTTTTGAAAGGAACAGGGAAGGGGCAATTGCTACTCTTCTGCTAAGCACTTTTGCTTCTCCTAGTAACTGTCCCAGGTCTCCAGGGACACTCCGATAGCATGGTAATGATGGCTTTCTCCTCTGCTTCTGGTTTTAAATGGGATTTTTAATATCACATTTAGAAGATATTTATTGCACTTGTTTTTACTCTGTTATGCTTTATCATGTCAATCACTATCCTTTTGGAAATTGCTTATTAAAAATTTACCTGCATAGATATGGAACCAAAGCAACAGGAAAGGAACTTTCCCAACAGCAAACTTTTCAATAACACAGTGTGGAGAGAACATTTTGTGATATTGAAATACTTACATAATTGCTGCCTACAAGACTGAGCCGAGATGAGCTCATGATTCATCTGCAACATGTAAACCAGTAGGAGGAATGGCTTTAGCTTGGGAGGCAGAAAAGACTCCATGAGAAAAGGTTTAAGTCTCTGAAATGCAATATTTTGCGAATCTAATTAGAGTCTACTCATGGCAGACCCGTTAGTTGCAATTTTTATATTTGCATTTATCCCTCAGTCTTACAGATATATTCAGAAGAACCCCACAGGAATTGCACTATTTTCAGATAAGGCTTCCAAATGTACAGAAATGACCCCAAGCTTCTGACTATTATGCACTAATTGTAAGATTTGATATATTGCCATGATAAGCTCATTGTTGAGAAAAGACATTGCATTTTCTTTTGGTTCAGTTAAATTGAAGTTTGTATTGTCAGTCACTGCCTCAAATTTATATTCCTTCTTGAAAAAGCTTTAGATAGCATGATTTTGTGTTTTAAGTTATGATTGAGATTTATTGTTAATACAACCAAATAAAAAACTATTTTAGAACATGCAATTCTGGCATAAGGAAGCAGTTGGGAGTTCTTCCTGGGGAGACCACAGTGTTGAGACTTTGGGTAAATTATCACTTTATGTTTTGGGCTTCTTTTCTTTTTAATGGCAACAGTGATGTCCCCTCATTAAAATAAATATTATGAGCATTTGAGTGTGTGAATACAATAAAATTTTTTGTAACCTTCATACTTTTATCTCAGGGGAAATAGTGGAAGAGAAATTGAGAAGATTGTTAAAAGGCAGTGTATCAGAATATGTACTGTGAATTACTATTCCCTATACTTGACAGGTAAGCTACACCCATGAATACTCAGCAATATGACTGCCTGAACAAAACAGAGAAGGGGGGCATTCCATTATGGCCTCAACCACATGTGAAGAAATATAGTTGGTCAATGCCCACTGTGAAAGAACTCAAGTCTCCTCTAGGGAAGAGCACCCACTCAGGTAGGTCCAATTGCAAGTGGTTGACTCTGGACATACGAATATATGAGCAAGCCCAGATATATTTTGGATAAATATATGTATACACACACACACACATACACACACAGAGGCTATACATATACATATATATGTAATAATAGTTATTAAAGAAGAGATCATAATTTGGGAGTGGGACACAGGATGAGTTTTAGAGGGAAAGGGGGAGGGTGGGAGTGATGTGGGCCCATATATAAAGTTCTCAAGAAAAATAAAATTATTAAGTTAACAAACCAAAAAATCCCAAGATTTTAAAGTGGTATCAAGCACACAGCAAGCATTCTATAAATTCTCACTATTATCAACATCATCTGATGAATTAAATAAAAATTATGTCTCCTCTAGGATTTCAAACATGTTTTACATTGCAATCTTAAGAAAATATTATGTGTGGTTGCTATAGCAATGGCAATTTGAATTCATTGCCTTCAGTGAATAAAATTTGAAACCCAGTTCCACACTATTATTACTCATTGTGCTGTAGTTAAAAATAAAACAGGGAAGGAACAGAGGGCATGAGCTCTTCCCAGGGCTTCTAAGTTGGTGCCTCCTTTCTCTGGCAGCTGATATGTCTGTAAGCTCCCAGGTAAATTCATTGGCATTCATATTACCATGTAGCTGACAGCCTTCTCATTTCTCCAGTGGTGCTCTCTTCTTTTGGATGAAAATTGCTCCCGTTCCCATTGCCATAACAACAGGCTGCTCGCCTTAAAACAAGATATGCTCTGAGTCAAAGTAGAACCGTTTCCATGGTAACTGCTACATATTTAAGTACAAGAGCCTGTTTTTTTAATCAGTCAAATTGCCCTTTGTCAAGAAACAACCACATACTGTTCTTAATACAATTGCATATATTTTTTAAGGTATGAAAAATGGATAAAATAGGGTGAATTTCAAAAACTTGAAAACAAAAACTGACTAATCCCTTTTCACAGCTATAATTTCTTTTTTATAAAATGAAAACCTCCATAATACATGCATGGGCAGGTCCCAGCACATCTCTGCAATGCAGGCAAACCGTTTCTATGTGATAGGTGTTTGACCATGTGTGAACCAAGTATTATCAATGAAAGTGATAATGTCTGCAGCCCAAGTATGTTTTATACTTTCGTTTTTATAATAAGTAATGTCCCCTGCTGTTAAATCTGATTTAATTTTTACGTTACTTTCTCTTGTTTGCTTTTAATAATTTCACAATCAAGTAAGATGACCTCGCCCACTATCTCCTGAAAATAAGTGCATATCTGGAGATGATCTGATTGCTCTCTTATACCCTATCTGCTTCTTCTAGCTGCTTCTGTGGAGAGAGGAAGAAGAGGCTGGTGTTCTGAAAACTCAGATTTGGGGGTATATTTCATTTCTATTGTAAATTGGAGGAGTATTTTTTTTAATATTTATTTATTTATTTATTATGTATACAATATTCTGTCTGCATGTATGCCTTCAGGCCAGGAGAGGGCACCAGACCTCATTACAGATGGTTGTGAGCCACCATGTGGTTGCTGGGAATTGAACACAGGACCTTTGGAAGAGCAGGCAATGCTCTTAACCACTGAGCCATCTCTCCAGCCCCTGGAGGAGTATTGAGAGCTATTTCAGGGCTATCTCAGTGAGGAGACTTGTGATTTACCATCTGAGGGAAGGATACCTCTCTGTGTTTGCACGTAACTGGGTTAAAATTCTGCTCTGTAATTCTGTTAGCAACATGACTTTAGGCTTAAATTCTCTTAAATGCAAAGTAGAGGTACATTGACATAAATCACAGATTACTGAGGGATAAGATGATATAATATATGTAGAAGACTCAATACAAGTATTATCTCTTTGGTACAAAGAGATGCATATTGCTAACAACTAATAATGACTATTATTATTGCTGTTGTCCTTACCAGGAATCTGACGTGAATAACAGTAGTACCAGGTAGCTGGTACCAGGACACAAATAACTCTCCAATATTTTTCATCCAGCTCAGTGACCATGTCATGCTTCTGTTCCCTTCTTTCCTAGAGGGACTTATTGAGGAACCCATGTTTTCTCTCTAGTAAACACAAGTTCACATCTATTCAGCCAAAGTCAGATATCAACAGATCTGCTTTTTCCATGAGTGTAGTAGTAACACGGACATGGAGGACTTTATCTTTCCATTTTAATTCTCCGTTTTTCTAGACCACACATTCCCAAGAATAGGAAAACAAATTCAGAAAACCTAATTTTAACCTAGATATGGCTAAGTTCTTCTACTACCACCACCATGTACCATATTCTATCAACCAAGCAGGCTCCTGCCTTCCACAGTACCGACAACTGGCAGCCAGGTTAAGCCTGCAGTCTCCTTTCCACCTGCTCGTATGATCAGGTGCATCTGCAGCAGAGCATCGGCCTGAGCCTCAGGATTTAGCTTCTCTAAACACCAGCTTCTTCACATATAGTGTCCTGGAATCCAAGGATCTGCTCTGTGGAGAATTCTGCCGCCACCGAGCTGCATCGTGGTGAATGAATCTAGTAAGCAGCGTTTAAAATTAGAGTGTGGCGACTAGGCCTTTTTCTTTCTTATGATTTCCCATGGGCATTAATTAAATGCAGCATTTTCAAACATTTCTCTTGCAGAGTTATTTCCTCCCATGTATTAAAATATTCAGGCTATGAATGCAATGGGCGGCGATATTCAATTCTAATGACTATTTCTGATAAAGCAGGCGTTTGTTCATACCCAGTCTGTGATAGACTCTGGTGAAATTAAAATATTTCCTCATTGACATGCAGATGAATCAAGTTCGAGATAGCTCTGTTTGTGGGAGGGGCCCTTTCTTCCCTAGTGGAGAGTTAAAATTAGGACGTGCTGCTAACACCTTTGGGAAAATGTCTGTCTCTCTTTCCATCTACTCCCCACCCATTTTTCATCTCTCTGTGAATCTGTCACTTATAATTTATTGTACCCCTCTCCTTTCCCTTTCCCTCTACCTGCCTTCTCCTTCCTCTATCCCTCCCTCCCCCTCCCTCCTTTTTCTCTCCTTCCCTCTTTTCAGCCTCTCTTGCATGTAAATTTGATTATTTTGAGACTTTATAATGTATGTTTGAAAAGAGCAGCAATAGCTAAAAATAATCTTAAATTTATATTGGACACAAAAGTTTCCTTTTGAACTCTGATATTTTCTCTATAAAAGTCATTGTTTTGATTAATGTCATTTAGTTAGCTCTGAGTACTGAAAGTAAACCCAGTTTAAGCATACTGTTTAATATTTAGCTCACAAATATATTTTATACAAACAAATTTTATGTTTGAAAGCCATTTTTTTATAAATAGTGTTTTAACGTTTTCATTCTTTTATTTTTTTAGTTTTTTGAGAGAAGGTTTCTCTGTACAACAACCCTAGCTCTACTGGCACTAGCTCTGTAGACTGGGTTGGGTTGAACTCGAAGAGATCACCTGCCTCTGCCACCTGTGTGCTGGGATTAAAAGTGGGTACCACCACCCAGCGAAGTTTTTATTCTTATAAGCACAGAGAGGGAACTAACAACAAGAGATCTTGCTTTTTATTTTGTTTGCTTTTTTTAATATTGATTTTACTGAACCATACATTTTTTTTCTCTGCTCGTCTTCCTCTCCCCTCCCCTTCAACCTTCTCCCATGGTCCCCATGCTCCCAATTTTCTCAGGAGATCTTGTCTTTTTCTACTTCCCATGTACATTAGATCCATGTATGTCTCCCTTAGGGAGACTCTGCTTTTTGTGAGTATTTAAAAATCTCTTCAGAAACACCTTATGTAATATAGGGCTGATTTCTGTTTGGCTTTAGATATCTTTTTTTTTTGCAAAAAAAATTCTTTCATGGGCAGAAGAATCTCTAGTCTACTGCTGAATGTCTGCATAAGATGACAAGGTATCATTTCTTCTTCTCATGGATTTCATGCCTGAAATATGTGTTCATGATCAGAACATGTAAACACACGATAAGCTTTCTAAAGGTCAGAGGAGGCCCCAGAATGCAGGTATTTGGTACAAATAATAGTAGAAAATTTTGAGTAATAAGATTGGTAAGGCAGCCGGGCGATGGTGGCGCACGCCTTTAATCCCAGCACTCGGGAGGCAGAGGCAGGCGGATCTCTGTGAGTTCGAGACCAGCCTGGTCTACAAGAGCTAGTTCCAGGACAGGCTCCAAAACCACAGAGAAACCCTGTCTCGAAAAACCAAAAAAAAAAAAAATTGGTAAGGCATATTTTGGATTTGGATCATTTACCCTGAGGTATGAATATGAGTCACCTAAGCATACAGAGAAATCTGAGAGACTTCTTGCCTATATTACTTGGATGAGCTAAGTTTTGGTGAGTGATTACTGTGCCCTTTGCCTTGAACTGGGACAAATGCCTTGTAAACACTCTGTCATAGAGTAACTTGGCATTGCCGTCATGCAAAAACTAATGGATGTACCTCAGAAAAATCAAGACTAGATTTCAGCAATCTGACTGCTGGGAATTAATGTAAATTAAATGAAATCACTATGTAAAAGAGTTGTCTACAAGTGGCCTCTGAAGTGCTGTTTACAATAGTCATTAGATCAATTAATGGAAGGATAAATAAAATATGCTCTATGTGTCGGATGGCATTTTACTCAGCTTTAAAAATAATGACTGCTGTCATATGCAATTATGTAAAATAAATTGAAAGTCATTATGCTCGATGAGCTAGTCTGGACACAAGCACAGGTACCATAGGACTTCACTGATATGCATGATCTAAAATGTTGGTCTCATAGAAGAGAAGACTGGTGGTTTTCACATGGTGGGAAGGGATAGAGAAATGTCATTAATAAGAGGTAGGATTTAGAAAGAATTAGGAATTTTTAATGTGCTAGTCCATAATATTATGAATGTGAACAACTATTAGTCATGCACATTTAAAAGGCCATTTTGAAAAATAAAAAGTCAGGCTATTTCGTGGTGCCATATTTTATAACTGATGTTATAAAAATGTTATAAAGAACATTTTAATTCATCAATCCAACAGTTAAACATTAACTTCATTAAATGTGGCACATACTTTGCTACTTGAAAGGTATATTATTTAGGGTTGTCCCGAGTAACAGAACTTATAGAATAAATTTTTCTCTATATAGCAGAGAGATTTAATAGAATGGTTTACAGACTGTGGTCCAGCTAACCAACAATGACTGTTTACCAATGGCAGGTACCAAGAATCAAGTTGCTGTTCGGTCTACAAGACTGGGTGTCTCAGTTGGTCTTCAGTATACACCAGAATCCTGTAGAAGAAGGCTCTAATACCATTGAAGGGATGGAGCTGCTTGGTTGTGTGTGTGTTTGTGTGTGTGCGTGAGAGAGAGAGAGAGAGAGAGAGAAGAGAGAAAGGAGAAGTAGGCAAAAAGAGTAAACTTCCTTCTTCCATGTTCTTTATATAGACTTCCAATAGAACGTATGTCCAAATTAATGGTGGATCTTTCAACCTCAAAAGAATATGGACTAAAGTTATATCTTCCCTAGGAATGCGTGCGTAACATGTGCAGGCCTCTGAGTTCCATCTTCAGCACCAGCGGGAGCAGCATCTTTAAATCTTCCTTTGTATGAGGAAAACATCAAGAAAAAGAACGCATTTCAACCACAGATACCGTTTGCTAGTATTTGTCTCAAAACAAAAAACAAACATTTTCTTTCATCTGCCATGTGAAAATTGTAATTCGTGATTGGCCCATCTCTGCCCCTCCCCCCAAATATGTCGATCCATCTTTCTCAGACACAGCACACATTTGACCAGCACAGTACCACTTTCAGTGAATGAGTAGTAAATAAAAGCCGGTTTTATTTTTTTATATTTTTCTATTTTTAACTGTGCACCCCCCGTGTGTGTGTGTGTGTGTGTGTGCACATTTGCAGGTTTATTTGGAAGTGCATGTTGTCATGGGTATCATCCTTTCTGCCCTCAGAGTTTGGACTGATAGGTAGGTAGCTGTGTTCGTCCTTTGTTTAGGTGGGTTCTAAGATCTGAATTCCTCACGATTGTATACCAAGCACTTGAATCACTGAGCCATATCTCCAGACCCAGAAAAGTACATTTGAAAAGTAAAATGGTATAAATATGTCTTAGTTAGGGTTTCTGTTCCTGTGATGAGACACCATGACATCTCTTATAAAGTAAAATATTTCACTGGTGTTGGCTTACAGGTTCAGAGATTTCGTTCACTGTCATCATGATAGGAAGCATGGTAGCACAGAGGCAGACACAGTGTTGAAAAAGAAATTAAAGTTCTGCATCTGCATCACCAAGCATCAGGAAAAGAGAGCTACTGGGCCTGACTTGAACATTTGAAACCCTAAAGAGCCCACCCCATACTTCCTCCAACAATGTCACACCTACTCCAACATGCCTACTAATAGTGGCCCTTCCCAATGATCAAACGTTTCAATATATGAGCTTTTGGGGGCTCATTCTTATTCAAACCACTACATTCTGTAGATGGTTGATACTTGAATCAACTTTCTAAGACTGGCCAAAAATAAATCCGGGTAACTGTGTTTCTCTCTCCTCTCTCTCTCTTTCTCTCTCTCTCTCTCTCTCTCTCTCTCTCTTTCTCTCTCTCTCTCTCTCTCTCTCTCTCTCTCTCTCTCTCTCTCTGTCTCTTTTGTTCTCTCTGTATATGTTGACATGCATTTCTTAAGGAGTTATGAAATCATTGCTTCGGCAAAAACGTAAAAATTTTTATTTGTTCACCAAATGTCTATTGAAAGTCCATTATGTAGAAATGATGTAGTAGATACTGGGTATATGGCATCCACAAAGGTGAAGAGAAAATCTTCCTCAAACAGTATTCAAAACACCTAAATAATAAGCAAATAAGAAGTTTAGTAGCCCAGTGCAGACTCAGATGTGGCTACATAGAATATACTTGCTATCTCTAGCCAGACTATAGGAACAAACTCTGGTAATAAGGAGACAAGATATGGATGATGAGCATAAAACATGAGGAGAACAGAAAGCAACCAAAGAAAAAATGTAGTGTGCTTTCTAGCACTAAGAATGCCAGTCTGCTGGGTTAGGACAAAGGAAACGTGATGTAATTCAGCTGAGAACAGCATGAGGAAAGCATGATAAAAGGAAACAGTAGCTCAGCAAGCTTCACAGATATAATGTTGGGGACACGCAAGGAAAAATAAGTATGGTTAGATATTGGCTACAGTTCTTATGAATTATTTATTTAATGACCATTATGGAATATATAATTAATATTAATTTAATATATTATATTTAAGATTTGTATGGTTTGAGTTAATAGTACCATACAAATCAATGCATTTATTATTTAAAGCTATTCTTTTTAAAGTTTCCTTTCTAATAGCCTTCAAGCTATTTTCACAAGTCAAAATTTCTGTTGGTTTTTGAACGTATAACTAAAAACCTTTAACAAGAAGCCAAATAAATATATAGCCATGGTGAGCAGGGGAGAAATAAATTGAATCCTCTTTCTCCCAACCAGTCACCCACTGGAAGATGAATTATAGGTACAAAAGCAAAAGAAATATGTGTCAGACCTTTGGGTATAAAGAAGAAATATGAAGGACACAAAACAACAGATATTGGGACTGTTTCACAACGGCTTACTTTTTCTCTACCAAATTCCCATTTTTTTCTTTAGTCTTGTCAGTCTTGCTGGGTCTGTACATTGCAACCGCTAATGAATATGCAACCAAAGGGGCCTGACTAGAACTGGAGATTGCAATAAACATAATGTGTCTGAAAAGCTCCCGAATGGCATTGTTCTCTTCATTGTCTCAGGGGCCAATTGCAGGCTTTTCAAATAATGATAGGGGCAGCTCTCTATTGTGCTTTGCTGCTGGGGAGCACCAACTGGAGGGCCAGCTGAGCCTTGCCTCTCCAGAACACAGGGATGTCAGAACGCAAAGGACGCAAAAACTGGGCATCTTGCAGCCACAACAGCCACAGGAATTAATGTTGTGCCCAATTTTTAGCTCCCACTTTATGGGTGCAGTGGTTTTAAATTATTGCCTTCATTGCCAGGATGTCTCAGACCTGACTGAGCTGCAGGGCTTAGAAAAGATACACAGGAACACAAGGGAAGGAACACACTGGGAATTTGTTACATTAACTTTTTTTCTAGGATGCTATTTCCCCAGAGAATCTTAAGTGTAGGCTCTGTAAATTCTTTTGACTAGGTTTCTTTCTTTCTTTCTTTCTTTCTTTCTTTCTTTCTTTCTTTCTTT
>JABTXL010008166.1:4819034-4842613 GCA_025134845.1 Neodon shergylaensis | reverse complement strand
AGAGAGAGAGAGAGAGAGAGAGAGAGAGAGAGAGAGAGAGAGAGGACAGAGTCAGAGACACAGAAAGACAAAAAAGACAGGAAAACAGAGGGACAAAGATCCAGAGAGAATATATATTTAAATAGAAGTGGTCTGACTTGGCATGCATTGAATGGATGTCCTGAGAGACAGAATGTTATTAAGCAAGACTTCCAGGTTCAGGGTAAGATCTGCCTAATTTCAGATAAAATGTGATTGAAGTGGGTCTGAAATTCAGGAGGACCTGGACTAATGTGCGTCTTGAAGAACTGCCATTGCCTCTCCATGCTCCGGCTGGCTCTGATGAGTGACAGGGAGCCCTGGACTCAGGAGTTCCGTGCTGCTCTTCCATCTCCTATGCTTTGCAATCTGTGATCTTAGCCATCACTCTGATTTATAGGTTGGTAGCTCTCAAATGATTACTTCCATCCTAATTTCCAAACTTACACTCTTGCTGCCTACTTGATATTCTAGGGCAAGGTCTAATATGCATGCATCATTTTTAATATGACTAGAACACAAATTTTGATGAGCCAACCTTAAAATGTCCCTCAAATGTCATTTCCCTGGGTGTTCCAAACTCAAAACTGGATCTTGCCCTTGATTCCTTCCATTCACTCACTTTCTCACCAACTCTTAGGAAGGTATTTTAGCTCCTCTTTTCTTTCTGTATCCTCACTGACATTTTCAAACTTCAAGTGAACTTCTAATTATTACTGTATGGTCATACCTAGACTTCTACTTCTTTTCTTATACTCATGAGTTTAGTCAGTGAGTTGTTTATTTATCAATGTGATGATGTGGAAACAAAACTAGACGTAAAGTTTACATGGACTAAACCTTCATTTGACTTCTTCTTCCACATTCAGGCTGAATTCCAGCTACTACTATAGCCTCTACTATATTTTCAACTACCATTTTGCCACCATTCCTACAGACAAGCTATTCTGATATGCCTAAGGAACCTGGAGTTTCTCTAGTAGGGATGGTGGAACTGCTCCTTTCGGGGTAAGGCACATACCGAAGCATCTACCTACCATGCTTCTTACCCATGTTTTCCCAGGTTGGCCATTAATTTTCATGAAGATATTAGCTCAGAGTGGCCTTTTCCAAACTGTGAGCTAGTCTTTTCTGGTCACTGTGACAGAATATGCTGCTTTGTATGCTTCATGACACTTACATAATGTAATTACCATACTGAGTTATTCATTTGCTTATTTTTCTCCTGTCTCGTCCCACTAGCCTATGTCAGACATTAGATAAATGGTTTTGTCTCTCTTGTTTGTGAATATTTTTAATAGATAGAATCATTTTCTATACTTCATGGACAGGAAATTAATAGTTATTGAATGGAATAATGAATTGCTTTATAAGAAATAAGAAAATGAGATAAATGAGGTAGTTTTGTTTTTCACTAGCGAAGAAAGGAAAGGAGAAAAATATTCAGGAGAAAACAGAATGGAAGTCATCTAATCTTGGGCCCTTGTTTGCAACATGTTTTAATTCATGAAATAAAGAAGGAGTTCAGTAACAATAGGATCTGCTGCCTATGTACCATTGTCTTAGTGCCATGCCGCTACAAATAATACTGTAAAGCATTTTCATGTTCCCATTGCATATGAAGAAGTCATTTCAGAAACAGTTGGGGTATACACAAAGGGAATATCTACAGTATGCAATAGAATAGATAACTACATGACCTCATCAGATGGAAACACAGGTGACGTTTTCACATACAGCTGGTAGACTGTTTCTCCGTGGACACAGAGAAGGGTCAAGCAAGTTTGGTGATGCACACATTAAAGTTGTGACAAATATTGGATGCTCTTCTCTTTTCTATGAGAAGAGATCAGGGAATGTGTGTAAAAATGAGTCTAGTTTGGAGAGTATAGATTGGAAGAAAATCCAAGTTCTTTGAGGGCTGCACAAATCCATAGGTGCATTAGAGCTGTCCAAGTGATGCTGAGAGAATATCGGCTTAGTGACCATGAGTTTGGGCCCACAGTGAGACCTCAGCATTTCAGATCAACAGTCTGGGTATCCGCTGAGCTGAGGCTATCTTCAGGAAGACGTCATATAGGGAGAGTTAGACATTCGAACACACCTTAGTTTTAAATGAAATAAAATTTAAATAAGTTTTGGAATGATAATTATAACATGCAATGAAAAAGGAAGCATGTTTTACAGTGCTTTCAAATTCTTTCTATGTTTTTACTCTAAGATTCAGGAACAATAAATCAGTATTTCTGGGAATTTTCAAAATTATGATTATTTTAACTCACTACACCAACTTTTCATTCTATTATTTGATCAGCTAAAATTCTTGTTAAACTAAAATGCACTGTTTAGCTGTACTTACAAAGAACTACAAACAATTTACCAGAATAATCAAACATTTTGTAGTTCCAAAATATGTCATTGTTGATGAACTCCTAAAGAATCCAGGCTAAGAATTGTGGTTTCCAATGGGTCTCCAGGATTTAAAAGGACAAGAGTCAATGTGATTCCTGTGTGGATTTGGTAGTGAAAGAAGAGGGGGAAATGGGCAGTGGGTGGAATGATTTGTGAGAGCAAAAGAAAGCTGAAAAGAATTAAGAATAGGAAGGGGCATGTTTCGGCAATAAAGGGAAGTAGAGCTTCTGTATAAAGAGTATCACCAAGAGGAGGAAGAATGCATGATTTCTGCAGAGATGTTCCTGTTAATTAATTGTTGGAGGAAGGACATTCATTTGCCAGATGAATGTTTTAGTAAACTCTTAAAAGATTCATTTTTAGGTTATAGTACAATTGAGATGAAAGTGTGGGTAGTGGCTGTACCCCCATCTCTATTCTTGCAAGCATGAGCATGTAATAGTGGGTATGGTGGCACAGTCTTGCAACAGCAGCACTCTGCAGGCTAAGGCAAGAGACTCAGGAGTTTTGGGTTATCTTGGGCTTTATATATAGTGAGACCTTGGCTCAAACAGATAAAAAAAGTAACAAACAAATGGTGATAAACTTACATTGGTTACTCATTATCCAGAGACCATTATTGACTTTGTTTGTTCTTCTTCTGAATATTCTATTGGAATCGACAAATGTATGGTGAGATATACCTTCCACTACAGAATAGCTTCCCTCCTTACATTCTCTACTGTTCATATCCCTTCCTCCCTCTTTTTAAACTTTGAAAACACCTGATATTTTTTTCACTCCCTCCATAGCACACAGCATTTTATAGAACACCATGTATCTTCTGTATATGCCTTTCAATCAAATAATATACTTTCATTTTTTCCCATGTGTTTTGTGGTATAGAACCTACTTTTAATGATATATGATGTGTTTATGCACCTCCAATTCATCTGATGAATGCCACTTTGATTGCTTCAAATTCTGGCAATTACAAATAAATAATCTATAAATATGCTTGCCTGGGGCTGGTGAAATGACTCAGCTGATGAGATAGCCAACACTTGTCAGCCAGGCTGATGACCTGAATTTGATTCCCGAGATCCCCACAGAAAGGGAGGACTCGTTCTCACAAGGTGTTTCTTAGCTTCACATATGCATCACTGTACGTGTCTGTTTTATTTTAACAAACAGGTGCCTAATTTTGGCGTTGTTCCTCGGGAAAACTCTTCTCTTCATTTTTAACTTTCTTTTGGTCAATGATAAATTGATTTCAATTAAGCAAATCTATTTGGGGGCTCTTTGCTTCATCACACCTATCCATTTGAATACTTTCCACTTTCTGATACACTGCTTCAAAGGCTCTAATTCTGACAGCCTTGGTCCTCTTAGTTCTTTGTGTTGGATATTCTAAGGGTTGATTTTTATTTAAAAATAGATGATGAGCCAAAATACAAATAGTAGCGTATAGGAACTCTGTGAGGTTTTATTTTTCTTCTTATCCCAGTTAATAAGTTCCATGGATATTTAAAACCCAGAAATTGCCCACATTCAGGCAGCTGGTAGTGGAATAGTCATGGTGACACTTGGCTCTGCTTTCATCACCCTGTTTCTGAGCAGGGCTTGCAATTTGATGAGGGACAGTCGTGTTCATCTGAAGGAAGTCATTCTTCTTCTTTAAGACTCCAGGGAGAAAGAATACTACCCATCAATGAGGAGGACCACCTACCAATACACTAGGAAAGAGAGACAAAGCAGGGATTTTAAAACTAGAACCCTTGCCGGGCGGTGGTGGCGCACACCTTTAATCCCAGCACTTGGGAGGCAGAGGCAGGCGGATCTTTGTGAGTTCGAGACCAGCCTGGTCTACAAGAGCTAGTTCCAGGACAGGCTCTAAAACCACAGAGAAACCCTGTCTCAAAAAAAAAAAACCAAAAACAAAAACAAACTAGAACCCTTTAATAGCGACTGAAAGAAATAGACAGCAAACTTAGCCCAAGCGAAGGGAAGGAATAGCTTACTGGTGGTTTATGGAACCACATCTCCAGATATAAACTCTCAACTATGAGTTTCTGTGTCAATGATTCTAGAATCCTGATAGACTGAGGGAAGCTTCAAACTCTGAAGAGTGGCAAAACTGTATATCCAGAGCCAAAATTATGTGTTAGTCTTTATCCCAGACAATAATCATTCAATGTCCATCTTTGTATCTGATGTAGCATCTTTTTGGCCATGTAGTAAAGCTTTTGAAATATGTACTCATCAGACTACTGGCTTTCAGAAACTGAAAGCCAATAATGTCTACAGACAACAGCTAAATCCCAAAGTAGAGGCATCCTGCTTTCAGGTTACCTGCTTGCTTGTTGCTCTCCGAAAAAGCTACTGGTTTATGAATTTCTTTTGTTCTGTGTGATGTGGGAGTCCCCTCTGTTTTCTGTGATTGCCATTAATAAATAAAGAAACTGCCTTAGCCTGTTGATAGGGCAGAACATAAGTTGGTGGGGAAAACTGGATAGAATGCTGAGAAGAAGAAGGCAGAGTCAGAGGAAGCCATGGAGCTGTCGCCACAGGAGATAGTCATGCTGAAACTTTGTTTGTAAGCCACGACCTCATGGTGATTTACAGATTAATAGAAATAGGTTAAATTAAGATGTAAGAGTTATCCCATAAGAAGAGAGAGCTAATGGGCCAACCTGTGATTTAAATAATACAGTTTCTGTGTGATTATTTTGGTTCTGAGTGGTCGGGATGAACAAGCAGTTCTATGCAACATCTGTAGACATGAAAACTTTGTGCAACCCTTTCCTGGGAACCATGACTGTCTGGAGAACCATGTTTTGTGGTCATGGTCACCCATATCAAGCTCAGAATAAACTATGTTTTATTCCATTTCTTTGAATGGAAAGTTATCTTTTGCTTTAGTGATGAAGTAAACTCAAGTTTATTATCATTTTCAGGTGGTTTTATAGTTATATACAATATGGTTTCCTTTAAAAAAGTTATCAATCAGAAATTTATATTTATTCTGTAACTTGAGTATAGTAAACCCAAAATCATGTATATCATTTAAAAAAGTTTCTTGTCTTACAAGGCTATGTATTAAGTTTAAACTAACTCATATAGTACATGCATTAACAAAGCTGATTATGTAGCTCTATTTCTTGAGAATCACTTTGTAAAGAAATAAAACACATGCTCAAAATCATAAGCATAGCACACTGTTATTAATATGGATTTTCTGTATTTTTGAGTTGGTTAGATATATGATACAAAGTGTTAACTAAAATAAAATTAAAAATTCTCTAACTAGAAGCTATTTTTAGTGTTTGTATATTGATTATTCATCTATCATTTTATATTTTATTATATAGAAATGAAGGAAATAATATAAACTTACACGTATGTATATATTTTTACTGTTATAAAAATGACATTTTTGTAAAAAGCTATGGTATGTTGTATTTTAGATATAATTTACCATCAATCTACATGGAAGCTGTAGAAATTTCTTCCATTTGAAAACTCATTAGTGCTGTCCTCAATGCTGTCTTTGACAAGGTAAAAAAACAGTTGGATTAATTCTAATTTGTTCCAGCAGTGGTAATTAGTGAGGGCCTGAAAAACAGCTCTCCACTCAATTCTCTCTAATTATCACAATACACACAAAGAAGCTCTTAGGAAAGCGGTGCATTGAGTCCACTATCGCCAACCTCTAGAGATGCAAAACAGCAGATTTTCTCTCAAGCCCAACAACATCAAGAGAAATATATAGCAGAGGAATACAGATAGTCATGGGAGCCATTCTTGAAGATTATGGAGGAAATATGGAATGGCTAAGGATCTCAGGAAAAATTCACAGATTTTGCATATATATCCTACTCTCCCCATCCATGGTGTTTGAGTTGTATGTTATGTTTAAATTCTCAAAGAATTTAATTTTTTCTCAAGTCAATCATTTGATTGCAGTGTGCTTGAATCTGGAGTGTTCAAGCATTTGCACACCCTATCTTAAATTATTAACTCCATGTTTTCACAAAGGCCACTAATTTCTGGCATCTTTGAAAATACTTTAGTAAAGGGGCTTTGTGGGTAGAACATGTTTGAGGTTCATAAAAATTCAATCCAGGACTACTGAGGTGAATAATAATTGGGTCCTATGAGCCCCTAAAAGCAGAGGATCATCTTCTAAAGGAGGAAGAGGTGCATAAAAGATGCAGCAGAAGAGAATCAGAAATTCCAAAAATCAAAAAAAAAAGGCTTGACGTATGACTGTTGACTACAAGATAGAACATCATTTGTAGGCATGGAAGAGTGGGTTCTTCTGAGAGCTAGAGACAACCTGTAGCTGACAGCCTGTATTGGTATGCTATCACTGTGGTAAAATGGCAGGATAACCATCTTAGGATAAAGGTTTTACCCTGGCTCATGGGTTCAGTAAAGCTCCTGTTCTTGGTCGTTGGCTTTATTGCGTTTGGCTCTTTCTGGAGGCAGAAAGTTATGGTGGGGACATGTGATGGAAGTAGCCATTCAACACTACCACAGGACGGTGCTCATGCCTTTGAATGTAGGAGCTTTTGGGAGGATTCTATCTAAACTATGGCACCACCTCTCTCTCAGACATACACACGTGCGCGCGCGTGCACACACACACACACACACACACACACACACACATCCCAAAAACAAAGCAACAACTTTTTTTTTTCTTCAAATAGTAAGGCAGGAAGCAGATTGTCCCAAGCACGCTATGACTTAATAAGCAAAAGCATAACTTCCACCTAAGGAAGCCATGTAGAGAAAAAAAGGGATCTAGGGCAGGCTTTTGATGTACACAACTTGAGGCAATACATGTTTAAAGCTTCTAGGTATGGCAAATTCATACTGAAACAAAACACAATAAATATATAATTAATGTAAATTTTAAAAATTTTAAAGAAGGATTGATATTTATGAAAAATTAGGTACAGGCCTCTTAGAATACAAATATGTACCTACTCTCATCAAAATGTATAGTGTATGATTACTAGTTAACCTTAATCTTTACTCATAATCAATATTTGAATTGGTCGATATTCACTAGTGTTCAGTTTACAGGCAAGTGTTTCTATTTATATTTTCCTAAGTTACTCTAGAAATTGAGGCAAGAGAATAAAATTCTTTGGCTTACTATGCACAGAAAGAACACCACATTGTAGTTAAGTACCTTTTCGTGATACCAGAATGTCTAGCTTCTTTGCTGATTTTGACTCAGATCAATAGACACTGTTGGATGATTTCAGCTTCTCGGGCTATGCCTTTCATTGTTCTGTAAAATAGAACAATATGTAAGATCTCTGCCAATCCTGAGGGCCTATCGTTCTGGGAACTGTCCACATGGAGGCTGACAGCAGGAGACAGAAAGGGCGGGGGCATGCTGCCTCACCATTCCTGAAGAATTGTGAGGACGGCAGTAATGACCAAAGTGACTTTGCCTTTCTCCCTGCAATGTTTCTCCAGCTGCGACTGGGTTATAACTCATTTTCAGTTGCCAGGTGCTCACTCGTTACCCTATTGTCTACCCTGGGCTACTGGGGCTTCCATATGCTCCTACTCCCATTTCTGAGCTGAAAAATATTTAAATAGCAACTTTAAAAAGCAAAGCAAGCATGTTTGATGCCATATCCTACCATCCCTCACTGGTGTCTCACATCACTTGGAAATTAATGAAGAAAAAAATACCCTTGAAATTTCTTTAAAGCTTATCTTTTAAGATGTTTTATTTTGTTCCATTTTAATTTTCTTTTTTTCTTTCTCCTGTTCTTGGGATAGGCTTACTGGATCAGGCATACTTGCACATAGTATTTTTGAACAGACATTGTGCTAGTTGTTTGATGAATAACAGAAATAGAAAAATTAAAAGGAAGAAAGTGATTGTTTTGATTCACAGCTTCAGAGGTGTCAGTACGTGGTTTGCTTCCCTTGTTCTAGGGCCTGGGGTGAGGCAGCATGCTATGTGGGGCTTGGGGTGGAGCAAAACTGCTCAAGGGAATCCTGCTTTAAGGACACACACCTAAACCAACTGATGCATTTTTATTAGATCTTATGTGTTAAGGGTGCCTCCTTCCAGCGGTGCCACAGGTTGGATCAAGTTTTACATGAGAGACATTTAAATTCAAATCTTGTCGAATTGTCTTATTGCTTGTTTCAACAAACACACCCACTTACATATAATTCTTAAGTAGTATTTATGTTATCAAAATGATGATCACTAAGTTAAATACATGCAAACAAAACAACATTATTTCAAACCTAAACTACTTTGAAGTATGAAAAATTAAAATATGAAAGATAATAGCTATTAAATTCACGCATTTTGCATAATATGGTGTATCAGGGTGAACAGGAAAAATGTTCGGAACCAATTTTTATCATGCAGCTGCTTAATGTACAACCGATCACCCCACAAAGGGGTTGAATTATATTTTTATAAGTCTGGGTTATGGCTTTCAGACCCTTTATGTGCTATTCTCCTCAAGACAATGTTTGCATGAGTGCACACATGCTAAATCTATTTATGTTTCACCCATGCTAAGTCTGTATATGTTTCCATTCAGTGCCACTACTACAAACTCCTTTTTATTGTTCTATAGCTATAAGGAAGAAATTGGGGAGGGTCCTAGGCTTCAGAAGAAACAGTTGTGACTATGTGTACAGCTATTTTGCTCATTTTTTTTGTTAGCCTAGACTTTTGCTTATGAACTGTCCTTAACTTGTGGTTGTCATTGACATGACATAAAATCTAAACTGTCGAGTGGAGACGGAGGCACATCCTGCACTCAGCGAGCCTTCTGCCCCAGATTTGCTCCCTACCATTTCAGAGCCTTCTTTCTACCAGTTATCTCTCCTTCGCCCATGCTTTCCTTTCCCAGTCTTCATCTGAATGTTTCTCAGACATTTGACTCTGTTGAGATACTTTCACATCTCAGGAATTTTTGTCATTTCAGTTATATCCTATGTATCTCCTTATACCCTAGTGTCCCAAGTAGATCAGTATGCTCAGACCTGAGTTCACCATTCACTCAATCCACTTCATTCCTGCTGGCATCATCCAGTACGTAAAAGATTCTTAATGCACAGAACTCTTTTTAGGCTCATGCTAACTGACTTCTCAGAGGCATGGAAGAATCTTGACTGTTCCTTTCTTATTGCTTGGCCAAGAGCAAACTGTAAGCCAGAAAGGGAATGTAATTAAAAAAAAATAGTGACTTAGGTTTGCAATGTTTTGTTGAATATGGGAAGCTCACTAAGAGAGTAGATCTTAACTGTTCATAGCATATTACAAATGACAAACAAAATAGTGGCTGGATGACAGGACTTGACAATCGCGATAAAATATATGAATGCCAAATCACGTTGTATATCACTGACTTACATAATTGGCCAATTTTACTCTGACAAAATTAAGAAGAAAACAAAATCTCTAGTCTCTTACACCGGTTTCCTTTGTCATTTTGCTCTTCTTAGTTTCGACTTTCTGGCCTCCCACCATGGCAGCCACTTTTTAACCATTGGGAGTTGGTATTTGTCAAAGTTCTCTTCCTCTCTGCCCTCTGTCCTGCCATCGCTTAAGAATACGATAACAATAGAACACCTCCACGGGCATGCTTCCAGGGTGTGCTAATTCAATATGCCAGCACACATCCTCAGTCTTCCCACTCACACATAACCTACATATCCACCCAGCTCACAGGTTTTTGACAAACACTGTGAAATCCAGGGCCTCCTAACAGTTTTGACTAATCACTGTTGTTAAATTAAAAAATGGGACAAATTTAATGGAGCTGGAACAGAACATGATTATGACTCAGGTAGCACTGTGAACTAAGAGGGAATCAGAGAGCTTGACTGAACCATATATCAATATGTATAGCTGTATAGGCGATACAGGAAGTAAAGCACAGAAATTCTTCTGCCATAAGAAAAAAAAAAAGCTTTCTTTAGACACGATATGGGGAGGGATTAGTCTTGTGTGATTGGCCTGATCTGGAAGGCAGGCTGAAATGAACTGAGACTCAGATATTCATAAGAATATATTCTTGAAGCAGAGGCTTCATCAATAAAGGGCTCATCTTGAAAGCATGAGAATCTGAGTTCCAGCATGGGAACACACAGTAAAAAAAGTCAACTGTGGCGATGTATTAAAGGTTCCATCCTGGCAAGGCAGAGACAGGTAATTCCGGTTCATTGGCCAGCTGGTCCAATCTCCCAGCTAATGAGAGACCCTGTTCTTCAAAAACAAGGTGGAAGTATATGAGGAATGACAGTTAAATTTGCCCTCTGTCCTTCATACTGCATGCATACATGCACATGTGCACTAACACACATTTGAAACACACACACACACACACACCCTTTATTGCACACTAACTTAGGTTACAGTTTGTAAAATGGAAACTGGAAGTATGGAGTCAGTCTTAGGCCAAATTTAGCTCAATTTAATGCCACTTACACATGATTCTCTCTGATTCCCATCTGATAAGTAGTCTTTCATGTGTATTTCAGAAAAAGTGCAGTATCTTCATTTTACTTTTTTTAAATATATCTTTTTCCATTTTACATACCAATCCCAGTTCCCACTCTTCCCTGCCCCCAGTTACCTCTACCTACCCTCATCCATCCCCATCCATTCCTCAGAGAGGGTAAGGCTTCCCAAAGAGAGTCAATCAAGTCTATCCTATTGCTTTGGGGAAGGTCCCTATTATACTTAGGCTGAGTAAGTTATCCCTCCAAAGATATTGTGTTTCAAGATGCCTGTACAAGCAGTAGAAATAAATCCTGGTCCCATTGACAGTGAGCCTGAAGTCTGTCCCAGCCATACAACATATTTAGAGGGCCTAGGTCCTATGTTGGTTCCTTCCCTGTCAGGCCGGAGTTGTTGAGCTCCCATTAGCTCAGGTAAACTGTTTCAGTGGTTGAACTCATCATGGTCTGGACCTCTTTCTTTGCTTGTATTCTCACTCAGATATCTTGAATGAGGGAGCCATTATGGGGCTAGCAAAATACCTGGCACTAGAGAAACTCCCAGGAATTCAAGAGGATGACCCCAGCTAAGACTCTGAGCAATAGTGAAGAGGGTGCCTGAACTGGCCTTGCCCTGTAGTCAGATTGATAAGTATATTAAATTTCATCATAGAACCTTTATCCAGCAACTGATGGAAGCAAAGGAAGAGCCCTGCAGCGGAGCACTGGGCTGAGCTCCCAAAGTCCAGTAGAAAAATGCAGTATCTTAAATATGGTATGAGACCCTCTCAGGTCCTGACCCCCAGACACCCTTCTCACCACGGCAGTGGTGGCTCTGAGAATTCTACTTGAGCTCTCAGCAGTGAATTAAATGCCTCCCATGGGCTCTTTCTTGCCTGCCATATTTTTGTTTGCTCAGGTCTCTGCTTGGATTGCGTCTCTTCTCCACATTAATGCCCCGTTCCAATATCCTCATTACATCCCTCCTTCTAGAAACAAACAAAACAGCGGTAGGATTTGTTGGCATGGTTTAGCTTATCAGGACTCTCTCTCTCTCCTGAGTTTTTACATTGGGAATCTTACCCTTTTGTGGATTTGCAATTTTCCATTTGAATTGCTCTTTTTGTTTTTGTGTCTAAACATGGGATCTTGCATGGCTTAAGCTTTGTTCCTTCCAAAATTTTGGGTGTACTAGTGAGCTCAGAAAAATGTGACACTTTGATGAAAACGAAACACAATAAATGTCTTCCCTTGTAATGGCCCACACAGAAGTAGGCAATTTGGTTTATTGATTTGAAATGGTTATAAAAATTGCATAGTTCTTTTTTGTTGTTGTTGCTGTTCTCTGTTAAACTTACAGGGAATAAGCAACAATAGTGTCAACTGCAATGGACAATAGCAATACAACCTCTATCCAGCAGTGTAGAGATTGATAGATCAAGAATATTCATTATTATTGTAGCATGTTCACTTACATATGGGGGCAAATGCTTGTTATACCACAGATTTTATATAATTATTATTTCAATTCATTATTTTATGTATAATTGCAATAATAATTTATATTATGTTCTTGAAGTTTATGGTACATTGAAGCCTACACATCCCACTCCAAGAGGCACTACGTGGTTTTCATAAAGTGAAATTTCCCCTTAATTAGCACCGAGAAGAGTTACCTTCACTTTAGAATTGATTCATGATTAATCAGTCTTATTTTCTAAAAGATATTTATTTTGATTAGATGGTATGGAAATTAGTCTGGGATGGGTCTTATTTCACTGGATGCACTCTCTGCTCACGTTAGTGAACCTCACTGGTTTAGACCACTAAAAAGACTCCATCTGCATCACACATTGCTTTTCTTTAATGAACATTAATACTCCCCCCCCCCGACCCTGCTGCCTACTGCTGGGCTAATTTTACTGCAGGTGATGTTTGTCAGTTTCGTTCTATTTTCATCCCACTGGAGGGTGACTCATTGTCTTTCTTTTAAAAGTGCTTTGTTTTCACTATGTTCTGGTGAAGCCTGTGAAAATGGGTAAATGTACCTTTGGAAAGCCACATACTAGTGTAAAGAGGTGGCCAAAATTTAAAAGGCTGTCATTTTCAAATTCTTCTTCCTGTTGGAAAGCAGTCTAGGCTGGGTATTTAATGCTAAGTGATTGGACATATATTAAATTGTATTTAATCATTTGCACCATTCGAATGGAAGTCTCCTAGGTTCTGTTTCTCCGACCAGTCTGCGGTGTTTCTCTGCTCAGTTTTAGTTGGCATTATTAAATACAAATCTAATTACCATGCAAGAGATCTGATTGCCGTAATGAAGTCGGGGCACAATTGTCCTTGTAAACATCTAAGACTTATAATAACTCATCCACAGTAATATCCAGGACTTTTCCATTAAATTTCATCTTTTATTTTATTTTCAAATCTGTTTGGGATTCAGGCTAAGGTTTTGAAGCAAAACAAATTCATATAATTTCTTTTGTACCATTAAGTGGAGATTTTCTATCTGTGGTTATTAAAATTGTATATTATCTTGGTGAGTTGGCTTTCCTGTCCAGCTATATTCTATTTTAGGTCTTGTGGTGAAAGGATTTGTAGAGTTGATCACCATCTAATTTTAAATAAAATGTGTTCATCAGTATATGTGTGTGTATGTGTGTATGCAGTTTCTCTTTGTCACACACACACACACACACACACACACAAACACACACACTGTTCAATTAAACTGAAGACTTTAGACCAAAGACTAAAGCATCTTAGAAAAGAAATTTTGCCTTAGGTTTAGCAGAAATCATCCCTGAGGTTTTGATTTGCAAGTTTGCCCCATGGACAGTCAGTTCGTGACTGCAATGTGAGCTCTTGCCCACTTGTCCACACTGCTGTTGTGCCTGCCTTTACAATTGTACGGGCCAATTCTCTATAGCTAGGAGGTTTAAATAAGTTCTTTTCATGTGAATAAATTATCAAATTTGTCCATACTTTTTCTTATTGTTTGGTATCTTTGGTTCTATCTATGGTTCTGCCGCCCTCCGCTTGTGAAGGTGCTGCTGGCGATGGGGCTGTCTAGTAAGTGGTCTAAACACTTTCATGGGCCAAACCTTTCTTGCAGGTGCATTTTATACACACTCTGCATTTCTTTTAATGTGACTCATCTGACTAAGATTCTGTAGCTCCTAGGTGTCTCAGAGTTGGAACTGAGTCATTCTGGAGAGTTGAAGTGAGGGATCTGTTAAGAAGCACAGCGGTGTCTTTGTCCTGGGTCAGGTATAGAATCGGATTTCTAACTCACAAATGGGCATTATGATCCACGCTTTCAGATCAGGGCAGAGGCCATGTGGCTCCGAAGTCAATAATTTCTTAATTCTATAAGTGTCATAAGTAGTTCCTTTCTTGGCAGCAGAATTTGACCTTGTGAGTGACTCTTGATAACTCATTTCAAGTTCCATGCCTGTAGCTCTTTTATAGAAGGCACAGCTAAGTGTGGATCACTTCCTTAGATGACCCAGAAGAGCCTTTGTTCTGGCTGCTAAAATCTTGACCAATACAAGGCAGTTTGGGATCAGTTTTAGGTACCTGGCTGGTGGTTAGATGATACAATATGTATGAACTCTGCATACTTTGGGGATTATGTCTCAAATGTGAAGAGCGAAATGTGCCCACTACCCTGGCTGAGGCAGGAGGTGCAAGTGTGGGGATTAGAGGGCAGTCTGGGCAACATGACGCCTAGTCACTTCAAAAGGTTAAAATTAGAACAAAAGGCTTTATATTTCCCTATTGGAACTGATATCCATTTCTATTAATGATAGAAAAAAATGGCATAATTTGTTTAGTTTTTGGGTGAATGACCACTTCTCTCTGACATTTTACTGTATAATCCCTCCTTCCTCGCCAATTTTAGTGCCACTTTTCTTCCATTCCACGCATGGATATTCTTTGTGTGGGTAGATATATCTTCATGATATTTTCGCAGAAATCGGCAGTGTCATATATTTTATTTATTGTTTTTACCTTTTTTTTATTTTTTCCTCTGCTGACTCAGATCTATATATACCTCATCTTAGACTACAAAGACAAGGGCAGGCTTTGGAGATGTCAGAGCACAGAGTTGAGCCAGCCCATGCTTCAGCTATAGACCGGGACAGTTCTGGCTTATTTGAGCACTCTTTGGGAGATCTTTGTATGTCTAACTAAAAGTCAAATCCCAAATAGTCATGCTGATAAAGTCCCTCTTACTCTTCTTCCCCCCTTGCTCCTTTATTTCTCTCTTATTTTCCTTCCTTTTCTTCTCTTCTATTCCTTTCTCTTTTCATATCTCTGCTATTTCAGTCTGGCAAGTGTGTGAATTATATGGAATGTGCCAGAGTTTGGGGTGAGCCTTTGCATTTTGTTTGTTTGGATATATATTTACATTTTGGCTCTTTATGTTTTGAAGTGAGGTTCTTATAATAATCTACTACCACAAAAAAATCACTCATAGTTTTATGTCATCTTGAGTACTGGATTTTGTTTGTTACTTTGGTTTTTATCTTAATTTTTAGAATTTGTAATTGCATGGCTGTTTTCATTAGTCTTTGGTTTCTGTGTTATTAGCTTGCATTCAGACAGTATTTCTGTCTGCTGCTAGTTTATTTTTTCATAATTTTGTATTTATACTTTAAATGATTAATTTTAAACTATTTTATTAAATGACTTGTTTACCCACAGACATTCAATATATGACTGACTTGTCATTTTTATTTTTACTTCTATACATATTATGGGGGACAGTATAATAATAAATGCATGTATATGGCATGTATTGGATCACAGATATTACTTTTTTGCTTCTATGTGTTTAAAAATAACATACAATAGTGTGTACATTTATTGAGTACTTTATGCCTCTTGTACAAATCAAACCTCCTTATTATTTTATCTTTGAATCCTTCAACCCCTTTATTTTAGTTACTCATAGAATCTAAGTTATTTTGGACTAATGTTATCCCACTGGACTGAAGAATCTTGCTTATCCATGTAGTTTCAGCCTTCTACAATAGGTTAATGCATAGTTGAATAATGTCATGTTTTACTAGAAAAGCATAGGTGATAATGGAGAGTAATCATGAAAGTATTTTTAGTACCCCAACACCTTAAATGATATAATGAAAATAAAATAACCCACAAAGACTCCATCAGTGAGGCTCTTCAACCGGAGTAGGGAGGGTTAAACCTCATTTCTTTATCCAAAAACCTTTCAAATAGAAGTTTCTCCATGTCGTATTGTGTTGGGGCACCTCAGGTGAGGGCAATGCAGAACACTCCAGAGTCCTTGTGGACAAGTCACTCTGGCCTCTCCAGTCCCCCTTTGTTTCTTCTTGTCCTCTAGGTAATATGTGGCAGTTCTTACGGGGTTAGTACTATGTTTATCTGTGGCCTTTAAATCCATCTTTTTTGCTGAATTTAGTGCTTTAAACTCTTACCTGTAATTTCTCAAGGCTGATATGAAGCCACGTCTTCCCATAAAAAGATCCTAATAAATACACACTAATATTTCACATTAGAACTGTTAATAAATCCTTATATAGCCCTTCAAAGACTACTAGAGATGTTTTTGTAAGCATTTCAATTATTAGAGGTATATGGATGCTGGTTCAGGAGGGAAAAGTGTTTTCTATGGATTTTTCCAGGCATATGAATTATTGTCATATATTTAGTTCAGTAAGATATTTAAGTGGCTTTTCAGAACACTTGAATCCTACTTCGGTACTAGCCCTCCCATTATAAATCTCACATGAGGCGAAATCACATGATTTCAAAGAGATCTGTCTGGGGACGGATAGCAAGAATATCCAATTACTGAAGAAGGCATTAGATGTGTTATATACTTGAGCCCATGAGCTATAATTAAAAAGAATCAGTATTGTACAGTGGAGCCCTGGGTCTGCATTTAGCTCATTTCCCCAGGTTGCTCCACACTCAGCCAGATTTCATCATTATTGCCTTGAAACAGCAAATCATTTTGTTGTTTCCTAACCGAATGCAAAGTAGGCCTTTGGAGTTTTGCTCTAATTTAAAGCATTCAATGGAGAGCTAAAAATGTTCATCTTTTTTCATCATCTGGTAATTAGTGTTGGTTATGAAACTCCTATTTGGTCATGTGGAGATTAGTTTGGTTAATTTGTTAACATCATATAACCCATGAAGATAATCTTCTTTGGTGGTATAGATGGTGAATTTAAAATGTCTTTAAATTCTTTAAGATACTTTGGCCTTTGTCAACAATACAGCAATTATAAAACAGTTTAAAATTTGAGTGAAGGGGCTTAGGATGTGTCTCAGTGGTAGTTTGCTAGTCTGTATTAAGTGCTGAACTCAAACCACATCACCATTAACACACACACATAAACACTCACACATAAGAGTTCCCACACACTACATGTTGGTCTATCTATCAATCACACTGGATACTCTTCTTTTCACATGAATTCTGTGAGGCATAAAGAATCAAATCTGACATATTTTTCAGCTTTTTCTTTGATGTTGTCCTTGTAGACTATGAAAATTATGCTATATTATTTACTCAATGTTGTGTTGGCATTTTGAAATCCTGTGGGTTTATTGGGTGAATCTCTCCTATGGTACCTAGTTCCAGTTCCTTATGCTCTTAGCAATCCTATTGGTTGGTTAGAAGAGCTTGGCTTAGCCAATGAGAACTGTGTGGGTCATCTGATTTGAACACAAGAAGCATTTAGAAGTGGGGGTCAGTGAAGCACATGGTTTGGTGTTGTGTGGCAAAGTCTGCAAAGCCTTACATCCCTGTTCAACGTTGTTCACAACAAAGTTGGTGGTGACTGTGGGCCTAGCTGGGTGAGCCCCCATGCTTGCCACTGGGACCAATGCTCCTGCCTACTTTCCCAGAACTCGCCTATCTTCCACAGTTAGTAATGTCCGTTGTTCTCTTCTGAGTAGAGTTCAGAATGGATTATCATCCCTACAATAGTCTCTCATACTTCTGCTCTTTTTAAGTATTTTGAGACAGAGTTACCTGAGCTTATTTGTTTTTAAAAGCACAATGGACCTTTTTTCTCTTGCCTTAGCTTTGGGATCACTGGAATTATAGACCTGTGCTATCTTTCTGGGCCCTGTTCTTCTTCACCTTTGCAATTCTGCTCAAAAAATCTCTAGAGCAGAGCCAAGCCTCTCTTGGCTTCCGTATTCTTATCAGGTGAACCAGGATGCTAGATGACCACAGTCCTCAAAGCTCTTCTAAGCTAGGAGCTTCTGAGTTCATGTCTAATGCTCTGAAGAAAACAAAAACAAAACAAACAAACAAACAAAAAGCATGTTCAAGGATTAAGAAGAGCCAAAATAGATTCATTAAGGAAAAGTGAGAAAACTCCCAAGCGGAAGAGGATGGCAGTGAACGGGATACTGCTGGTGCATCCCTGGTCTCATGACTCTAGTGAGACCTACGATGGAGACTGAGGCAGTCTTTGAGACAGGACACCCATTGAGTGCATCCCAGGCAGAATCAGCAAGCAGCCTTTGTATACCCTCTGCATATCTCCTTGGTCCAGCCTGAGAGGTGATCATGAGTTTCTCGTCTAATTAGGAAATGGTCACACACAATGGTCACATTTGCCCAGTCTTTCCCTCAATTCATTTTATTGCTTTTCTAGGCTATTGATCTAGACATTTCTCTTGGGGAATTTTGGGGAATACATGGTAGCTTATAACTTGTCATGGGCTCTTTTTTTACTGACTTCCTAGAGGACACTGATTCTCATCTCGACAGACACATTGAAATATTCAAAGAAGAATTGTGCTGGAGGTGGAAAGAGAGGATGTGAAAAGTGTTTTCCAAAAGATAACAAAGGGATGTGGGTAAAATGAAGCATTTGAGGTAAACAGACTTTCATTCCTAAACCCACATACAGAACAGCTCATGGGAACGTCAAGATTTTAGACTAAACCTAAAATACCCTCCCTACTGTGTTAGAGATCCTGGGAGGTCAGGGCAGACAGAAGAGTCACCTAAATGGAGCAAAGGAAGATGTCAGCGTAGGGCAGCCGCCCTGCACTTCCAGCAGTGAATTTTCCCCTGTCTTTACATTGCTCGATAGGAAACATCTGTAACCATGCTTTGGGTGAATCCCTTATAAACACAAATGATTGCTTTATAGTTGTGTTCTCAGATTTAATCCCATGAAAGAGATGATGAAATTCTAATATTGTTTTAGAGAAAATGATCCATAACCTTCCATATAGAATAGCACAACACTAGTTAACTCTGACTCCTGATACACTTGCAGACTGTACCTCTTCCATCACTTTTCTAATTAGTGAGCAGACATCTTGAAGCACTATGATCATTCAGATTTTAATTGTCAGCCAGTGCTGTCTACAGTCGCTCCATATGTTCCTACAAAAAAATATGAACAATTACGCTAGGAGAGTAACTAGAGTTTGATGATCGTGGCTAATTGGGTAGCTAGGCACGGTTCGGTCTATTGCTTATTCAGTTGGAACATAATTGTGATTACATTCTCCACTATCCCATGAGCCTATATCTCTTCTCTCCAAAAAATTTTATTATGTGATATAAATAAGTAAATAAGGTTTCTCTCTCTAGGGGAATTTGCACATTGTCATTTAATTCACTTTAAAGATATTCAGAAATTACAATATCGTAAGTGAAAACACACACACAAACACAATAGAATTCACTCAGGGTCATGCTAATAGCAGTGGTGTATGTTGAGCTTCTGTATTGTTGGGGATTCCTGTTTGAGTGTTAAATGTTTTCAAGTTTTCAACCTTCAATCTCACTTAATTTTTTTTTTGTTGGGAGGAGGGTACAATGAATGCTTTGCTCAAGTTTAACACAAGTGACTCACACAAGACTCTTGACCTAAAACTGTGCCCTTTAGTCCTTGGGGAGCAATACCTTTGGTAGTGAGAAGAGCAAACGTTTTTGAGTTTGGTTCTCTAAAAACTGGCTCAAAATTCACTGCCGATTGTGACTATGACTTTTTGATTCCCCCAAATTTCTCAATGTATTTATTTAGTAAATGAATGAGAATTATAAAACCAGCACATAGTAATGCCTACTGGAAAGGGTCATCATGCTATTTCAAGATATGTACAACATGTGAAAGCATTTAGACAACTGAAGGCAGTAGAGGATGCACTTGGCTGTCTGCTGTATTTATCTCTTTGTACTTGAGAAACATGTTTTCCTATTTTTTCTCCCTTTTTGTAATGGGACTGGTACTCTCTCCTTTAGACCTCCCCGTGGATCAATTTTTACCTGTGGCATGCCTGGGTATGCTCTTCTCTCCTAGTCTAAAAGTCTCAAAATGTCACTCCCACTCTTCCCCTTGTATTTCTGGTCATGTTTGGTTTTCCTTTGTACTGGTTTTTTTTTTTTTATTGTGACATTTGGAAAGCAGGGCCATTCTTGCTCAGAATACCTGCTTTATAATGTTCTACCGTACTGGACATAATCGTGTAATTATCTATTCCTAATAAACCAACAAGTTGCTCATCCCTTTGTTCATTCTTTCCCTTTTCTTCCTTTTCTATGTTTATTTTCTTCTTCTTTTCCCTCTATTATCTGTTTCCTTATTTTCTTGTGTATTTTTGATATATTGATATATATTTATATAAATATATATTTATATATATTTATTAGGGTTATATTGTAAGCAATGATAAATTCTAATTTATGAAAGATTTCTTCCAATCTTTATTGGAAATAAAATATAATATTTTTTAAAGAATGCATAAAAACTTCCAATAACCTCATTTACTCTAATCCTATAAATTAAATCATTGGTATGTACCCTCCCAGTCATGTTTTTTTACAGTTTTGTATTATCAGAAGTAATTTGTGAAACAGAAAATAGTTTCCAAAGTCAAGAGTTATAAGATTTCTGTCAAATGTTCCTGAAGCATCCAGTCTGATACTACCATGATGTTTTGAATGGCAAGTACCATTTGATTTGCATTTGATTACTTGGCACCTGGTTGGTGGTGCTGTTAGGAAAGGCTATAGATCATTTAGGAGGTGCAGCCTTTCTAGAGGAAGTGAATCACTGGGGGGTGGTCGGCTTTAGGAGTTCGCAGCCTCTCCCTCCTTACAGTTTTTTCAGCGACCTCTTTATCGTTGGAAATGTGATTTCTCAGCTTCCTTCTCTGGCTGCCTGCTGCAATATACACCATCCACTCATTGACTCTGGCTGGAAACTTAATCCAAAGAAAATGCTTCCATAGTTGCTTTTGGTCATGGTGTTTCATCACAGAAATTGAAGAGTAACTAAACACCTACCCTCACTACTGTTTTCTCTATAATTACCGAATACTGGCTTAATGCCAGCTTTCACTGAGACACACTGGCTAGTTTTATGTCAGCTTGACCCAGGCTACAGTGATTTTGGAAGAGGGAATCTCTATTGATAGACTAACCCCACTAGACTGGTTTGTGAGCAATCCTGTGGACATTGTCTTGACCGAGGATAGATGAGAGAGGACACAGTCAACTGTAGGCAGTGGCTCCCTGTGGCTGGTGGGCCTGGGTTCTATAAAAAGGCAGGTTGGGTAAGCCATGGGAGCAGCAAGTAGCCAGTAAGTAGTGCTTCTCCATGATCTCTGCGTCAGCTGCTGCCTCCAAGTTCCTGCCCTGCTGGAATTTCTACCCTGATTTTCCTTAGCAATAGAGTGTGTCCTGAGTGTTATAAGCAGAAATAAACTCTTTATGGTCATGGTGTTTTATCACAACAGTAGAAATCCTCACTAAGATATGAGATATCCAAGACTTGAACTATTTAGAAATAGCAGTGTCTTAAAAGGCAGGTGAACTTGTTATAGTCTCCTGTGAGGGTGGCCTAAGTCACAGTCTAGTCAAGGGTCTTGCCCCTATTTTACTGCAATTTTACATTCCTGCTGTGTTTGATCCCTTTAATGTTATTTCTTTTAGTGATATCCAGTAGCGTATTAGTATTAATGGACCAACTAATATTATTGGTCTGTGAGCAGGAGTAAGCTAGCCCAGTATGTGGTATGAGTTGCTGTGTTGAGAAAATTGTCTCTTACATTTCTCTGTGAAAATTAGAATTATTTTTCTTTAGCATTCTACTAACACATTCTACTTTTTTATAAAAAGTAAAATCACTTTCTTTGTAGTATTGCAGACTAGACTTTATATCATGGCGACTTGCTCTCCCAGAAGAATCCAAGCTTCATTCTTTTGTTCATACATTTTTTTTATTCCCACAAAAGCTTTAGTGGTAAATACACAAATATCAAGGGATGTTTTTGAAACCTTCTAGCTGAGACATCAAAGTTCAGTATTAGAGTCAAAGATGTCGGAACCTAAACCCTTGGTACCATCAGTGTGTAGCTTTCCTGTGTTCCTTCTTCCACAGGCCATTGGCCTCAACACTACATGCTTCGTGATGTAAACCACTCCCCATTAAACTTGCATGTGTTCGGAAGTGTGACATATTTAGATCTACAGAAATTAAGAGGACCTCTGAGACCTGGTCCGGTTATTAGATAACAGACATCTTTTGTCCTTCATCAAATAATCCTTAGGCAGTCATTTTGTTCTCATGCTAATTCAATAAATATTAGCTACTAACTTTGAACTGGGGCCTCCCACCCAAGAGCTCAAATACTATCAAAGCTAATTCCTTAAAATTCATAAACTCCAAACACTGCCAGAAAATGACCCTTTTCTAGTGCTGCTCCGGTAATGACTGAGCCCTGAAGCAGTCAAATGCATCTTCTCACAGCAGAAGTCATTCACAGACATGGAGACTACTAAACAGAGGCTTACATATGAATGAAAGCTGGGCTCAAGGACTCCATATTTCCATCCCATACACTCTAGTCTTCTGGTGCTGTCAAAGCAGGCTACCATAACTTGACTGGCTTAACCCAACACAAATTTATTATTTTATAATTCCAAGTGTAAAAATCTCTCTGTGCTAGAACCACAGTGTTGACAGGACTGCACTTTTCTGGTTGCTGCCCGGGAAAACCTGATCATCTGTTTCTTCCAGTCTCTGTTGACTATCTGGACTCAAGTCTCCTCTGCCTCCAAGTCAACATCTTCAATCTGCATGTGTTTACTATGCTTCCCTCTCTCTTCTAGGGACCTATATGAGCACAGGTCCATGGGACAACCTAGCAAAATCTCCATCTCCACATGATTAATTTGATAACATCTGCAAATCCCCTTTTCTCCATGCGAAGGAGCATATTCATAGGTTCTGGGGATTCCAACATGAGTATATTGGGAAGAAGCCATTTTACGTTTATGGCACTATGTGAAAATCATCTTGCATTTTTATATGCCATGAAGTTATTGATATTATAAATGTAGCTTTCCATAAAATATGCCTTTAACACAGAAGATTCTGCTATTGCCTGAAGTAAATTACTTTCTGGCCTCCTTCCCTCCTTTGTCTGCAAGGGAAATGGCAAGCTGGAAGTAGTCTCAGCTGTCATGTTTTAGGAATTATTGAACAGTGTACCTAGATCAAACAACCCAGCCGTTTTAGTAGCTCTCCTTTTCATCCCCTTTCCCTATCTTCTTCCTACTTGTCTTTTCCCCTTATCTCTGTCTCTGTCCTCTCTCTCTCTCTCTCTCTCTCTCTCTCTCTCTCTCTCTCTCTCTC
>JABTXL010008166.1:4784403-4819024 GCA_025134845.1 Neodon shergylaensis | reverse complement strand
CTCTCTCTCTCTCTCTCTCTCTCTCTCTCTCTCTCTCTCTCTCTCTCTCACGCACACACACACACACACACACGGTAGGGTAAGGAGAGAGAGAGACAAGCTTAGTCTTCTATATGTATTACTAACAGCAAATGTACAATGATGAAGAAAACATCTGGTAAAGAAAATATATGCTTTGCTTCGTTTTAAATAGAAAGTACTCATACAAGGAGAAAAACATTCAAAATTTCCAGGAGATCGCTTGAGGGGTATGAAACATCTCTCCCAGGAGAAATAAGCTCATGTCTTCAACTGGATTTCTGGCAGGGGGATGATGGGTTGCCTTTAGGGCACAGTGTAATGTGCTGGACTAGGCGGATGAGTCAGAAGGCAAGAGTTCATAGGGAGCTTTCTTCTGAAGGCAGGGGGGAAAAACCTCTTAATGGGTGCTTTGGAAGAGTTCCCTGAGCTGTAACCTTGGTGGATGATGGCTTCAGGATCATTAACCACCCAAGATAAATACAGTCCATAGGAGGCAGTTGTTCTTTCCAGTGTGAGTTCCAAATGAGACAGACTAGTCATTTACAAAACACAGCTAAAAGAGAACAAAGCTAAGCAGCCATGAGTCAGCTAGGTTGGCCTCTTTTTGTAAAAGTTCCACGGGAGAAGAAGGGTCCTCACCAATTTCCAGTTTTGATGATTACTCAAAAATATATATTTTTTAGAATACAGAAAACTGCAGGTTCACAGAAATCTCAAACTGGGTTTCCTAATCTACTTAATTGCTAGGTTGCCTAGCTCAGATGACTTAATCTTACAATAATTAGATTAATTTTTAAAACTATAATAAAAACATTTGCATAGGCAGTGTTTAAATGTTTTATGAGGATTGTAATCACCCTGAAACAGGCTTGGAAAATCCTTTGGTATATTTTCAAGTAATAAAGTTCTCTATCAATGTTTAAAAATTTATTTATTACTGTGCCTGGCATAGTTTAGTAATTATTATCAAGTATTAATATAAAGTATGAAATAAGCAGCAACAAATAATGGTGAATATTTTCTGTCTTTTTTCTCAATATTAATTATTGTCCATTTTTAGAGAACAGTTCATTGACTTTTAAATCATGTGCACACTTATAAAATGACCCGGTGAATCAAGATGAATAACATTGCCTCTTAGCAGTAACTGAATAAATTAGTTCAACCAGTAGATCTTACTATGCATAGAATCTTCAAACTTGTACTCTTTGTGTCTAGCTCCATTCACCTGGTATGTTACTATTTTTTTCTATTTAGAGTAATACATGGGTAATAAACTTTTCTGTAGCTGAGAAAAATTTCATTGTATTGTATATAACATGTACTCATTTCTGTTCATGAACATTTATGTTGCCTTTAGTTATAATATGAATAAAACTGCTATATATTTTAGTGGAAGTCTTTTTCATTTGCATTTATAGAAAAGTTTTATAATGAGATTTCCAGATTATAAAAACGCTACTGGAATGCGTCACTTGTTTTGTGTTGAACTCATAGATCACCTTTGGGTAAGTCATTAGCTTAATTATGTTGCATTATTATTCATGACTATGACTGGTCTTGGAATTGCCTGAGATGATCTTTTGTTCCTTTCAGCAAAGTTTCATAGATTGGCACCTGCTTAGTAAAAATACCTTTAAGCATTTAAAGTTTTGGATGCAATTTTAAAATGGAATGGATTTATTCCACTTAGAAATTCATTTCGCTTTCATGTAGAAAAACTATATTCCCATCTTGTTGTCTAGGGATTTGTTAAATTAATTTAACTACTGCTGCTTGCAGAGGTTTCTTAGGATTTCCCACACAACAAAGCTGTAGCATTTGGAAAAGAGAAAGGTTTCATATCTTCATTCCACTCTATGAGTTTAATAATACATGTTGCTTGTGTTGTTGCATTGCCTAGATTTTGTAGTTCGCTGATGAGCCCTCTTGGAAATCATCGACTTCCTAATCAGGGAGAAGGAAGTGAATCTTCTCAGCAATGATAATACAACAAGCAAGCAGAATATATATTACATAATATCACCACACTACAGGAAAGTTTGTAGACCCTTTCCTGGGAAATCTTAATTGCCCTCCAGCACAATGCTTTTGCTTACTCCACAGTTTAGCTGAATGGCTTCTTATTGCATTGGTATTTTAGGTTATTGTTTAGAAAACATAAATTCCTAGTTCCTGTGTAGGGAGTATTCACCTTCTTATCACATGATTTACTTTGATCAGCACAGTGTGGCCGAGGAGGTGAAGCTGCTCAGTGCAGACAGCTGTGCACCATACCTTAGGAAACCGGTTGTTCTTGCTCGCTCTTTGGAATGGCTATAAGTTCTGGTTTGGCAGAGACTATGGCTTAGGTAAAAGCTGATTCTGTTGGCCTGGCCTCAGAACGAGACAGAAAGGAAACCTGATTTTGACTTCTCCCCTAAAGCAGAGCTGCTGCAGACAACAGGCTCATTGAGCCTGGCGAATCAGCAATCAGTGCCTATTGATACACGCCAATGCTATCTTGATTTCCTTCCTTTATGTTTCTCACATTCAGGGAAATGAAATAAAACATTTACTGATACTTAAATGATATTACTTTTAGAAATGGAGTTCCTACTTCTGATTACATTTGAGCAGCTCTTGACATACAAACCCTCCTATAGATGATTATTATGAACTCTGTTGAAAGGATATTTAAAAATTTCATGAGTACTAGACACCAGGCATAAGGAAGAAGAGATGGGGGGTTATAACAGCACACATTAAATGAAGTAAAAATAATATGATGAAATTTTGGGGTTAATTTTTATTGAAGATAATTTTTCTATACTATATATTCTCTTTTTCTTTTCTTTGCTAGGTAGAATGTTTTTATGATTTTATTTATTTACTATTAAAATATTTTTACACATATATTCTCATCAATATTTCCCCTTCCTCATCTCTTCCGAGATCCTCCCTGCCTCTTCACCTATCTAACTTCACAAGTTCTTTCCCTCTCTTTTTAGAAAACAAATAGGAAAATTAAAAGGCAAAGAAATAAAAATAAAACAAAACAAACAATAAACAGAAAAAAGAAAAAAACACAAGAAACACATAGATACACACCCACATATCTACACACATAAACAAAGAGACAGACAGACAGACACACACACACTATCAACAAAATAAACATGCCCAAACAAACTAGGATGAGGCAAAAAGTCTCCTAAAATATTATTGAGTTCATTTTGTGTTGGCCATCTCTTGACCTGGAGCCTGCCCTTACAAGTGGTTTGTACACTCAGTGGGATTTCATTGGAGAAACTACTATTGTCTTTGCAAGCAATTATCAGTTGGAGATGGCTTCTTAGTACAGGATAAAGGCTTGTGTCTACTTTGCCTTTCAGCTCTGTGACCCTACCTGGCTTGGAGTCCTGCGGCCCCTGTGTGTGCTGCTACAGTCTCTGTGAGTTCATATGAACATGAGTCCCATTGTGTCTGGAAGGCCTTGTGTTCCCAGAGTCTTCCATTCCCACTGACTCTCACCATCGCTCTGTCACCTCTTCAGCATCGTTTCCTGAGCCCTACAGGAGGGATTCTCTGGAGACATCCCCTTTAGCCCTGAGGGTCCCTGAACTTTGCCCAGTTGTGGCTCTCTCTATTTGTTCCCGTCTACTGCAGGAGAAAGTTTCTCTGAGGTTGGCTGTGTAAGTCATGATTATGATAAGGGAGAATGTTCTTGGGAGCCATTTTATTGCCTTATTCTTTAGCATAATAGTATTTGATTGTCTGCTAGGTGCATGGCTTATACAGCCTCAGGTTCTTCACTACCAGAGCAATTTCAGACATGGGTTCCACCCCAAGGAATGAGCTTTGAATTCAGCCATGTGTTGGTTGGTTACCCCACGACTTCTGTGCCTCTATTGCACTGGTATATCTTGCAGGCAGGACACCACTGGAGATTGAAGAGTTTGTGGCTGGGTTACTGCTTACTTTTCTCTTCTGGTAGTGTATAGAGTAACTTCCAGTGCTGTGAACACTAGTTAGTAGGGGTGAAGTCTCTAGGCAGGCACCAGCTCGACTTCCCGTGTTCAATGAGTTATGTAGATGTCATTTTCAGCAGTAACATTACCACCAGCTTTGGGGGAGCAACCAAAGGCCTTTCCAATTGCCTGAGTTGTTTGGGGGTTTCCGAGGCCCCTTTGCCTAACAATTCCATTATGTGTACCATTTCTGGCATTCGGGGTTTTGTTTGGCAGCAAGAGATGTCCTATTGTTTGTTTTTCTTACCTGTTACTTGTGATTTCATTTAGATTTCTTTCATATATTTATATATCTTAAGAACGGTCTACTGTAGTAGGTTTACATATGAACCCTCAAATGGTCTGTAGTGTTAGATGTCCCTTCTCTATTCCCTTCTTTACCCCTCTCTTCTTTCCTTCTCTTTGGTTAATCCTCCCATTCCAGCCTTCCCACAATCTCTCTATGACTGTGTATCCTATTTCCCGTTCCCTAGGGGATCTTCCCCTTCTCCCCTAGTTTCTTATTCTATACCTAACGTTTGTGGCTATATAAATTATAGCACGCCTTTCAAGGGCATAAATTTCATATCCACATATAAGATAATACCCACCATGATTGTTTCTTTGGATCAGGGTTTCTTTACTCAGCGAGGATTTCTTTTCTACTTCCATTCATTTGCCTCTTTATTTCATAATTTCAATTTTTAACAGCAAATTAATTTTCCATTGTGTTAATGCACCCATTTTATTATTCATTGATTTGTTGATGGACATCTAGGCTGTTTCCAGTGTCTGACTATTCTAAGTAGAGCAGTGATGGATGAGTATGTGTCTTTTTTGTAGGATGTAGAGTCCTTTGGGTATATACCAAGAATAGCATTGCTGGATCCGGAGGTAGATACAGTCCTAGTTCCTAAGGCAACAGCACACTGCTTTCCACAGTCGCTGTATACTTTTGCACTCCCACCAGCAATGGATGAGTGTTCCCTTGCTCCATATCCTTGCCAGGATGAGCTGTCATTTGTTTCATTGATCCTGGCTGTTCTAACTGGCATAAAATGAAATCTTAAAATAGTTTTGATTTGCATTTCCCTGATGGCTCAGGATGGTGAACATTTTAAAAAAGTGTTCGTCAGCCACTTGTGTTTCATCTTTTGAGAAATCTCTGCTTAGATCTGTGCTCTATGTCTTTTCTTTTTTTCATTTTTTTTAAGAGATGGAGTTTCTCTGTGTAACAGCCCTGGATGTCTTGGAGCCCCCTTCCCCTTTGTAGGCCACAAACACACAGAAATCTGCCTGCTTCTGCCTCCCAAGTTCTGGGATTAAAACTGTGCACCACCACGGTCTGGTTGCACCCCTTTTTAAATTGGGCTGTTTTAGTCCTGTCCAATTTCCCTTCAGTTCTTTCTGCAATTTAAATAAGAGCCCTCTCTCAAATTTGTAGTTGGTAAGGATCTTTTCTCCGGCTTATTTGATGATGTTTGTCCTGATATTAGACAGTCACGAATATCAGGTGTGGTGGTAGGAACACGAACACAGGAATCCCGGCATGGTGAATTGTGGGCAGTCATCTGCAAAGTAAGGAGGAATGTTTAATAGTGAGAGAGCTCCAGAGGCGAGATCCCCAGTTTATGTGTACAAACACCACCCGTATACTTTCTCTGAATAAAAAGAGCGTTTTATTAAGAGCTCACATATAATAAAAAAGTTAGATTGATATTCTCAAAGTCTGGAATTTGAGAATACATAAGTTAAAAGCTTATTTAAAAATGACTATATTTCAGAAGAACATAAGGCTTCCCAGAATGTCTAGAACCTGTCTTTTATAATGGCCCTGATAGATTTAAAGGGTAACATAATGAATAAAAGAAATGAGCAACATGTGTACCCAGTACCACCAGAAAAATTCACCAGTAGAAACTTCTGGTCAAATGTACTTTCTGGAAGGGAGCTAAATCAAATGTTACAGCTGACTGCCCTCAGGGACTATAGGAAAGTGTGCTTGTTATAAATAAAAAGTAAAAAAAAAATCCCAGTGAGGAAATAATGTATTTTAAAAATAACTAATGATAAATCTAGATCTTAAAGTCTATGTGATTACGTAAACATACAAAGGCTAGGCTAACGGGCAAAACTGAAGTAAAACTGAACGTAAGGAAACTCTCCAAGGCAAAAAGTAACTGCACTAAAGAGACATGAAAAGAGTCTCAGGAGCTTGAGGTCAGTGTCATGTGTGTGAACCCAAGTGCAGCAAAGATTTCAGGAAGTCGTGTCTGCTGTATCTTCTGTAGTCACAGCAGACCCTGGGTTAATAAGTGCAGATCCATTGCACCTTAGGGACATCAGGGTTTAAGGTCCTGCATGTCTCTGGTCATCTTAATCAAGCAATCGATATGTCACCTTGTTTTGCGCTTGTTTCTGTTTTAAATGCCTCTGTTAACATATACTTGCTATGAATAATTAATGGAGTGTTTTTGAATTATTTAAAGCCAGGCCCTCTGGAGGCCATTTTTCTTATGTAAGTTCAATGGAAAGTCATTGCTAAACAGGCAAGTCTTATTGGTGTTGAATGCTTGCTTTCGCCTTCAACACGATTCTTTTTCATGTAATGAGTAGTTAAGCTCTTTTTCTTTTTTTCTAGTCTCCTGGCTCATAGATTACATGTTTCTTCCAAGATTCAGGTTTTTTTTTACATTATAGTTTGAAACACATATACAGATTTTTATCTTCATTTGTTTGGCTGTAGTAGATTTTTTGTTAATTAACAGTGAACTGCGGTTATTTTTCTGAAGAGGTACATCACAGCTTTCCCGTACTTGGGAACACTAGTCAGTATTCCTAGTTGGAATGGTGTAAGATGACATGTGACCATAGGTTATTATTTTAAACAGAAATATATGGCTTATAGTTTTCAAAAGTGACAGTCAAGGTTTCTATACCCTCAGTTTTGATGAGGACTTTTCTTGTATTACAGGTAATCAACTTCTCTTTGTGGATGGGGACCAGAACAAAGGGAGAGAGGGAGTGAGGAGTGAGGAGGGAGGAGGAAAGGAGAGAGGAAGGGAAGGAGGGAGGGAGGGAGGGAGGGAGGGAGAGAGAGAGAGCACCAGGTAATATCATCAGACAGATCATAGTGTAGGCCTCATGACCTCAGTGAGTCAGAGAATCTTAACTTATCCTGCCAACTTTGTCTCTAATAGTCACATGTGCTTATATAAGATTATATCTTTTAAATTTTAGAAGGAGATAGCTTAGGCCATACTAACATACTAGAGTACTATATGTGGAGGATTCTTTAAGTAGTGAAATTATGAACAAAATGTATAAACTTAGGTGGGAGTCACAACAGGTGTCTTTAATCTGAGCACTGAAGTAACTGGGTAGAAGTTGCAGGTTCAAAGCTGGCTCATGCTACATAGTGAAAAAACAGAACAAACAGAAGAAACAGAAATGAGAAATTAATATGGTGAGTGGTTGACCATTAAGAGAACAACTGTTTTGAAGACCTGAAATAAGGAGACAGAACATCACCATATCTGACCTTTGTTAAGGACACTAGCCTGATTCTCACATTTTTTTTCTGCTCTGCACATGTCCACAACTGTTGATGAGAGCTCTGAGTACCAACTTCGGAGTTACAGGTACATCTGCGCATGTAGGCAAATTTATAATTGCAGAATCCACATATGATGAGAAAGGCCAACTATATTTGTATTTGCTTCCCAGAGGCATGCGTCCTTGTGGGTAAGTCTAGATTGGACTAGGATTTACAATCTTAATTAGTGAGCACAAGCAGGGTAGGTTGTTTAGATTAACTCGTGGATAGTGATGTGCTCAATATATTGTTTTGCTTCACCCTTTATACCTGGGTGGTTTGGTTGAAGAACAAATCTATGCTAATGGCAGCAGACAGTTGGAGAACGTGTGTCCCATGGGTTCCTCTTTTCTGAGTTCTGGAACTGACTTACGAGCTCTGGTAGGTAGATGTGATCTCACACTTCCTTTCCAGGTCTGTCAACACACAGAAAGTCTAGTACCATTGCATTTTAAAGATGGTGCATAGACACTTTCTTCCTCTCAGCCGTAATGAAGAGAGCACATTGTACATGTTCTCTTTGTCATTTTCAAATTAAAAGCAGCTACCTCCTCTCCAGTATGGTTGTTACTACAAAATAAGAGAAAAGGGCAGTACATATATTATAGATGTATGTAAATATGGATATTAAGATATAAGTTTAGTTATGTATTTTATGTTTCAGTTTGGGAAATTCCTTTTCTTCTCTGTAAGTTTTAGCCAAATCTACATGTCTGCAGCATGTCTGGAGGAAACTGGAAAAGGAGAACTCACCTCACTCCTGACTGAGTACTGTTGGGGTGATGATTCAAGAGTAAGACGAAATATTGGTGGAAGAAGTTATGGGAAACTTGGGAAGTAAAATCTCAGATATCTTCCAATGAAATGGGGTTCCAGCCCATGCTGGGGCTTCTCTTTATTAGTGACCTATTTACTGTGTGTATGCTTTAAACATATTTTTGACACTAGTGACATTTTCTTAACTGTGAAAACATTACATACGATGGGTGAATAATTTTGGAAGTTTTCTAGATTGAAATGACTTATGCATTTGACTATTAATTAATCAAAAGTGGACTAAGTGCTTAAGAGTACTTGGTCCTCTTACAGAGGTTCAAATTTGGTTCCCAGTACCCACTCTGAGAGGCTCGTAGCTGCTTGTAACTCTCTAGCTCCATGAAATCTGACTTTTGCAGGCATCTGCACACATGTGGGAAACACACAGATCCATAAGTGAAATGAAAATAAATCTGTAGATAAATTTATTTCTAGGAAGAGAGGCTTTTTAAAAATTAATGTGTTTGATAGTCATTTGTGTAAAATTCCTAAGTAAATTGCTCTTATTACTACATAATACAAAAGTCAGGCTTAGGAGAAATATTAGATACCTTCTTAATTAAAAATACAATCATATAAGCTTTAATATTCTTATAACATTTTATGCACTCAGCCTGCCTAGCAGTGTGTACAAACAGGGCTCAACACCAGTATTTCTCAACTGAATGCATATCTCACACATCTGGGGGATTTTTAATAAATAATACCAACAGATTCCATCTCCAGAAAGTCCACCGTGTGACTTTGTCATCAGCTTCAGGACTTTGCAAATGTTAAGAAGATTGCTCACAGTCATCGGTAATCCATAGCCTAGTGGCACAGAATTTAGGTGACATTTATTAACATATTCACCATCTCTTGATCTTCATTGTGACATGATTCTGAGAGCAGTGATGAATTTGTCACTTTTGTTGTAACTAGTATAAGCAATCACCTCCTTTACTGACATTTCAGACTCTGCTTATTTCTGTGATGTGTGTAGAATACGCGTCTGTAGACACACACATACTTTACTGTATTTCCAACGCCAGTTCTTTTAGGGCACGGGGCGATTCCTCGTTGATCTAAAAGTCACAGAGGTATGAAGGGACCAGTGGGACTTGTTGGGAGCTTGGGGAAAGCCATGACGAATGTCTAAGATTTCTGTGAATCAGGACCTAACGCTTGTCCTCTCCATCGACTCTGCAGTAAACACACAGGAAACCCTTGCAATCTCAGTGCGGTGTCTTGAGTAGCCTATATCCCCAAACCAATAGTTCATTGAAACAATTTTAGGGATTCAGATTGCACCCTTCTTTTTACTGGCACACAGAATTTGCAAGTGGCTCCCAGAATAACTTTATAACATCAGGTCTCGACGATTAAGCCCCATTCAAAGTGGAGTTGGGTCTTTCCAGCCCATGGGTGTGGCTTCCTTCACAAGGGCAAGTAAAATACTGAGTGAGGGTGATGTATTTTGGCTTCTTCATCCATTATTTGTCCTCAGCACTGTCATCAGGAATCTAATTAGGTCTTGGTGTGGGGCTCGGACCGTTGGAGATGGACTGATGAGCTGGTTTATTTGTGTGTGTGTGTTATAAGAATTCTGAGTACGTTTGAAGAATGATCATGTCCTCCTCCTCTCAGACTTACCTTCCTTTTAAATATTTAGAAAATATTTTTGCGTTTGCCATTAACCCCACTGATAATCGTGCAGTTGTGGCTGTTTTTTTTTCATCCATGGACATAGCTTTCTCTCAGTTCTCACTGTGTTAGTAGTAGTATTAATAATTCCTCATAAGTAAATAAAACATCTTTTACTGCTGCGTAGTTTTCTGTGTTTACTAGTAAGAAGTTGCAATGGTCAAAAGGGAAAAAAATTTAACTTGGCACTCTGTGGGTGTGTTTGATCAGAGACCACACCTTGTGGCTGAATTCCACGGAAACCTGAGCTGTGCTCACAGAGACTGTGGTCTCTGTGTGTTGCATGTCCTCCTGTTAAGGCTGTGAACAGAAGAGTGACAGAAGAACCATTGGTACAGTAATATACAATTTTATGAAGTCTAAGGATATCCTAGGCCCTCAATAACACTGAGAAGTTCCCTCTCCAGTACATGCTGTGTCATGGAGAAGGAAGTCTCTAAACTTACAACTTATCAACAGAGTAATTCATTAGGAGGATTTTCTCTAAGGCAATAAATGGCACGGCTTATTATCAAAAAGCTGGGTTTGCACATCCATTTATCTTCTCTCAATGCACAGCCCATGGGAACAACGGGAATCATTAGATACCAAATATTTGAAGGTACTCTCCACACAATGAAGAATGTTAAAATCAGAAAGTTTAAAACAAATCAATAGACTTTCCCTAATATAGATAATTAGCATATAGAAATTATATATTTTTCTTGATAATCATTGAGTTTCTGAGGTAATCATTTTATGTTTGATTTGGAGAATATTTCTGTATGTGAAGTCCCTGTGTATTAACAGATATGGATCAGTAGCATCTCAATCAGTTCCGTATCACCACAGTAATTTTATGGAGAAACAAGGTTTATTTCACTTAAAGTTTTGGAGGTTCAGGAACATAATAGAGCAGTTTCTCTGCTCTGATCTTTACTGGGGTTGGCAAACGGCAGTGAAAGTCATGCTTGTTAGAGTATGCAGATGTTTACATCTCAAACTGTAGCAGAGAGAGGTCTGTGGATCCCACAAGGCACATTAAGAGCACATGCACAGCGGTCCACTTCCACACATCTCCAAAGTCCTCTCCCCTACAGCATTGATACCTTGGAGATCACGCCTTCGGTTACGGACCTTAGCTGGTCTGTCATCAGTGTGAGCTCGGATGCAGCCTCATGTAGAGGAGCAAGGGAGTAGACGCTATGGTACTTGCTGCCATCTTTCTGCTTCCGCAGTACTAGTCAGGAACATCTGTCACAGTTAATACAGAGCGTGTTACAGCCAAAGCAAAGGAAAACATGGTCGCTTGCATTTTACTTCTTAAAAGTTATTTCCCATTTCTTGTTCCTGAGAGTTCTTTTGTGAGTTATTTTTATAATGTTCCATCTTTGAAAAACATGTGATCTGTCTGCTGTCAAATTTTCTAACTCCTGGGGTTATAATTTCTACAATATTCAGGAATTAATGAAACATTCCTGACAAGTATGTTCCAAGATGAGTCCTGAAAAAGAATTGTCTTAAAACAAGAACTTTTAGAGAATTATGAGAATAATATTGAGAGATGCTTTCAGCAGTTTGCTCCTCAGCAATATTATAACATCATAAATACACAGGAATGGAGCATTTGAAATCATAAGGTCTATAAACTTGATGGGTTTATGTGTTTGTTATATCATAATACATTTTATAAATAAGATTCCTAAATATCTGTTAATAATTATTTAACTAGAATGCCTGACATGATCCAAATGAGTTGGCTGAATGCTATTTTGCTTTAAAGACACAGAATCCTGACTCACAGAGAATGTTTCCAATTTGCTTAGTTGCTCTGCATTTGAGTCAAAGTAGGGAGTTTTTTCTTTTCGCGGGGGTTCCTGTCAGTTTACTCCCACAGGCTTGAAGAATTCCAAAGTTAGTTTTCAAGTCGCGCAAAGCAGGAAAAGGGTGGATCCGCTGTGCCTTCCGCACGGAGAAATGGTCCTGGTTCCTTAGCTATTCTTCTGAAACATGAAGCTAAAATAGCACTGTTTTGCAATGAAATGATGAAAGCTTTAAAAAAAAATCTAGTAGAGGTGAATGGATAAGAATAGGCATTCAATCTTTTTGAATGCAAATACTTCAGTGATTCATTTAATTTAGCCCCCCTAAACCCACAAAGCATGCATATTCTAGACAACATATCCTGGCAATGCAACTCCAAAATTAAACCATTCTTTCCTTAGCTAAAAATATTTGCATGATTTTTTTCCTCCAGCAAAATGGTATTACATCATCACAATTATGAACAAAGCAGGACACTTCTTATTAGCAGAAATGGATGGATTCACAATTAGCCATGACACTGCATCTCGTGTAGCTAATAGACAAGTAGCTAGGTGCATCTTAAAACCAGGAGCAGCCTGGAACTTTGGCAAATTCTGAGATTGCCTCCCATTTAGATATAGTATTTTCCGAGAGTGGGATACATTAACAGTAAGCAAAACCCCCAAAAAAGCAAAAAAAAAAAAAGCAGGAAACGAACAAACAAACTATGAAAACTATGATCCAAATGAATCAGAGGGCCATAGACTTACAAATCTCATATGAGTTTGGGGACATATTGGCACAAAGGTGAATATCTGGGAGGAGCTGATGCAGGTGAAGATGAACATAATGAGTTGTGTGACACTCAAAGAATTAACAATATATTATTAATAAAAAGAATAAACGTTTTGTAAAAACAAGAGTTGAGTTTGGTTTTCTTGATTCTAACATCAGATAATAGACATTGCCAAATTAACTATCAAAGGCTACCACTACATGAAGTGTTAAATACAAGGTTACACTTAGTCCTCTGCTACATTCTGACCTATCTTTAGTGCCGAGTAGAGAGCCTGTCACCGAGAACTCAGTGATAATCAGGCTAGCCTTGGTGGAGGCATTGGACTGTCCATCTAATGGATGATTGCAGGGGGCTGATGACAACAGCCGCCGGATTTGAATACAGCTCTACCTAATTGATTCCAGAGCCTGTGCTTCCACCCTTCATAATGTGACCCCTAATGTCTTTTCCAAATTAAACAAAACCCTTGAACAATCTATGAAGTCACATCAACTTCATACTTGAAGGGGAGGTATGGCAGAGGAGGGGCATCTTTTCCGTCTCAGGAGAGCTGGCAATTGACTACCATTATTGCTCAGTGTTAACCATGAGCCACAGGTATGTCTTTTTATAGATCTATGTAATCTCTTACCTGTTCTTTGAAATCAAAACAGCTCACCTGCTAAACTCACATCGATACAAAATCTGCTCTGACTTAAACCGATGTGTGTGAATATCTTATCCTGCACAGATTAAGACCATCTCTAGTCTGCATTTACCATGGCTTGAAGGCTTTGTTCTGCTCCCAAAATTGTGGCATACTAAGCCCCAAGCCATTCTGTCTACAGTTTGGTGAGATGGTAGGGTGGGTTTCTAATGAATAATAAAATGTATGCAATGTTTACTTTTCCATAGACCTCAACAATATGTCTGTTCAAAGACTCAGAGAAAGGAGCGTGAACTTGCATATGTTCCAGTTACTGAAGTTGATGTGGTCAGAGGGAAGCAGAGTTGAAAGCAGACATAAACGTTGGGTTTTGAAGACACTCATTTCAAGATACCAAGATGTCTGTTTTAGAATCAGATTTCCTTGTTTCAAGGAAGATACCCACCAGAGACCATACAGAATTCCATAGACTTGCTCCACAGTGTATGTTTTATGATATAGCCCAGCATTCTGGCAAAAGAAACACAAGGAAGTCCATGGGAGTGACAAGTTCATTCCAGCAAGTGTTGAACACAAGAAAGAGAGTCATTCCCCACCATTCAAAAACACCCATCTCTTCTTGACACACTGACATCATGTTATTTTTGCCTGTACTTCCCCATTTCTGTATGAGATTTAGCAAAATCAGGGTATCCTTAGGTGATGTCAGGAAAGAAGGGAGAAAAAGAACAGCAAGTATTTTAATAACATTTCTTCTTGAGTTTTATTGGGTCTAATTGAAATTATTCAGTCAAGTGTTCATGTAAGACAAGTAGATAGAAAAAGAAGTGGGCTGTCATGACTCTATCGCACCCTTGGGAACAGACAATGATGTTTGAGTTAAATGACTGCTTCTCCTTATACAATCATTCAGTGGCAGCTGAGGTAGTAGAATTTTGAATCTAGATTCTTAGCTAGGTGAATTTCTGATTTGCAGCTTAACTTTCAACATTTGACAAGTGTTATACTTAATGATATTTCATTTTTAAAATAGATGTTATATAAAATTCATGCCCAGTTTTCCACAAATATTGCAGAAACAAATAATGGCAAAATTATATAAAATGAGAGTACAGGCTGAGTCAGACTTCCTGCCTGCTTCCCAAATAGTTTCCCGAGTCTATTCAAGACACAGGACAGACTCCTAAATTGTTACTGTCCAAACCCTTGTTCCTTTCCTCTGAGAACCTGGAGGCAGGCCAAATGCTCATTTTGACACTGCTGGGACTATAGTTGTGTTTTATAAAGTGGGGTACAGCATGCTCCTGGGATGTCTTAAAGATGCTGTAGGCTTTGACTAGGGAGACTGGAGTTGAATTCTGCACACTGCTTGATTTCAGTGTTCCTTTGATAGACTTCACATGGGTATCCACACAGCAGGCAGACTCCTACTTAGTTCCACAAACACAAGGAAACATCCTTCACAATCATCTCCTTTCTTTCCCCTCATGTATAAATGATCACTTTTCTTCTCTATTGCGTTGCTGGTAAGACAGGAGAGCAGGAATGTTGGTGTTTTATTTTGATTAGGGGAATTCTTTAGCCTTAGCTTATTCCTTTCCAAATTCATATACTGAAGTTCTTACCTAGCCAGACCCAAGTAATTGAGTTTAGAGATGGATTTTTAGGGAAGATCAGGTTTAGATTAAGTTTATAAAGGTGATGCTCTAATGATGGAATTCCAGTTCTTACAGGAAAAGACACAGGGGAGCTTTTCCTTGCTTTCTCCACCTTGTGAGGGTCCAATGAGAAGAGGCTGCCCATGAGCCAGAATGGCAGCAGAGTGCCAGCAACATAATCTCGATCTCTTTAGAATTGTATCATAAGATGAGTCTGTGTGGTTGAATCCATCCAGTACACAGCGTTTTGCTACAGAAGACTGAACTATTAGGGCAAAGTGTTATGTAGCCATCTCCCTAGAGACATGAGTGTTAATTAATGAAAGTACACACCTCTTGAAACTGCAAATAGATTAGGTTAGTTCTTTGCTTGGTACTCCATTCTAATACAGTGTTACTTATTTCCTACATAGAATAAGGAAATAAGAAGTGTCACGGGACCAAACATGTTAGTAACTGGACAGAAGGGATTTTACAGAGAGCACTCCATCATTCCTTAAGGCTCTATTGTAGAAGAAAGCTGTGTGTTTTATTGCATCCTCGCCATCCAGGTCCAGGAGGGAGTCCTTGTGTCTATTCTGGAGGAGACAAACGTGCCGCGCCTTGCTGTGTCACTGAGTGCCATGAACACTTTTACTGTTAATGTCCACGGGGTGGATTTATGTCTCTGCTGTTAATGTGGTCTTTGTTGGCTATGTCTTGTTCTCTTATTCCCACATCCACGTCTCCTGTGTTTTCTCAGTTGCTACTGATTTTCAACGTCAACAATCCGTACTGTCCTCACACACCACTGACATCACAGACACTTCACACACCAGTGGCATCACAGACTATTTCAATCATGTGTGTTAACCTACTCAAGGAAAATAGTGTAAGTTGTCCCCGATTTAAGAATCAGAGCTCATTAGCCTGGTAGAATGAGCTGATTCAAGGATGAAAGTCTTTGAGGACCACTGAGGTGGCTCAGCAGTTAAAGGTGCTTGCTCTGCAACCCAGTCAACTTAGCTCAAGATCCCAAACCCACAAAAATGTGGCAGGAGAGAATTAACTTCACAAAATTGCCTTCTGACCTACACATAATCATCATGGCAAATGCATCCCAATACACACACACACACACACACACACACACACACACACACCGCACATACACCATGCTTTGTACAACAGAATGACTACAGAGAATTATAATGAATAACAAGCTAAAAAAGATGGAGAAAAAAGAATTTTGTAAGTTTTACCATAACGAAATGAACATTATTTGAGATAGTTACATCTAGCTTGCTATAAACATAAAATACATCTGTTTATGGATATAACGCATGGCATTCCCATTCTAGATCCAAGACTTACAAAATAAACTTAGGCAGCACAAATAATGATAACTGCAGAAAATGCTATGGTCTTTGTGCGTCTCGATCTTCATTTTCCCTTCATCCCCAGTTGTTAACAATAACAGTGCAGCTTGGCTTCCCTTCTCCATCTTCTGCTCCCTGTCTTTGCTGCCTGATTTCTAACCCACACTACCCTGGTGAGAGGGAACGCCTGAAGTCTAACTGTCAGGTGAGAATGTTAAGTCTCTGATTGGATCAGAACTGAAGCCTACTCCGAAGCTGTGACTTGCAGGCTGTCTGTGATGCAGTGTTCTCACATGTGCTCCTGGGCCAGGACTGCTGATGGTTTCAACAAGTGGGATTGTGCTCCTTGTATACAAGACGGGTGTCATGTTGTGTAGTCGAAATGCGAAGCCAGGGTGTCAGGACAGCAAAGGTGAAAAGCCAGCTCCATTCTCGCACTGGCTTGAGCTAGAGGCTATGTTTGGAACCCGATGTCATTAGTAAATGTCGTTCAGTTGTTATTGCCTATTACAGCCCTAGTGAATGAGCGGAGCTCAACCGCGAGAGCCACAGGGCTTCAATAGAACCTAACATGGCTTCTCCCCTCCCTCGGGCTGATTTACAAATGGAAATGTTTGCATAGTTTACCCATCTCAACCTTTTTGTATTCCAAAGTGGAATATTAAGGAAATAAGAAGTCCGCTGAACAACACAGGACGACTGTGTTTGACGAGGAGACGCCAATCCTGTTTACTCTGGGAGTTACTGAATTCTCTGCAAACGCGGAGGGAGCAGACAGCTGCTTCTGGCTGCTTCTGTTGTTTCTCTTTCCGCAGCTCAGCGGCGAATTTGGAAATGATGGTGGCATTTGGATACTGCAGCACATACATTTCTCTTCTGGGGATAATGGAAACACGCGCCAACATCTAGGGTCTGGGTGGCTTAGTTAAAGTGAATTAACATTTCTCTATTCAAACAGAAATCACTTCTTTGTGAGTTTAGTGTGTATCTCATAAGTAATTTCTTAAAATAAAATTTGGGCTCATATAGTATTTCCATACGCATAAGAGCCTCAAACTCTAAGATTTAAATATTATTTGGGGTTAAATAACGTAAATAAGCAATACCAACAAAACATTCCTGTATAGTACATTGAGAGATAGTTCTAAATCCATCCCTAAATTCTAAGGATACATTGTTTGCTGAAACAAAGAAAAAAATTTTCATTTGTAAAGTTTTTAATGGGGAATCTTGAGGGGCTAATTTTTTATTAAGAATTTCTTATCCATCTTGGTGGGGGATTTTTTTTATTTTGAAATCATTTTATTCCATATAACTAGAAAAAATATACTATACAATTTCATTTTCCCTTGATTTGCTAAATAAAATATTAGAATTCATTTTGATAATCTCTAAGAGGCATAAAATCAATATTAGTGGCTTCCTTTTAAATAGGGCTTGAGTTGGCTTTTCCATTCTCTAGAGTGATACCTAGAGATGTTCTAGGTGACAACGAAGAGAAATTCAGACACTGGTCACAAAGCTACTCAGCAACATCCATTGGGCACAGTGCTGGCTAGAGAACTCAGTAAGCAGTTTCAATGGGCTGCATCAGATTTAACTAAGGTTACCCAGCCCCATTTCTGACATGAACCCACACCATAAAAAGGAGAACCATCCCCAGCACTCAAGAGGCAGAGGCAGGTGGATCTCTGTGAGTTCAAGGCCAGGCTTGTCTACAAAGCAAGTTCGAGGACAACCAGGGCTACTTGCTGTTTCTCTCCTCTACGGAGAAACCCTGTCTTGAAACCCTCAATGCCCAAACCGAAAACAGAAACAAAAACAAAAATGACGCCTCATTTCTCATCATTACTGTGAGGCAGGGAATATCCAGTTTAAACTCACTACGGTGACTGTCTCCCTGGGGTTGTGACCTGCACCCTCTAAGCCAAAGAGCTCTGGTTATACTTTGTGTCTTATGGAGCTTTGTGATTGGTTTCCAAGGGCAGGCATCCTGAGCTTCCCCTTCTCTGTGGCAGAGCCGTGCGTTCACCTCCAAGTTGCCTTCCTCTTCCTTACAGCAGGGGATAAACAAGAGCATTTGACCACACCCATTTTGAAAGCCGCCACCTGAGTTGTAGCAACAAGCTGCCTGCTGAGATATTGCTATGAAGTGATCATGGAGCCCAGAGATTGGATTTCAAGGATCCTGACCCTTAGCCTGGTCAAACTCAGATAGCTCCCTTCTTGGAAGTCTCTGGGAGATCTCTGGGGGGAAAGTGAATTATTTTTCCATAGTTAGATGACTGCACAAATTTCAGGTGATCATCTAAGTGGGCTGCAAGCCTGTGACAACTGTGGAACTTTTCAGAGGGCAGAGCTGCCAGCATCCATCCATACTAGTGCTGCTTGCTGGGCATCTTTCTCCTTCAAGCCTGCAGAGGAGCAACCACCTCCCTTCTCCCTGTCTGTGGAGTCAAGTAGCCTTTCTCTCACGCTTACAGTGTTCTGATCTCACTCTTGCTGGTGTACAGTGCTTTTCTAATGGTTCTCGAAATGTAGCTGTTAATTTAATTTCGCTCCTTCTCTGTCTCAAGAGGTGAGTGCTTGGCACATCCATTCAGCCAAACAGAATCTTCATAAAACATGATGCTGAGAGAAAGAAACCTAACAAATGACTACTTCATGACTTCAATCCGGGAAATTGTGTGATCGATCCTAAGCGGCAGAAAACCCAATGCGTATCTACACTCAGGGCTGCAACATTGAAATCTTTACCACGGAAAGGTAGAAGAGAGGGCCCTGTGTCTTGGTTGTGGTGTATCAAGTGTCAAAACTCATTAATATGCACTTCAAATGTATGTATTATATTGTCCATAAACTATGATCTAACAGAGTTGGATGAAAAGGGATGGGATGTGGAGAGACTGAGTGCACAGGAAAGAGTGTGGACTAAGCTTATTGTCTACAATTATGAATATTTTTTAGAGCTGGGTGACTAAAAGTGTCCTTAATCATTTCAGTGACTTACTAATTATGACCTGGACAAATGTGCACAAGATGCCACTCTTCACCTGATCTATGTCAGTGCAATCAATAGTCAATAGCATCCCGGCTTTTTAGTTTTCTGGGCAGGAATCATTTAGTGGAATAAAACCCCATGTTCCTTAATTCACTAGCTGTTTATATAAATGCGTATGACAGCTTTCAGAAGTGGTTTTCCTTCATTGTCTACATTTGCATAATGCTTATTGCCAAGAAGCTTATGTTAAAGCACTGAAGGTTTGAAGTTCGGGTGTGCTCTTTAATCAAGACTGTAGTTATGCATCTGGAATCTTCTGTTTGTTCACAAAAGTAGGAATGAATATCTTGTGAAATTTCTGTGATTTGGTTTTTCTGTAACTTTTAAACCATTAAATTATTTCATAATAAAAAACAACCCTCAAGGACTAATGCTGCTTTTGCTTTCCAGCGTCCTTGGGTTCTTACACTGCTGTTTATTTGAGTCATTGATAGCTGCATCACTGTGATAATGCCTTCATTGTGTCAAGCAGAGCATATAAGACATTTTATTCTTGGTTCCTAATATATTCTAGAAGAACTCAGTTTCCCATCTCTAATCCAGAATGCAAATAGGGCAGTCCTGATGTTCATTAGATGGGAAAGACATTCATCATGAGCTATTTTTGATGCTCTGAAATTAAAACACTATGCAGGGCTTTAAATTAATCTCTGAAAGTTCACATCTTTCTACATTGTCACATTTAAAGAAACTGATTTGTTTCCTTTTGGACTTTTAATATTTTTACATTTGTTTTTGTTTGAATAGATACGAAATCAGAAACTGGCGCTCCAGTGCATGAATAATAAAGCTCTAAAATTAGAATCACATACATATCCTTAAAATATATGTCCTCGTTCGAGGCCATCCTGGTCTACAAGAGCTAGTTTCAGGACAGGAACCAAAAGCTACGGAGAAACCCTGTCTTGAAAAATCAAAATATATATATATATGTCCTCAAGCTTGTTTCCTAAATCTGGAATTCTCAGAACTGTTCGTCAAGCCCCTTCTCTGCCTCAGGGAGACAAGAGCCTGCCTTCGCTATACAGCAGTGGGAGGGAGCTGGTGTCAAAGCTGCAGAACCTGAAAGAAGAGAAGTGCATTGCCTGGATCAGCCTTTAATTTTACTTCCAGAATCCTTGGGTCTACATCTGATAACTTCCATCCAATTTTCCTCCTGAATATGGGCTTCATGAAGTGTCTCAGTAGATACTGAGCATGTTCCGTGAGGCTTTGCTCTGTGTGTTTGCTGTGTTCAAAATGGACCCACGTTTTCCCGTATCAACAGAGAATATATTTCTCAACCCCCAGTGGATACTGGAAACTGCTGAGTGCTGAGACATAAATGTCAAACATTTTTCCTATACATACCTAGAGTACAACTTAACCTATGAATAAATTAAGCAGAGTAAAAGACTGACTATTTAATAATGACCTAGAACAACTATAGCAATATACCATGTATAGTTTGGTTCTCCGACATCCCCAAAAGTCTCTGTGTTAAATGTGGTTCCATGGTGAATCTGTAAGGAGCCTTTAAGAGATGTAGAGCAAGAGAGATCAGTGGGGGTCAGGTATGTCCACAAAGGGGATTGTGGAACCCCAACCCTCTGCTCTCTCCCTTAATTTCTGGGTCTTTGATGAATGCTTTGGGTTTTGTGGTATACCATCTTGATGTATTATCTCACCACAGACCCAAACCAACAGTTCCAAAACATGTGATCCTGAATAAACTTTTTTTTTTGTTTATAAGTTGATTATCCCAGGTATCTGCTGTAGCAAATAAAAGCTGACGATCACTTACTTAATATAAACAAGGTAAATTTCATCTCTCCTTCTTTAAAATATCTCTAAGGGATAACTCATGTCTGGGTGAGACAAAATGAAATGGTGTAGCTGCAGCATTCCAGTGGCACACAGCTCAAAGTTCATTATTTCAGTGAAGACTGAGGTCGACTGTAATGGGGGACACATGAAGAGAAACTAAGGGGAGACCGCTGCATCTTGTTTATGTGATTTCATATTCCCAAACTAAGAATGCTTTTGAATGATGCGTTTATATGCATGTATGCACACATACACACTCATACACACATTTACACACAGACACTTGCATACATATACTCACAAAACACACATACATTCATACACACACACATACACAGCCAATTCACACACACACACACACACAAAACGAAACACACGCACACTGTTTCTCATATTTACCACATAGATTCCAGAACTACTTTGCTGCTATTTATTTTAATCACCATACCGTACAATCCGTACAATCCTTAGTTTTAATGCAGATCAACTGGCAAACATTTATTTCATTTACTTATGCACTGAAATCTTTGGCTAGATTTGGAGATATACTTACTTTGAATTTAAACAAATGCAATTTCCTGCCTTAAATATAATCTGTAAAATATGACCTAAAGCAAAGAATAAGCCGTGGGAGATGATGTGCTCTTGAAATAGTTCTCTGTAAACCACAGGGAATCGCCTTTATTTAGAAAAGGAAACCACAATCAGGAGCTCAGCAACGAAATGAAGAGCAGAAATACAGTCCTAAATGTATGATGATTTGGAAATAGTCTTTCTCTAACTATGTTGACTCTACAGATAAAAGATAATGCTTATAGGCTTCACAGTCATTATCAATTATTATTTTACTCAGATATGCTTACTGACACTATTTGAATGCTGTGTTGATTTTAAATAAAAATATTTTGTGCTTTCTTATTTAATATTTTCTTTTTTATTAAGAAACTTTAATGCAATCTTTTCTCATTTTACATAGCGACCCCATTCCCAGCCCCTCCCTTCCTCCAGTTCCAGGCTTCTCTCCATCCCCCTCCCCCCTTCACTCCTCAGGAAGGGATACTTCCAATTGGAAAGTATCAGACACTTCACTTCCAGGCAAGACCAAGGTCCTCCCCTCTATATCTAGGCTGAGCAAGGCATCCCTCCAAAGAGAATGTACTCCTAAATGCCAGTTCATGCAGTAGGGATAAATTCTGGACCTACTGCCAGGGGACCCACAGACTGCCCAAACCTTACAGCTCTCCCCTCTCCCCCACCACGTTCATTGGGCCTAGTTTAGTGTAATGCAGGTTTTCCCATTCTCAGTCCAGAGTCAGTGAGCTCTCACTACCTCAGGTCAGCTGTTTCTGTGGGTATCACCATCATGGTCTTGATCCTCTCTTAGGCTAATCTCTGGTTGCTCGGCCCAGTGCTTCTCTGTAGATCTCTGCATCTACTTCCATCAGTTGCTGAATGAAGGTTCTATAAAGACAATTAAACTTGTCATCAGTCTGATCACAGGGGAAGGCCATTTAGGCACCCTCTCCACTATTGGTTAGAGTCTTAGCTGGTGTCATCCTTGTGGATTTCTGGGAATTTTCCTAGTGCCCTTTAATGGCTCCCTCACGCAATAAATCTCTTTCCTTTCTCGCCCTCATTGTCCTTTCCCTTCTTGAGCATCCTGTTCCCTCATGTTATTCTCTTCCATTCCCTTCTCCTCTCCCTCTGTCCCTTCCTCTGTTTCTTCTCCCCCCACCTTCTAATTTTCTCAGGAGGTCTCATCTGTTTCCCCTTTCCAGGGGGATCCTTGTATGTTTCTCTTAGGGTTCTCCTTGTTACCCAGCTTCTCTGTGATCACAGACTGTGGGCTTGTTATTCTTTGCTTTTGCCTAATATCCACATGAGTAAGTACATGCAATGTTTGTCTATCTAGGTCTGGGTTACTACACTCAGGACAGCTTTTTCTAGTTCCACCAATCTGCATGCAAATTTCAAGATGTTTTTTACTGCTGAGTAGTATGCCATTGTGTAAATGAACTACATTTTCTTTATCCATCCATTCTTCCGTTGAGGGGCATCTAGGTTGTTTCCAGGTTCTGGTTATTATGAATAATGCTGCTATGAACACAGTTGAGCAAATACCTTTGTGGTAAGAGTGTCCATATTTTGGGTGTATGCCCAAGAGTGGTATTTCTCAGTCCTGAGGTAGACTGATTCCTAATTTTCTGAGACACTACCAACTGATTTCCAAAGTGACTGTACAAGTTTACACTCCCACCAGCAATGTAGGAGTGTTCCCCTTACTTCACATCCTCTCCAGCATAAACTATCATTGGTGTTTTTTTATCTTAGCCATTCTGGTCAGTGTAAGATGGTATATCAGAAACAAAAAAAGATGGTATCTCAGAGTTGTTTTGATTTGCATTTCCCTGATGATTAAGGATATTGAACAATTACTTAAATGTCTTTCAGCCATTTGCAATTCTTCTGTTGAGAATTCTCTGTTTACATTTGTACCCCATTTTGGGGGGGGTTATTTGTTCTTTTGATAACTAAATTTCTTGAGTTCTTTGAATATTTTGGAGATCATCCCTGTATCCAATATGGGATTAGTGAAGATCTTTCCCCATTCAGTAGGCTGCTGTTTTATCTCAGTGACCTTGTCCTTTGCCTTACAGAAGCTTCTCAATTTCAGGAGGTCCTATTTATTAATTGCTGCTCTATAGTGGTCTGTGATACTGGGGTTATATTTAGGAAGTGGTCTCTTGTGACCATATGTTGAAGGCTAATTCCCACTTCTCTTCAATGAGGTTCTATGTGGCTGGGTTTATGTTGTGGTATTTGATTCATTTGGACTTAAGTTTTGTGCATTGGTATAGATATGAATTTATTTGCATTCTTTTACATGTCAACATCCACTTATGCCAACACCATTTGTTGAAGATGCTTTCTTTTTTCCATTGTATAATTTTAGCTTCTTTGTCAAAAATCAGGTGTTCATAGGTATGTGGATTAATATCTGGGTCTTTGATTCGGTTCCATTGGTCCTTCTGTCTGTTTTTATGCCAATACCAGGCTGTTTTAATTACTGTAGCTCTATAACAGAGCTTGATGTCAGGGACGGTGATGCCTCCGGAAGTTCTGTGTCATTAGAATGTCTGGCAGACTCTTTCATGAAGCAGGAATCATGAAGAATCATCTCGCTTTTATGCAAGTTCAGGAGTCATTTCTCTGTGGGTCCTGCATGGTAAGTTCATACAGCATAGCATTAAGCAGTCCAGGCAAGAGCAGTTTCTTGTACAAATGGCTAGCAAACTTTATAAGAAGCCTCTTTGATCCCCTTCTTCCTCTTGAAGTAACTTGATGCTGCCAGGAGCAGATGTGTCTCACTGTCATGAAAAGTCCTAAGTTCTTAAAATATTTTAAATGCCATATTCTGAAGGTCTCTGAAAGATTTAAAGAATACGTATCTCACTGAAATATATCTCTGTATATCTAGAAAACCTAACTAACATGACTACAAGCTTGACTATTATGGATGACTATTAACCTATAATTCTTAATTATACACTACATTTTTAAATGAGATTGATAAACATAATACCTTAATCAAGATCAGAAATATATATATACAGTATAACAAAATTGACCTTAAATTTGTATCAATAAACCAAGATCCATACCCATGCAAGTCTCTATAGCTGGGTAACTGTCACCTCAAAAGACTTTGGCAATGTCTCTTCTGCTTCTGTTCTGTGGAATCATTTGAGTATAGGTATTACTGCTTCTTTGAAATTTTGGTAGAATTCTATTCTGAAACTGGCCCTGGGCTCTTTTTGGCTGGGAGACTTTTGATGACTACTTCTATTTCCTTAGGGGCTATAGGTCTGTTTAAACTTTAATTTTGGTATGTGATATATATCCAGAAAATTTTCCATTACCTTTAAGTTTTCTAATTTTGTGGAGTATACGTTCTGAAGTATGACCTAATGATTATCTGAATTTCTTCTATGTCTGTTGTTATGTCCCCATTTTCATTTCTGATATTGTTAATTTGCAAATTCCTTCTCTGCCTTTTGGTTAGTTTGGATAAAGGTTTATCTATCTTGTTGATTTTCTCAACGAACCAACACTTTTCTCATTGATTCTTTGTATTGTTTTTTTTTATTTATATTTTGTTTTCAGCCTTTAATTTGATTATTTCCTGGCATCTATTCCTTCTGCTTGAGTTTGTTTCCTTTTGTTCTAGATCTTTCAGATGTCCTGTTAAGTTGCTCAAACAACCCCTCTGCTATGATTCTGCTATAGGAACACAACACAAAATGATCCCTAATGACACACTTCCATACACACAGATCAGTGCCTTGCTCAATCCTTATCAGAGAAGCTTCTTCTGCAGTGAAGGGAACTAACACAGAGACCCTCACCTAGACAATGTGCAGAGAGTAGAGACTTTGAAGCACTCATTCCTAAATGGGATGTTCATCTCCCCTCAAATCTTAGAAATAAATTATAAAACAAAGGTTTCTAACATATCTGAGGATTTTCTTTTTATCTTGCAAAAGTAGCCTCTATGGCTGCAGAGGATGTTGATAAACAGATAAAAAGAAAAATGTCTCTATTTCAGTAGGTAATGCAAACTCTAGAACCACTGCCAATGCTGCTTCCTCTGGTACCTGAGATTCTGCCTGTCTTTACAGTGATCCAGGACTCAGTACTTGTTGGTTCTAACACACAGCCAGCTTAGTGGTGCTTAGAGCAGCCAGAAGGCAAGCATTTTGTGAAACACAGGAACATGTAGGCACTGTGTGGGGACCATTCCTGAATGGGTGATTCATCTTTAAATGTGTAAATACACATACTTTTCATCCCTTCAGTCAAAGCCCTGCTGTGACATCCAGCTTCAGGGACCAAATTATGTGTTTTATTCTCAGAAGTGACTCCGTCTTCAGGACTTTAGAGGCAAAGCAAAGGAGAAAGAGCAAATGTATACTCTTGAAGTTTCTGTGAAAGCAACCATGTCTGCTGCTTCCTATACTCAATCCAACCTCATTTTATTCTTGTGCCTCCTTTGGTGAAAATTCTAAGAGCAAGCAACACTACTCAAGATACTGTGTAGCATCGTGAGAAATGTTTATCATTCTCCATTTTAACAAGCACTTTCAAAGAGTTTTAAATGGAATTAATAAGAAACAGCCTGAACTATTTTGTTGTTCACAAAACAATTTTGTGGTTAACTGGAACAAAAGGCAGCAGGAATTAGGAGCAGCGAGGTACTATGGTAACGGTCTTTCCAAAAGTCAGGAGTCAGCTCTCCAGCACTGAATAGAAGAAAACATTTGAATCAGATTCTCTGCAAAACGCCATCAGTATCCAGGTTGTGTGGGTCTGCAAACATGAGCCATGCATGGTGAGGTCTGAGTGGAAATGTTCTGACCGCCCCCTACATGTGCATGTGTGAGTTAGCTAAAGTTAAACATAATTAAAAAGCAGTCTCACTGTAGCACTGGCCGGATTTCAAATGCTCATGAGGCACATATGGCTAGTGACTATGTATTCTGCTGTGCAGAATGCTGAAACATTTCCATCATTTCAGGCAGTTCCGTGGGATAATGCTGATCTCTAGAGACTTTATTTAAAGCCGTAAGGAAACAAGCTATAGATCAAGAGGAAGGGGCACATTGAAGTTCCAGCAACCCATTGCACACTGTAGCATAGGAAAGAAAATATATGTGCTCATTGCTGAGTCTTGACCTCTTTGTTTAATATATTTTTAACTGTAGAATTTTGTATATGCATATAATCTTGTCTTCATATCTACCCCCAATTTCTCCCACATCCACCTCTACCCCCACATTCCCCAATGTGGTGTGCTTTTTTTTTCCTGTGTCTAAATCGTCTTGCCCACATACTCCTGGATATGGGATCATTTACTGGAGCTTGCTGCACTATTTCTTTATGCAATAGAATTTCTTAGGACTGTTTCTATAGTAATCACTGAGAAATACAAATACAACACAAAGGCACACAGCCTAAGTTGCCCTATATCACCAAGACTATACATCTTGTTAACTTCAATTTTGTTAATTTTTTGACAAAAAAAATTGTATGGAACCATAAGCCATAGTTCAATGCTGACAGATAATCTTTACTAAGTCTGGACCACAAAGAAGGGGCTAGCATAATATTCAAAGTCCATTTACCTTGTGCCTGTAGTTTTCATTTAGTCTGTATCCAGGCATTTGCTATATGACTTCAGTAACCACAGAAGCAGTGCCCTTGTCTCGGAATTGGCTCCTTACCTGGCTTCAGGCACAGCTTGGATGGTAGTGAGAAGTGTGCACATTTGATAAAGAGTGAGTAATGGCTGCTCAATTAGAATATCAATAAGTTGCCTCCATGCACATAAATACACGTGAATGACAAATTCATAGATCTTTATCTTGTTCTTCAGCAGAATTTAATCAAGTAAATTGATGGACATGGACAGAGCCAAAATAGACTAAATTTCAAATATATGAAATGCACAGTGACCTCTACCCAGTGACCCTTCTTTCTAAACCATACTCCCCCACAGGTGTGTAGGCAGTAGATTATACACACAAGGGTCCTCTTAACCGTTCTGAGTCAACTACATCATCGGGGAGCCACTCACTTTAAGTGTAAAAATGTAAATGCAAGTGAGCAGTTTTGCTCGGAATTCCTGAGATTCTATCACCCTGCAGAAAAGGCCAGGAGATTAAAAACTAGATGAATCACCCTGTAATAAAAGCATCTGGGCGTCAGTGGGTTTCAGAACCGTTTACAAGGAAGGACTAGGAGTGGGAGGGAGCTGCAATTCCGCAGAGGAAGAAACAGCCCTCAGAACTGCACCTGTCAACAGAATCTGCTTTAAAATGTGCTTGCTGATGGAGTTGAAATGGTTTAGCCAGTACCAAGAGGCATGTTATTAACAGCGGATAATGGAAAATAATCTTTGAGAAGTATTTGCTTTTCTCCTTGATATGCGCATCGTGCGGCAGCCAACCTGAGTGGGCATAGTAGAATTCTCATGCTTTGCTAATTTAATTATGCTCTCTGTTTGCAGAGCTTACCAAAGGATTTTATGGTGGAGTCAGAATGTTTTGCGGGGAAGGGAATTTCGATTTGTTCTAGTTTATTTGCAGAAAAAAAAAAACTTACATCACAAATAAATTTCTCTCCACGCAAGAGGATTAAGCAAGTAGAAGCAGATACAGTGTAGGGTATGTATCGGCGGAGGATGGCTTCACTTTGCAGAACAAGACGTGACCCTAACTTTTCTGGTGCATAATATTGTTTATTAAACACTGGCCTTTGTAACACTGTCACAGGGGCCCCCAGGTGTCCGTTATTCAACTATATCATCTAGATAATGGGATGGGAACAGCCTCACCGAGTACCCTGCTAGGCAGGAGGGGAAAAGACCATCAAGGTGAAGAACATGCTGATGGCTTGACTGTCATCACTCTGAACACGTATGGTGCTGGTGACAAAGCCTATTTTCCAAAGCCCCCCTGTGGTGTGGGAGGTTCTTCTGTCTATGTATTGCTTTTATTGGTTAATGAATGAAGAACTGCTTTTAGCCTATTGCAAGGGCAGAATAGAACTAGGCAGGAAAAGCTAGGCTGTATGCTGGGACAAAGGGAGTGGAGTCAGAGAGATGCCATGGAGCTGCTGCTGGAGATAGACATGGTGAAACTTTGCTGGTAGGTCACGACCTTGTGATGATATACAGATTAATAGAAATGGGTTAAATTAATATAACAGTTAGCCAATAAGAAGCTAGAGTTAATGGGCCAAGCAGTGATTTAATTAATACAGTTTCTGTGTGATTATCTCAGGTCTAAGCTAGCTGGGCGTCCAGAACCAAAGAGTAGCCCCCTTTTACATACACCCCTGACTACTAAACATTACCAAAGTCAGGGCTGTAGTAGGATGGGTCTTGTTATCTGAACAACAAATACTTTGAATAAATAATACAGTCTACTACATTGTGGGTCAAAGGTAGCTGATGGCCTTAGACGAACCTGATTTCAAGACCAGGTCAGCAACATTATAATCTTTAAAGATTAAAAAAAAATACTGTGTTATCTGTTATGTACAAACTCAGCATTGGTCTCCATTATAGCTAAAGTCTTTTTAAAGTTGGTGGTTTTCTTTTGTTGATGTGGTGGGTTTTTTGTGGCTGTTTGGTAAACACTTTTTCTTTCTTTCTTATGATAACAGTATTCTTTAATTTAGATGAAGGTATTTAAATTGGAAATCTGAATCTTCCCAGGGGCCTGATAGGAACTAAAAGAGCTAATAGTTCTGTAAATTTGGTAACAATCCATACATTACTCATTTTCTCTTTATCCTTTAGAAGGAGCAGAGGGAGGGATATGGAAAGGAACATAACGTACATTTTTTTAATCCTTACTGAAACAAAAATTCTAGTTAATGAATCATAGTTACTCTAATTAAAGTAGATTTTTCCACAAAATTTTGTTTTAAACTTGAAAAATACTTTGTGAATTCTTTCTATTCTTATGTCTTCTAAATATCTGTTCTGGTTACAAATCACTCTTCAAACCACCTGACTAATAATTCTCTTATTAAAAAAGTATTGAAATGCTGATTGCAAAAAGAGAGTGTGAGGTGAGGAGCCCAGAGAGCACATCTGGATATTCTGTTAAATGGTGTAGAATTAGCGTTAGAAAATGCTTCAATATTGGTAAAATGAAAACATTTCAGAACCAATATTCTTAAGATTTCTTTGAGTAACAAATTTGACTAACAAATGACTGGAGTGTGTTTGAAATATTAAATGTTATAGTAAATAAAGATGAGAGGGAACATCTTAAAAGATCAGAGAGCATGAGCCTCACATGTAAAATTCATGAGCACAATCTTCATGAAATACTTGGCATTTCTTGGTGATGACATTTGGGTTTGAATGTGGCCACTGGTTAAATGTCTGAGGTGCAAAAGTTTCAAGCTTCAAAGTCAAGCAACTCCAGCTGCAATGAACACAGTGCTCTGACTTAATCCATCTGTGCTCCCTCTCCCCTTCCGGAACAGAGCAAAACTCCAACAAACAAAAGTAAGTCTGAGGATACTTTCTAGGGAATTGGTCTTAGTATTTCAAAAATTAACTTGTAACAGGCAGCCCTATCCCCCCAAATGACAAGATTCACACCAATGCAACAGCCTTGTTTGAGCTGTCACCATTCTGATCTCTAAGAACCAAGGAAGCTTTTGCAAGCTTCTTATTGGGGTGTTGTGAAGCTGGATTAGATTGCATAACCTTTCTGCTACTTTTTAGCTTCCTCTGGCAGCCACCTCCTTATTTTCTGGCACCTCAGCTTGAATGAGGTCCACTCTCCACTCCCACATTTGACCCTTACTTCCCAGCCACATCAACCCTTGTGTGATGGCAATATCCACCCCTTTCTTCTCTCTTCTCTGTTCTGTTTCCATCTTTTTTCTCCCTTTCCCTTCCCCATCCTCTGCTTTTTGGTCACATTTTTTTTCTGCATGGCTCTCTCATCTTTTCAATTTATCTCTGGGTGTGAGAAACAAAGAGAGGTTAGAAATACTATCAACAGAGAAACAGTGAGAAGGGGAATTGCCTATCATCGTCAGCATCTGGTGGGAAGAAAGCAGAAGCACTCTCTTCAGCCAGGGGAGTAATCAGCATTCACTAAAACCTCAATTGCACTTGACTTTCCAGAACTCTGTAGTTGGGGGTTGTGCTAAACATGTCCTTTTCAACCCTTGCTTTCTCTCTTAAGCCAAAACTAAAGTCACAAAAGAGAGGTCTAGCTCCAACACATATTCCTTACAAATTGTGTGCTAGGATATGGCCACAAAAAAAAAAATGGGAATACAGAGTGGAATAGGAAAGACACAAAGTTCAGAGTCTATTGAATGTGCTGAGGGTCACAAGCATTTTTAAAAGAGTGTTTCATACATTTTCCTTAATGCTTTTGTAGCATTTTGTAATAATATAGGCAAGGCTTTCAGTACCTTGTCTCGGATGGGCCATCTCATTCATTAGAGTTGGGACGTGGATCAGGTGTGCTGTGGAAGCCGTCTGTATTTAAATGACAATAAAGCAGATACACAGTTGGTACATTTTTGTATTGCAAAGTCCTCAAGGAAGGAAGCTAGATACTGCATTCCAGAGAGGAGTTTATTGTAGATTTATAAGAAAAACGAGGTCATAGGACAGACATTCCTCCCAGAAGCAGAGAGTGAAAAGGACACAGGTGAACGCAGAGAAGCTCAACATCCTGGAGCAGAACTAATGACCTTATAGAGGCTCAGTATAGAGAAATGAGGGGAGAAATCACAGACGACATTGTACCTGGGCATGCATGTTGGTGTGTGTGCTTGTGCATGTGTGTGTGTGTGTTGAGTGTGTGCATGTGCATGTGTGTGTATGCATACGTGTGTGTGTGCGCATGTGCTTGTGCGTGCGTGCATATGTGTACATGTGTGTGCACTTGTGTGTGTGAGTGCACGAGCGTGTCCATGCTCATGTGTGTGCGTGCGTGTATGTACATGCGTGTGTGCGTGTGGGTGTGCAAGTGAGCGGGTGTGCATAAATGTGTGTTCATGCATGTTGTCACAGGAGTCTGACCTCATTTTCTTGGTGACTGCTGGATAAAATTCTCTCACTTGTGAGGAAACAAGTAGCCATCCCTTCTTAGGCAGGCTTTCTCTCAGAGAAACTACCAAACCAGAGCCTAACCTGCTCAGTGTTTCCCAGAGCCTTGCTTATCTGGAGGAAGGGAAGTGCCCGTCTCTTGCCTGCAGCAGCCACCTATCCCATGGAAAGAGTGGAAATATGCAGACCCTCAGCGTGTTCACAGTCCAGAACCACCGTCGCTCCAGGGGGTTCAGCACTAGCTTTGTAATCTGAAGGTGTCCGTCCCAAAGGACAAATTGCTAAAGGCTTAGTCATTGGTTTGGGGTGGTATTGGGAGATAGAACCTTCTAGAAGGGGGTCATTGGTGTGTGCCTTTGAAAGGGATTTGGAGACACAAGATCCTTTCCCTTTCTTTTTTGTTTCCTGGCACTATGAGGTGAGAATCTTTACTCTGTCATGTGCTTCCTGCCTCACCTCAGACTCAAAACAACTGAGTCAACCAACTTGTTCTGAAAGCTGTGTGCCCATGAGCCATCGTTTCTACTTTAATCAATTTAATTAACTCAGATCCTTTATCAAAGTGTTGGAAAGCTAACTAGTATACCCCCTTGTCTACATCTTACAAAAGACATGTTTATAGAAATCGCTTTTACAAAATACTTTCAGCTACCGAAAGAATGGCGTCCTCGTAATAAAAGAGAATTTGGACAAAGAAAACATGTTTGATTTGGAACCATGTCCTTGGATCCACAGGGAGAGGCAGTGCCTGAGAACATCTTTCTCTCTAACAGGGCTCCGCCATGCAGAAGCAGCTGAAGTTTGCTGGTTTGTATTTGTTCCAAGGAGAAGGAAGAGGAAGACATAAAAGTTACAGGGGAGGTGAACACAGTAATTGCCAAGGGACTCGTCAAGAACGGAAGTGAGGATTTGTATACTTAGGAAAATCCTAAAAGTGTGAAGAGGGGTCAATGTGAGGTTTAGGACTAGAAGAACAAACCAGTGAGGCTGGAGGAGCCTGGAGAAGGAAACTCTGAAGTTCGATGCCCAGGGTTCAGAAAGCCCTCGTGACAGAGTGCATGGTCCATATCACTTTTTATGCAACTGATCTAGAAGTTTTTTTACTTAAGGTTTCTTAAGACACTTTGTCATTTTAAGTCTGATTTTTGATTATAGCTTCAGGAATTCCTGATTTTGTGCAGAATTCCACATCCTTGGATCAGGACTACTCATGGCCCATCTGCGTATGTTGGGTATGTATGGTAGAATTAGTTTTGGGTAGAGGAGAGGGTCACACAGCAGAAGCTACTAATTTAATATAGGGCATGGGGAACAGATTCCTCAGTCAACCAAATTATGCCCTGTATGTGCAGATGGGATGCGGGACTGCATGGGGCCTGCGAGGGGAGGAATGGTGATGCTGTTTAGTGGGGAAAACTTTCTGTAGCTGCGCCGTGGAAAATGATTAACACAGATTAGGGCTGGATTCGGTAAGGTTAAAGATCACACATGGAAATTTAAACTTAAAGGAACGGTAAGAAGACATTTGAAACTAACTGAGGTAGCATGATTGCATCAGTCTTATCAGAAAACACCTGTGCCAATACATTTCCCTGGACGGAAATGTACTATGCTGTTGTCCACAAATGAGAATTGTTTTTCTAAAGGATAATATTGTTATCCACTAAGAGAACAAATAGCATCAAACAGCCATCTTTGTTCATGCTATCGATTTAAGTTAATTTTTTTCTTTCTTTGAAGACCATTTTAATAACATGATGGGTTCTCTGGTGCTTATTTTGCATGCAAGTAATATTTTATTGGAACATGCTAATTATCAATAATATCAGATTTGATGATGACATTCTTACTCATGTATATAATATATCGTGATCATGTTTACCCCTCATTACCTTCAACTAATCACCTCCATTTTACAAGGCTCTTTTTGTTCTTATATTAAATGCCTCCATTTAATATCAAAGGTGACATTGTCTATCAGCAAAAACTATATCTGAGGGATGTAGTTTGAAGGGCATTGTGGTGATTACACAGCTCTCAGGTACAAAGGAATCTGGTCCAACATCTCATTCCTTTCTTCTATGGTCAGAAGAAGTTTTAAGACAGCACTGTTAATTGATTCCAATCATAAATGTCTTCTTTTAGTTTTGCTTGAACTTGTGAAATGTTACTTACATTTCATTTTATTGTCTTTGACAAAAGCACCATTATACCAGAATAAAGGCTCCATATGTTCTGACAATAGCTAGCTCAAAATAACGTCGCTGCTCCTGAAAACTCTCTCTAAATAGCCGTGTCTCTGCTGGAAAGCTTGTTCATCAAGCCCATTAGGTTTATGCATTAGAGCACACAGACAGTGGCAGCTGCCTGACACGTCCTGTTGTGCTCAAGGACTGGAACGTGATAAGGTTAATAAGACTTTATATCGATGCCGAGCCATTCAGAGTAGAGCAAGTCTGTGAACTCCACCTTGCAGGAGCTCCAGTGATTTCAACGTGTTAATAAGCACTCAAGAGTGCTTAAGAGGAAAAGGTATAATTTTGATATAAATGCTATCTCTAGAAAACATGCTAGTGTATTTAAACACTTGAGTTTTTAAGTGTCAATCATTACCATATTTTGGGAAGACAGCAGTGTTGTCTTCTCCAACATAAATAGTTGAAGGAAAGTCTACTGTGTGGAGACTTTCCTTCCTTCCTTCCTTCCTTCCTTCCTTCCTTCCTTCCTTCCTTCCTTCCTTCCTTCCTTCCTTC
>JABTXL010008166.1:4717959-4784303 GCA_025134845.1 Neodon shergylaensis | reverse complement strand
CCTTCCTTCCTTCCTTCCTTCCTTCCTTCCTTCCTTCATTTTCTATAGGTTGTGGCAGCACAGTCTGTAAGCTGTATTTATTGCCTGTTATTAAGGCAGAGAGAAGTGATTCTTCCTATGTTTCCACAGTACCGGCATGAAGACATTTAATCTAGTTTCAGTTTTCCACTACCATTTTATATGTGGAAAGATAGAAAGAACTTTACCTGGGAAACAGGGTACCACAGGTCCTTTGCTAGGAGCTGACTCATTGTTTCATTTAGACCGACTGCCAGTAAACCTTTAAATATTATGACCACCTGCTGTGTCAGCACATCAGAATTATTTTCTTTGTCTTTTAAAGGGTTTTAAACATCTGGGGCTCATCCTTTGTGAAACAGCAGGCCTGGACACAGGTATTAATATTTATGATGTTGCTATAATACTTTTAATTATGCAAATAAGAGAAACAATGTCCATAAGTGGCAGTAAGTGCATTAACTGGTGTTGCTAAGAGAAGATGTGTAATTTAACCCAAGCCTGGGTTAGAGAAAGTTCATGTGATTCTGACTCTGATTAGTGCCTCTGCCTTCAACTCCTTGTGAACCTGAACATAGTCAAGCCAAGCCCATTGACTTTGCAGCTGCGCTCTGAGAGCTAAAATGCATAATAATTTTAAACTGAGTTGAAAACAAGTATGCAAGTTAATAATACATGCCCAAATTGAGAGTATAAGTATTCCTCTAACAAAGTTCCAGAGGAGCAGAGACCGAGCCCGGTATGAATCAGTGTTAGTAAGAGCCTAGTTACCTTCTAACTGCCCTGCACTCTGGATGCTCTGTATGTATGAAGATAAGTACCATTTGCAGCCATTGCATAGTGTAGTAATAAGAATTGTCTCTATAGCATAGCTGGAGATAAAAGGGTCTCCAGATGAGGCAATTTGTGCCTTTGTGACTAGTGGGAGAAGAGCTGACATCAAAACTGAATCCATCTTATCTAGGTCCTAAGCAAGCAACTTCTACTCTGGGGCAAAGTTTCTATAAAGGTTTGTCTCTTCCAGGAATAGCTACCTCTACCCTGTCTATGTAAATCAGCCAACGGTCATATGTAAATAAATGAGCATAGTGTTATTCTAGTCGTGAGCTGAGTAAAATATTCATGGATACTGAAAATTGGTTGTCAATGGAATGCTTCCTATTGTAAGATATTTGTATTTTGCATTTTCCTATCATATAATAACATATTATCAATTTTTAGCTTGTCACTTGTATAAATTTAGGAATCAGTTAGTACTTGATCTATGGACTATGGCATGCCACCAATCCCTGTCCTACAATCTCCTGCCATTTATTGTCAGAAAAACATGATAATCTACTGGATCATATGAGGGAGAAACCCTCAGCTCTCTGCATAACATTTAGTTATGAACTTAGAAATCACTAAACAAACACCCTATGTATTTGTCACTAAAATTTTAATGAATACTAATACATATTTCTAAACTCAATTCCTTGAATGTCAGTAAGAATCATCTATAGGAGGTGATTTAAATATATTGATACTTTGAAATAGAATAAATAAACAGGATATCACAATGATAATAAATTTTATTATTTCCTATATGTGCAAACTGTACAAAGATATTCCATTCTGAATTTGTCCATTTACAAAATTGGCATTTAAGTGAATACAAAGAATAATCTTAATGGAATTTGTCAAATATTTCTAATTCCCAAACCAGGATGCATGATAAGGTTCATTCATTGATTATTGGTCTAAAGACAAAAAGTCTGGTATTACTCAGTAATATTCAAGTCCAAGGCTGTGTAGTCTGGCTCCCTCCTTTGCATACAGGGCCCTGTGCTATGCTATTTCACGTAATTTCTAAAACCATTGCATTTTTCCATCCTCATCTTTTTGTTACTTTCTCTCTCAGTGTTGATGCTCACTTTGTCATGTCATCGCTACAGTCTTAGTGAATTAACCTGCTCTGAAGGCTCGATCTGCAACTCTTTAATTTGGTTAAACTTTTTCTGTCTCTTATGACAAGTCCTTTCTCTACATGGATTGTTCTATGTCACCATTTATGCTGAACATTTTCTTGGGGATGAAATAGTGATTGTTTGTATGGCTCACCTTGGCTCACTCACATCTCTCCCTGTGTTTGCGTTTCTATCAGAGTTAATAACAGTGAATCTCTATTATCATGCATATCCTTAAGACCAAATAAAACTGAAAACAGCGCAATGTTCAGTCAGATCTGACAGTCCATGCACACAGTGAAACTAGTTTAAATATATGCTCTAAGCTTACTCATGTTATGTGGTGACCCTTTTGTACTTTTATATGTTTATATGGACGATAAAATATTTTTTTTCAGTTGGCCAGGGTTTCTCAACTGTGACCCTGCTGACATTTTAGACTGCAACTTATTTCCTTAGGGTCCAGTCCTGTGTACAGTAGGACCTTTTACCATGCCCTTGAGCTCTGGCTATTAGATTTCAATTAGTAACTTTGCCAGTTATAATACCTTGGATGACTTCACACATTGCCAACTTTTTTTCTGAAAGTAAAAATTGTCCCATTTTTCGGTAGCCATTGCAATTGATGCATTTTTCTTACTTTAATGTCTATGCATTAGATGGTTAATCTTCATTTGGTTCCAATGTTCACTGAGCACAGCCATGGCCTTTAATAATTACTGATGCTTTTCTGATGACAAGGAGATATTCTATCCTGATGCCAGTTAGTCCAAAGACTAGTTGTTGAAAATCACATGAGATTAAGGCAATAAGAAGAGTGAAGGTAGTACACCAGGGGAATTTGCAAGACCAAGTAGGAACACCTCTCTTTAAGTAGTAAATCTGTAATGGTGCTTAAAAAACAAACAAGAGAGATAGAAATCTTTCAGAAGTTTATTAGTACATTAATTGTTTATTTTAGTGATTTAAATACCTTGCTATCTTTTGACCCTTCTCTAGCTATAAGTGTGCCTTGGTTAGAGTAAACTATTGTCAGGTGGTCACCTATTCACCCAGGCACCATTTCTCACCCCTGCCTCTGTATGTTAGCATGACAGCTAGGTTGACCCCACATTTCTCTAGTTCAGGCAACTTATTTAAACTGTTCACCACTGAAACTCCCTTGGCTGAGTAGCATACTCCACAATCATGCTGCCTTGAACCTCATTATGAGCTAAAATAAACATTCAGGTAATTATTTTTACATCTTGTGTTGTTCAGTCTGCTTGAAACTAACCGTGTCACTTCTGAATCAGAAAATCTACCGTGCTGTCATATTCCACATTTAAGCCAAGCCAAACCTTTGTGCATATCACAAATAGATAGGATATATTTAATATTATTTGCATAATTTTCTCTCTCCGAAACTCTAATTACATTCATTAGTGACCCCCCCCCAAAACATTTTGGTAGGCAATCCAGCTCACTTCATGCACAGAGTCAGAAGCACTGACAAGCAGAAAGCATGCTTGGAAGACCCAGCATCTGAAGACTCCATAACCCGCCTCCAGCCTAGAATTCTCATCATGTTTGACATAAATGGCAGGCTGGGTGACTAATTACGTCAGGAAGTGGGTCATCATATCTAAAGAAAATGGAATATTTAATGCCTGAGTCATATCAACAAGTTATTACTTCATCTGTGGTGTCAACCAGGCACACACAGCATAATTATTTTCTTTCCTGTGCAGTACAGAGAAAAGCACAGGAAAAACAACTACTCAGAGGAAGAATTCCCATTAGGGAAACACGAACTAACTTCTATCTAGGTCATGAAGTAAAACTTAGGATTCATCTCAGTCTCAGTCACCTCTCTCAATGACCATTCTCTCCTGCCTTCAAATATAACCACATCTCATTTTTCTCAATTTATTTATAGCTTTACTGAACAATCATACATTCATAAATGCCTGGTTTGACATTGCAAAGTTCTGAGTGGCTTACAAAACTGATGTTTATTTTCTCATGGTTCTGGAGAACGGAAGTCCCAGATGAAGGTGTGTACAGGGCCATAAAAAAATTTACACAGCGAGTTGTTTGCCATTCTAGCTGGCAGCACGAACCTGGGAGAGCAGGGCCTAAAAATGAGTCTGACTGAAGTCTCATACAATAGACAACTTTATTCAGAGCATTAGATAATTTATACCCTGAGGGATAAGAAGAGTTACCTGAGTAAAGTATACATTACAAGCATAAACCCCCAGTGGCAAAAACATGTTTTTCTGTAGAGGCATAAAAAGGATAGTTTAAACGAGTAACTGAATAGCAGCAGCAAGCAATGATGAGTAATCTGTTGTAAATTCACTCCTATCTGCTACACCTGAAAAGATCTCAAAACACATTCTGAGAGCAATTCCATGATTTAAAGAAAGCTAGGTCACAAGACTCTTGTCTCTCACTATGCTCTCACTAGTGCTCGGAATTCTCTCCACATGCCTCTACTCCTGGACTGTGTTCCAACACAGCATGCATCTAGCTTTTCTTCTGCATCATATTTACAGAAATTATTTTCACCCTGGCTATAATTAAGCTATTATCAATGCTGGGTAGTAATTTTGTATTATGTGAGTGGTATTTGTAGGAAGCCTTCCTGTTGACTGAATATGAACATCAGCTGTTTGTAAACCATGTGTCTTTTAATTCTATATAATTTTAGTGAGTTTTTTTGTGTGTGGTGGCTTTTTTTTTTTACGATCGTTTCATTATTTTAGATTAGCAAACAAAGCGTTAGATTCTTCATGGTATTTTCATACATGGTTTGCATTTGTTTCTCTTCCTCCAGTTCTCCTCTTCCTCTTGAACCTTCCCACCCTAATGACTTCTTTTCAACGTTCATCCAGATTAATTCATTTTCCTGAAAACATCATACTTTCCTTTTACTTTACAAATACATGACTGTATGAATGCATACATATTTTCATTATCAATCCATTTTGTGTATAGCTAGACTGATACATTTTCCTTGCTGTTGTTAACAGAGCAGGGGTAGACATAGACATTCAAGTATTTCAGTAAAAAGATATAGAGTTCTTTGTGTGTCTGCTCAGAAGTGGTCCAGCTGGTTCATATGCTAGTTCTATGTTTAATTTTTTGAGAAAATTGCAGGCTATTTCCCAAATGAGATCTCTTTAGTTTTTTTTTTAATATAAGCACTTAGGTATATGAACTTGCCTCTTAGAATCATTTTCATTGTGCCCAGTAAGTTTAGGTTTGTTTTATATTATATTCATTTTTATTGAATTATAGAAAGTCTTATTTCTTTCTTTATTTACATTCTGACCCATTTTTCATTCAGTAGAGTTAGTCAGTTCCATGAGTTTGTAAACTTTCTGTTGTTTCTGATGTTGATATTCTGTTTTAATCTGTGGTGGTCTGATAGGATCCAGGGAATTTTTTGAATTTTCTTGTATCTGTTGAGATGTTCTTTGTGTCTGAGTATGTGATCACTTTTGGAGAAAATACCATGAGGTGGAGAGTAGAAGTATATTCTTCTGTAAATGTCTGTTGTGTTTATGTGTTTTATATCGTATGTTAGCTCCAGTATTTCTCTTTTTAGTTTTTGTCTGTTTGACCTGTCCATTGGTGAAAGTGCATTATTAAAGTCCCCACTATTAGTGTATAAGGGTCAATATGTGACTTATGCTGTAGTGGTGTTTCTTCTACAAACACAGGTGCCGTTATTTTTGGAGCATTGCTGTTAAGAACTGAAATGCCATTTTGATGGATTTTTACATTTGATGACTATGTAGTGTCCTTCCTTATCTCTTTTGATTGGTTTAGGTTTCAAGTCTATTTTGTTAGGTGTTAAAAATGGCTACACAGCTAGCTTCTTATGTCCAATTGCTTGGAATACCTTTTTTCCAATCCTTTATCCTGAGGTAATGTCTATATTTGATGGTGAGGTGTAGTTCTTGGATATAGCAGAATGACTCCTGTTTTCCCATCCATTCTATTAGTCTGTGTTGTTTTATTAGGAAATTGAGACCATTGATATTGAGAGATATCAATAACCAATTATTGTTTATTCATGCTATTTTGTTGTTAGTGGTGGTGTGTGCATGTGTATGTGTGCATGCGTGCGTGCGTGTGTGTTTGATTTTGCTGATGTGAGATTATTTATCTACTGTGCTTTTATGGGTGTAGTTAACCTCTCTCAGTTGGAGTTCTCCTTCTAGCCTTTTCTGTAGAACTGGTTTTGTAGGTAGATATTCTTTAAATTTGAGATTATCATGGAATGTCTTATCTTTTCTCCATCTACGGTGATTGAAAGTTTTGCTTAGTATAGTAGTGTGGGTTGGCATCTGTGGTGTCTTAGAGTCTGCAGCACATATTCCAAAGCCCTTTGGCTTTAGAGTCTCGATGGAGAAGTCAGGTATAATTCTAATAGGTTTGCCTTCTATGGTACTTGCCCTTTTTCCCTTGCATATTTTAATACTTTTCTTTGTTTTGTACATTTGGTATTTTGATTATTATTTGCTGAGGGGACTTTCTTTTCTGGTCAAATCTTTTTGGTGTTCTGTATGTTTCTTATACCTTTCCAGAAATCTCTTTCTTTAGGTTAGGAAAATTTTCTTCTATGATTTTGTTGAAAGCATTTTCCAGCCATTGAGATGGGTCTCCTTTCCTTCCCCTATTGTTATTATTTCTAGATTTGGTCTTTACATGGTACCCAAATTTTCTTGGATTCTTCATGTCAGGAATTTTTTTATATTGGCTGGGATTTCTGTCCCGCCTGGTCCCTCAGCGTTCAGTCCCAAAGAAACACACAAAGGCTTACATTAATTATAAACTGCTTGGCCTATTAGCTCAGGCTCTTATTAACTGATTTCTACATCTAAACCCATAATTCTTGTCTGTGTTAGCCATGTGACTTGGTACCATTATCAGTGAGACGTTCTCATATTGCTTCCTCTGTATCTGGGGTGATGACTACAGATTGACCTTTCCTCTTCCCAGAATTCTCCTGTTCTCATTGCTCCTCCTCTATTTCCTGCCTGGTTGCCCCACCTATACTTCCTGCCTGGCTACTGGCCAATCAGCATTTTATTAAAAATAATACAAGCGACAGGATAAAAGACTATTGTCCCACAGCATTTTTAGACTTAAAATTTTCTTTGACCAATGTATTTTCTTCCTCTATGGTATCTTCAGCACCTGAGATTTTCTCTTCCATCTCTTGTACTCTGTTGGTGATTGCCTCTGTAGATCCTGTTCAAATTAATAAAATTCCTTCAGTTTGGGTTTTCTTTATTGATTCTTTTTCCATTTTAAGGTCTTGAAAATTTTATTCATTTCCTTCCACTGCTTTTTTTGTGTTTATCTGAATATCTTGAAGGGATTATTCATTTCCTCTTTTAATTGTTTGTCTGTGCTTTCCTGGTTATTTTTAAGAGATTTATTAAATTCATTTTAGAGGACTTCTATCATTCTCATACAGGTTATAATGTATTTTTGTGGAGACACAGTGCCTTGCCTTGGTTGTTACTGATTGTGCATTTATGCTGCCATCTGTGTGTCTGGGATTTGAATGATTATAGCACTAGGTGTTGATTTCTGCTTTTATCTTTTTGATTTGTTCCTTGGTTTCTGTTTCCTGTCTGCTTTTCAGAGACTGTGATGGCTGAGAATTGTCTGGTAGGAAATTTTTGTTGGCTCTGACAGTTATGACCACTGAGGGTTCCAGGTACAATGTGTTTCTGGGTATTAGGAGCTGACACTTTGGAATAAGGGCAGGCTACGGAGTCTAAAGGGGTTTGTTCACAGGAGGGAGGAGAGCAGAGTGTGCTGAACCAGGATCTGTTTGTTTCCTCCCCTTGGAATAGGGCAAGACGGTGAAGAAAATCACCCTAGATAGTCTAATATAGCCCTGGAAAATAGGGGAGTAAATCTGAGGCAACAGAGGTAGTAAGAAGGTCTGCGGGTAGTTTACCTGGGGTTCTTGCAGGAATGGCCATGGTTTAGCAGGGGTGCCCACCCCAGAGTTGGGGGCTGGGATAAAGTGATGAGCAAGGGAAGGGAGGTTAGGAGGAGACACTCTGTGGGATCTACAGGAGATGTAGTCAGTGGGTGAAGGGGAGGGGAGAGGAAGGTTGCAGCTGGTGTTCTGTTGTTAGGGATGAGACTGCGGAATGGGATTTGGAGGGAGGAAGGAGTGGTGAAGGTTTTAGTTGTCTAATCTGTTCTCCTGGTCTGTTCAGCTGCTGTGTTCCCAGGGAATGCCTGCTGGTGTTGAAGGCTGGAATAAAGAGACTAGTTAGAAAATGGAAGATTAGGAAGATCTCTGTGATCAACTGGAAATGGGGTCAGAAGAGCATGGGAGACCCAAAGCAGGTTTTCAGTTCTGGATCTAAAGATGAGACTCGGGGACTGTGTCTGGAGGAGCAGAAGGAAAAGTGTGGATTTGCCATGAGCCTATTTGTCACCCTGGCAGGAGTGGCCATTGGATAGGCAGGGAGGGTCTGCTGGGGTTGAGTGTTAGAAAGAAATCCATCTTTCTTCAGTTCCTTTCTCTTTTTGATAAGTTGCTTGATTATCAAATGCTTATGAATTATAAATAACTTGTCTAGTCATTGGCTTGCCTTTTGTCTTCCTTAGCGATGTTCATAAAACACAGCTTTTGGCAGACATTGTGGCTTATGTCTATAATCTCAGCACTCAGGAGGCCGAGGCCAGAGAATCTTGAGTTGTAAAATCAAGAACAGCATGGGATACATAGCGATATAATGCTAGTGGGACTGATAGTGAGACACAGAAACAAAACAAAGAAACAACAACAAACCCTCCACCCCAATTAAAACACACACACACACACACAATTTGTTAATTTCAGTGGAATCTAGTTACTCATTGTTTTCCACATGGATAACTTTTTCAAATCTGATTGGAAATTATTTCAAATAATTCAACAGAGTTATTTCTGATTTTCTTCAATTCAATGACTCAATTCTATGTTCCTTGCTATATTACGAGCAATGTTTTCTGTCAGAATGTTTATTAAAATGTACCATACTGATTTCAGAGCCTATGGTTTAATCAGTCTTTTGTCATGACAGTTTCTAAACAGGTTTGAGTTGTTTGATAAAGCACAGCTCTTGAAGTGGACCAAGGAAAGACAGTGGAACGCTGGGTTAAAAACAAAACAAAACAAAAACAAAAAAAACCCTGAGCTGTGGAGTTCTGGGCAGAAAGGCCAAAGATGAATAATTGGGCTTACAGTTTAGAGAGCTCAATAGCTCTTCATAAGAACGAGAGGCAGTATTTCTCAATCCCTGATTCCCCAAATGTGCCTAAGAGTCTCTATTGGAGATGGATTTATTCACCAAGGCCTCAGCAGTGCTATTTGGGGAATCCACAAAGAATTTTGAGATGCAGAACAAATTTCTCTTCAGGTCAGAGAAGGGGAAATTTATTGGAGTTGAACATTTCAACTAAGACCTACAGAATATATGTAGCAATCCAGATTTCTGTGTCTTCTGGCAGCCAGGTAACAGAGGGCTGGAGGCAGAATCTGCACAGCTGCACATTTGTTTTAATTGCAGGGGGAAAAAAAACAGATGCTAATTAGCTTTCGTTTACAACACAGCAAGTAAAGGGTGTCTTGATGGGATTCCGGGTTCAACCTTCGCCCAGAGGAAGGCTTTGGTTTCCTCTAGTGCCATGTTTTACAAAGTTTGTGATCTTGCAGCAGCTACTTTGTAACTCTGTGCTTATATTTTTCTATTTTTTGACGTTAGAATGCTGGCAGACCTTGAGAATGACGGAAAGCAAACAATGTACATACACACGAGACCATGCTGTTCTAACACATTACTGCAATGCAATGATCCGGCGATGTCTTTAAAGTAGGATCACATAATAACGAGACTAATTCATATGGAGCAGAGAGAAAGGGCACCACATTCTCAAACCACAGCTAATACATTTTAAACACATCAGAGATTTTCCAAAGGGCTTTAGGAACACTAATTGGATTGCTTTTTATTGTTAGAACAACTTTGAAGTTAGAGTTATGCTAATATTCATAGTATCATTGGGGAAAGGAAGGAATAGCCAAGAATACCCAAGGTTACCAGTGAAATAGGTTGTTCCATACTGATTCCTGAAGCCCATATCCCAGCCTGTGTTCTGTCCTCTTATTTAGGATGCCAGAAAACCGTAAAAGTATCTTATGATCTATTTTTAGATAATCTGGTCCATGATTGGTTTTGATTTTACTTCAATCTTTAGAATAGAATTCTGTATTGTATGTACATTTTAGTGTTATTAACCCTGAAAATTCTTTGGACCAACCAGTATTTATACACATGAATGTGACATTTCATTAGTCTGTACAACTAAGTATTGGTTACTAACTACTTCTTTCCATCATTATCATCAAAGATATCTCTAACATGTGGTAACAAAAGCAACAATGTTATCTGGTCCTTATATCATGATAGCTTGTCAAACACTGTGTTCTATGCCTGTCTTAGGGTTTTTGTTGCTGTGAAGAGATACTGTAACCATAGCAACTCTTAAAAGGAAGACATTTAATTGTGGTGGCTTGCTTATTGTTTCAGGGGTTCAGTACATTATTACCACGGCAGTGAGCATCCAGTATAAGCAGATGTGGTATTGTAGCTATCGCTAAGAGTCCTACATCTTGCAGTCAACAGGAAGTCATCTGAGACACTGGGAAGTATCCTGAGCATAGGAAACCGCAAAGCCTACCCCTACAGTGACATACTTCCTTCCAATAAGGGCATACCCAGTCCAACAAAGCCACATCTCCTAATAGTGCCCTCCTTATAAGATTGTAGGGGCCAACTATACTCAAACTAATACATCCTACTCCTGATTCCCATAAGCTTGTAAAAATATCATAATGAAAAATGCATTTAGTCCAATTTCAAAAGTCCCCATAATCTTATCACAGGCTCAACAATGTTTAAAAGTCTGAAGTTTAAAGTTTCTTCTGAGATTCATGTCATCTCTTATTCATGAAATCTGTAATCCCCTGTAAAATCAAAATCAAAACACAGATCACATGCTTCCAACATATAATGTCACAAGGTATACATTACTGTTAAAATGTGGAGGAGTGAGCATAATGAGGAAACACAGGACCAAAGCAAAGACAGAAAAGCTGGACAAACTGCCAACTCTGCATCTCCATGTCTGATGTCAAAACAAAGCACACTTCAGATCTCCAACTCCATTCATCTTTGTTGACTGCAACACATTTCTTTCTATTGGACTGGAATGTGGTAGTTTGAATGTAATTGGCACCCATAATCTCAGTGGCACTATTAGGAGGTGTGGCTTTGTTAGAGTGGGTATGGCCTTGTTGGAGGAAGTGTGTTACTGTGGGGGCAGGCTTTGAGGTTTCCTATGCTCAGGATACTTCCCAGTGTCTCAGTCAACTTCCTGTTGACTACAGGATGTAGGACTCTCAGCCTCAGCACATCTGCCTACACTTTGCTTGCTCTCTGCCATGATGGTAATAGACTGAATCTCTAAAACAGCAAGCTAGATACCCCAATTAAATATTTCCTCATAAGAGATGTCATGGTCATGGTGTCTCTTCACAGAAATAAAAACCCTAAGACAATGCCCTAGATTATTATTTCTGTATTTTCACCAATATTTTAGAAGAAAAAAACTGAGGGGCATTTGAGATAAGGAAAACTTGGGCTCAACTCTCCCTGAGAAGAGTCCCATCTTGGAATAGTTTCAAGGTGGAACAGTCCCTCACACACCAGAATCTCCTGAATTGTCCCATGCCCTGGTCTTCCCAGCACTCTTCACTGCCCACCATCGAACAAGCTGCCCTGTTGAAGTTATGATCCGAGTCTTTCAGTGAAATAAAACCTTATTCTTATTCTGGTAGTGGCTTTTTACCTTTCAATAATAATTTTCAGTAAAATCTTTCCTTCATATCTTTGAATTTGTTTGTTATTTAACACACAAATAGTTACTCAGACTGTAATAAGAGGCCAGGTAAATACTTAAATATATTTTTTTTAAAGAGACAGTTTTCACTCCCTGCAATTTAATAGGATAGTCTGTCTGAAGTCATAAATTTTAAGATTTCTTATTTTCAGCACGACAGTGTTGTTTAAAAGGGTAACTAGAAGAATTATTCTGTCATGTTGTAGCAATTTCCCTTAGCTTTTCTAATAGCTGCATTGGTAGAGCAGATATTGTCATTTCCTATCAGTAAACATCAGGCAGGTGATTCGTGCTGTCACAAGACATTCTGAAACTTTTCCACGTTATTCCTCTAAGGAGGTGAATTTATAGACTGAAGAGTGAGGGAATTTTAAAGCCATGGCTTTGATTCCATGGTGACATCATTGTTTTTTGATTTCCTTCTTTTTTTTTTTTTTTGAAATAGGATTTGTCTGTAAAATAGTGCTGACTGTCCTGGGACTCGCTCTGTAGATCAGGCTGGCTTTGAACTCTCAGAGATCTGCCTGCCTCTGCCTCCTGAGTGCTGGGATTAAAGGCGTGCGCCACCATCTGTCACTGCTTTTCAATTTCCTAAATACGTACATCCTGGTAGAAATTAAGGCAAGGATGCTGCATATAGAAGGCCGTATGTACTGTAAAACAGCATTCTGTTTTGATATTTTAAAAAAGTTTGGGTGGAGCTGGGGACGTGGCTCTGTGGATAATGTTTGCTGTGTAAGCACAGGGACCTGAGTTCAGATATTCAGAACCAATGTAAACACTGGATGTGGTTGCACAGGACTATAATCACAGCTCTGGGGGCAGAGGCAAGAGTCTAAGGGCTCACTGGCATTTAGTCTAAACACAGAGGCCTGGTGATAGAATCTATCTCAAAAAAGCAATGCAAAGTGATGGGGACTGGCATCAGTGTCTGACTACCACATGCTCAGGCATAAATGAGCACATTCATATACACGTGTCCATATGCATTGTAACACGCATGTTCACACACTCATGTATCTACATCTAGGCATACATGTGTGCATGTGCATGTACACGAATGTTTGGCCAACTTGAGTTCTGTTGGTTCCTGATATGCAATCCTGTTTTTACAAAAGGAGGCCAGGACCTGGGCTTTATGAACCCTCCTAGACTATGCTAAGAGAGCTTTCTTGTGACTCTCACAAAACTCCTGACAAAAGCAGCTTATAGAAGTCTTTATTTTGGTGCAATTGTTGATATTGTCAATGATGGCACGAGGATGGTAATAGTCCATCATGGTATCAGAAATCATGACAGCAGATGCAGCACTAACTGCAGATTTTGAACTCTGATGCAGCCGGTAACATTGTATCCACAAGTGTTCAGCTGCAGAACTATGCTGTCTACATTCAGGATGGGTCCTCCCACCTCAGCTCAGCCTCTTTGAAAATGCCTTCACAGACACGCCAAAAAGTTTGTCTCTGAGGGTATTCTGAATTCCATCTAATTGACAAGATTAGCTACCACAGTGCCTAACTTAGCAATTCACTGCTATATCACCATGGGAACAGGAGAATATTTGAGAGGCAAGGAAGCACAGCGTCTGCCTTGCATAGAGTCTGATGGAATATGTCCAGCTTCTCAAGAACAGAATCAGTCAGGCATTATTATCTCCACGACACTGGACTACACGCTCCTAAGCAAAGCTTCGGGACCTCCACATTAAAAACATTTGTGCCAGTCTAGTCTCATCCTTTATGATACTTGATCAAGATCACCCACTGTGAATACAGACTATGTATGTATTTTTTTTTTAGCTATTTAAGGAAAACAACCAGTTTCTGGGTAAACAAAAGAAAGCGTTTTCAAATTACTCCCTCCTTCCAATACAGAGAAATCAAATCAAAATTCAGTTTGTGAATTCAATAGGAGAATTACTTAACTTTTTTCTCTGTACATTATTTCTATTTGTGTACCTGCGATTACAGACTGAAATCAAATTCTTGATACATTGTAGCAGTACTCTGATTCATTTTAGCTTAGTCTTAATATAAAATTCTTTGACTCCTGCTGATGACAATTTCATTTTGTATTTGTTTTGTAAGTGTTTGGATAAGGTACATATATAATAATAAATTCATCTTTCTGGGATTTGAAAGTCAAAAAGAGAACTGTAAGTGCAGACATTTCTTTAACATAGAGTTGGGGAGATGGCTCGGGAGTTCAGAGCACTGCATGCTGTTTTAGGGGACTAGGGTTCAATTCCCAGAACCCAGTGGCAGCTCACAACTGTCTGTAACTCCATAAAGGATATGATGCCATATCTGGCTGCAATGGGTACCATGTGCACACAGCACAGAGACATCCATGGAATAAAAATACCCACACGCATAAAATAAAATGAATAAATAAATTAGTAAATAATTAAGTAAAATTATGCACAGGATTTTTACCATACCATAATGCTTTTGTACACTGTAAAGATTTGTCAATAATATTTGTTTAATAAAATGCTGATTGGCTAGTAGCCAGGCAAGAAGTATATTTGGGGCAACCAAACTAGGAGAATTCTGGGAAGAGGAAAGACACAGATGGAGTTGCCACCCAGATACACAGGAAGCAAGATAAGAATGCCTCACTGAGGCACCAATCCATGTGGCTAAGCATAGATAAGAATTATGGGTAAATTTAACTTGTAAGAGCTAATTAGGAATATGCATAAGCCATTGGTTAAACAGTGTTGTAATTAATATAGTAATTAATATAGATTATTCGTATCTGGGCAGTCAGGAAATGAAAGTACACTCGCCATCTACACATACTGAAGTAGCTGCTCATATTTTCTATGTCTTTTTACAAAATCAATTTTATTGAAAGTATTTTCAATTTATTAAATATTCTACTAATCCTGTTAGGACACTTAATTCTAAAGCATCAAGAAAAAAAAACAACATAGGGCCTATGAGGTGTCTCAGTTGGTAAAGTTGGTTGTCTCCCAAGCCTGACAACCCGAGTTCCATTTTCAGGAACCCATGGAAAGGTGGGAAGGGGGAATTGATTTCACAAAGCTGTCCTCTGATCTACAAATGCACTATGTGCATCTTTACACTCACACACTTACACACACATACACCCCCCCACTCCAAATAATATATGATAAAAATCATAGCTGTATCTGAATGAGGAGAATGAATGAGCAAATGAGAAATCACATTGAAAGGACGAAGACTCAGCAGCAAGTCAGGAAAGGCTACATCGTCATTAAAGCCAACATGGAGAGTGATAGAATGGATGGAACGGGCACGACCCGGCTGAGTGGAGAAACATGAAGCTTACGGAGTAGATACACCCACTGTGCCCTGCCACATCATCCACCGCTCTCTGAGTGGATATCACCCTACGTCTGCATTGCCCCGACAATTACTTTAAATTGTGTTCCAGATCTGAGGTATACTAAATATTGGTAGTAACTGTGTACACCCGTGCTTCCCTGTGATGTGTTCCCACCTGACATGCTGCAGGAGTCTTCAGTGTGTCATATAGTATACCTCTTTGTCCCAGCAGTTTGACTGGCAACTGTCCATTGCAATGAGTAATTGGTCTGGTTCAAGACCAAAAGATACATCTTGAATGATTTTTTCTTTTGAGTCTTTTCTACAATGCCTCTGGCCCTCCTGTGGTATATCCCTTTAAATGTTAGTACAATAATCATAATTCCCATACTTGTTCTACGTGGGTGCTCATCCCTCTTCTTTCTTTCTTTCTTGGTTTGATGGTATACCATCATGAATTCCTCTCCTTTTATTGCTGCTTCTCTATACTCATGCTATGAGCTTAATTCCATGTTCTGAATTCCTTTTGTAGTGTATCTGTTCCTCTTGTTCATATAGACTCACTAGTAGGAAGACTGCAGTTGTGTATTGTTTCCATAACGTCTCTGGAGGAAGCCCATGGCTTCCAATGGCTCTTGAGTACTTTCTAGCTGAAGATCTGGGAAACACTAGCATTACATCCACACCTTTCTTCTTTGATGTATTCATATACATTGTTTTTGTGTATTGGGTACATTTTGATAGAGTCCATGAATGCTGAGGCACTGATGGTGATGGTGGTTAGGTAACACTGTATGATGGAATCTGGAATATTAATGGAATGAGAAGGTGAATGCAAATTTAGACACTGTGATGAGTATCAGTTCCTTTACAAGTAGAGAAGCTTGATTACTAAGATTATCTGAGCTAGAAGCATTTAAACTTAATAACAAATCTATCATTTTCATTTCATTAATCTGGCTTCTCTAGAAATGACATATTTTATGAATATGCATAAACAAAACAGGTGGTTTGGTAGGAAGGATATTTTGACATTAAGAATCTGCTGTCTTCCATATTTTAGCTGCATTATCACTTATGAAGAAGTGAACCAACATTTTGACATTTAAACATTTTAACATTTAAAGCCAAAAAGGAAAGGAAAATGATTTATATCCCACCAGGATATAACACCTGCCCATAGAATTTGTGTGAGCCTAGACACATAACCAGATGCCTTCTCTGCAATAATAACTTTGGGATAACTAAGAAATGTTGATTCAAAAATCAAGATAAAACAAAATAAAGCACAGTATTCAAGAAAAAAGGAAGTCTTCACAGGGAGATAATTCAGGGCTTCATGCACACTATGCAAGCCCTCTCTCACTAAATCATGTTTCCAGACCTAAGCTTTTCTGTTATTTTGAGACAATCTTGTCCATATGCTTTGACTGTATTATTCCATAAAAATATTTTCTGGACATTAAAAGTAATGTGTCACATTAAAAAAAACTGTCACTCTATATATTGGTTCCCAATTCAATCAAGTAAGGCTAAAACTTATTTTAGAAAGTTGTTTTTGTACTGGTTTTTCTCATCGCTATTCCCTTACTGTTAGTACAAATGTGTTTCAGGATTATCAACATGTTGCATGTGATTTACAGCAGACAGGAAGGTGCAGGTAGGTTACCTATCAACACTACACCTTTCTGCATAAAGGCATTAGCTTCTATGGGGTTTGATGCAGGAGAGAATGGTGATCCTGGAACCAATTTTCGGTACACCCTGGGGTAAATCACACTTCCTACCCATCTATAAAATAAACTGAATGGAATAATTGAAAAAGGTACATTATGAAAAAAAAACCTCATTGATTATTACAGACTCTGTTGTTGTGCCAGGTGAAGGGCTCTTGGAAAAAAATGTACTATCTATTCAGGTGTAATATGCTCTTCCATAGGAGGAAGATAAATTCAAGGAGGTTGCAATTAGCCTTTGGGAAGTGTCCAAGAGTACTCCTCACTTTCTGATCTCTTAGGGAACCAGCCATCAGAGTGGGACTCAGAGAATCCTTCATCTATTTCTGTCTTTTCTCCTCTTTCTCTGTATCCAAGAAGAGAGAAATGCTTTTTTATTTTATTTTCATTTCCTCCATCTCTTCACACCTTTTCCCTTCCTTCACGTTTCCTTGTATTGCCTAATAGTTATCAATTATCTATCCTAATAGTTATCAATTATCTATCGTAATAGTTATCAATGATCTATCCTAAAAGTTATCAATTATCTATCCCTTTAACATGGATCATCTACTAACTTATGTCATGGATAGTTCATTTTCAAGGTTTTTGTCTTGAGTCTCATTAGCAGATAATATGATATTTTTTCAGCATCACTTTTGACTATATGGGTTCTTCCATTCTAAATTATCCTGTTATTATTTTAAAATATCATTCAGAATATTAAAGATATTTATCTTAAATGGTTTTTTAACATATCTAACACACTATATGTTCTATTATGGTTTATAATTGTGATTACACTCTAAATGAGGATTTCATGCCGCCGTCATTATTACAGATTAGTTCTGATGACAAGGAACTGGAGAATTAGAAGTTCAGTGGACAACAAACAAGAAAATATAGTGTTTCAAATTTTTAAATCTTTTTAATCAATGTTTTAGTAACAATGTAAAATAATGTTTCATCATGAAAATTTTAATACAATTGCATGAGTGCACTTTTCTCACAGCTGCCCTCGCTAACCTATCTCTTCCTCTCGTTCACTGGGCCATTTTCCTTTGCTCTTAGCGCGCGCGCTCTCTCTCTCTCTTCTTCCTTTTCTCCCTCCCTCCCTCCTTCTCTCATTCTCACACACACATAAGCACACACACGTACACACACCATATAAACACATACACACACACCATACACACATACACACACATACACACCATACACACACATGCACACACACAGACACACACACATGCATACACACACCATTCACACACACAGAAGGGGAGATAGAGAGATAGAGACAGACAGAGAGAGGAGAGAGAGAGAAGATCTAGATTGTATATGTGAAAGAAAACATGATATTTGCTTTAGCTTCCTTCTTCCTCACTCCAGCTTCTTCCTTCTTTCCTTTAAAGCTTTTTCTTATGAAGTTCAATCCACTTTCTGCATTCAGATCAGATACATTTTCTTCATTCAGAAAAAAATGCCTTTTTTGTCTTTCTGAGTCTGACTTATTGTTTTTAAAATAATCATCTCCAGTTCCATCCATTTCTTGCAAATGACATGATTTCATTATTCTTCATGGTTGAATATAGTTCTACTGTGTGGGAAATGTAGTATGTTCCCAATATGTTCTTTCTCCCAGTAGAACGGCAATAAATGCATAATAAACTGCAATAAGTGATGTACAGTTAACTCTTTATTATGCTGCCAGTCCCATTTTTACTTCTTAGTCAAGACTGATATTCTGGATCACATCATACTTCTATGTTTAGATTTTGAGGTGCCTCCATAGTGGTTTACCGTTTACATTACCACCAGGACTGTACCAGGCTCTCTTCCTCCTACAAATACTGTCTGGCGTTTACTCTTATTTGTCTTCTAGGTGATAGCTATTTTGATTGGATGGGAAAGAACTTCATTGCAGTTTATATATTTTAATTTCATTGATCTTTCTATCATCTATCTATCTATCTATCTATCTATCTACCTATCTATCATCTATCAATCAATCAATCTATCTATCTACCTACCTACCTACCTACCTATCCTCTGTCTAATGTGTATGTGAGGGGATGCATGCCATACAACATGTGTAAATGTCAGAGAACAATGTGCATGAGTAAATTCTCTTCAACCACAGCGTGGATTCCAAAAATTGAGCTCATGTTATATGACAGGACTAAGTACCTTTACCTATTAAGCTATCTTGCTAGAACTTCTTTGCAGTTTAGGTTTAATTTATATTTTCCTGATAGCAAAGTTGTTGATCATTTCCTTATATATTCTTTGAACATTTATATGTCTTCTTTTCAGAATTTGCTATTCAGCCAATATGTTCATTGATTGTTTGGATGACTTTTTTCTTTAATTTTTGAGTCCATTATATTTTCTGGATATGAATTCCACTCTGTGTACTGTCTCAGCTCTCCTGGTTGATACTTTGTGCTGAGCCTTTGAATTTTACAACCTTTCATTTGTCAATTTTTGCTATCATTTATTGAACTACTAGAACCCTATCAGAAAGTTCTTGCCTTATACCTTCATCTTGAAATCTTTTATTTATAGTTTTCACTACCAGTTTCAAAGTTTCAAGTATTACCTTCAGATCTTCGATCGATTCTGAGTTGCTTTTCGTGCATAGCCAGAGATCTGGATCTTGTTTTATTCATGCACGTGGGGACTCAGTTTTCATCATACCATTTGCTGAAGAGGCTGTCTTTCTTTGAATATGTGTACCAACATCATTGTCAAATATTTGTGACTGCGGCTGTGTGGGATTATTTTGGGGTCCATAACTGTAGTCCACTGGTTTACACTTTTGTTTTTCCCAGCCCATTTATTTTTGCTGCAGTGGCTCAACAGAATGATTTAGCATCTGGTATTGTGATATTTACAGCATTGATTTTTATTTTTCCCCTTAGGACTTTTATGTTCATTCAGGGTCTTTGTGGTTTCATATAAATGTTAGGATTTTTTTCCAGTTCTGTGAAGACTATCTTTCGGATTTTGATAAGAATTGTATTAAATGTGTAGATTACTTGGGATCATACAGTCATTTTTACAGTATGATTTCTGCCAGTGAACATCAGAGACCTTTTATTTTGTTGTGTTCAATATCTTTTCTTGGTATTTAAATTTTCCATTTTAAAGATCTTATGTTTGCTTTGTTAGTTTAGCTCTAAGTGTTTTCTAAAAACACACACACACACACAAAAAACCATTGTGAACGGCACTGGTGGTTTTTTGATTTCTTTCTCAGCATGTTTGTTATTGGTTTACAGGAAAGGACTAATCTTTATAATGTAGTTTTGCATTCTTCTATATTTCTGAAATCTGTTTTTATCAGATGTCAGAATACTCTACTGAAGACTTTAGAGTCTTTCAATTATAGAATCATGTCATATATGAGTAAGGATTATTAGTTCCTATTTATTTGTATGTAATGTAATTCTTTTTGCTAGCTTTATTTACCTAGCTAAAACTTCAGTCACTATACTGAATAAGACAGGAGACCATCAGCACTCTTATTTCATTCTTGATTTTACAGAAGAAGCTTCGGGTTTTCCTTATATAGTACAAATTTAGAAATAGGTGATTTGCTTTATAGCCTTTATGACTTTAAGTCATGCACCTGCTATATCTTATTACTTCAAGGCTTTTATCGTGAAAAGCTGTTGGACTTTGCTAAATGTCTATTCTGAATCCTTTAAGATCATGATAAAACTTCTGTTCTTTAGCCTATTCGTGTTATGTATTACATTCATTGATTGTGCATAATTCCACTTTTTAAAATGTAGTCACTTAGTGCTATGATCTTGCCACTTAGAATCACACCCACTGTTTCCCTTCAGTTGGAAAGTGTTGTGTTTTTATTTTCATTAAATTCTAGAAAGTCTTTAATTTCTTTATTTCTGCCTTGACCAAGTGGTCAAGAATTATTCAGTTTGCAGGCTTTCAGTTGTTACTGATCTCCAGCCTTCGACTGTGGTGGTCAGAAAGGAAACAGGGTACTACTTATTTTTTCTTGTATCTATTAAGACTTGCTTTGTTTGCTTTGTGCCCAAGTATGTGGTCCATTTTGGAAAAAGTTCCATGAGGTACAGAGAAGGAAGTATATATGTGTGTGTGTGTGTGTGTGTTTAGGTGAAATGTTCTGTAGAAATCTGCTAGGTCCATTTGTTTTATAACATCGGTTATCTCCAGTATTTCTGCTTAGCTTTTGTTCAAATGACCTGTCTATTGGTCAGTGTGGATTATTTAACTTTCCCATTATCAGTGTGTGAAGGTCAATATGTTGTTTAAACTATAGTAGTGTTTTTGTTATTTTTCTTTTTTCCTTCCTTCCTTTCTATCTTTTGTTTTTGTTTTTCAAGACAGGGTTTCTCTGTAGCTTTGGAGCCTGTCTTGAAAACTAGCTCTTGTAGACCAGGCTGGCCTTGAACTCACAGAGATCTGCCTGCCTCTGCCTCCTGAGTGCTGGGATTAAAGGCATGTGCCACCAATGCCCAGCTATTGCCCAGCTATTGTTTTTTGTTTTTAATGGGCTTGAATGCTGTTGTGTTTCTTGCATGGGTGGTAAGAATTATAATGTCCTTTTGGTAGACTTTTTTCCTTTGTTGACTATGTAGTCTTTTTCTGTAGTCCTTCTGTATCTTTGGTTTTGAACTCTAATTTTCCAGTTATTAAAAGAATTATGCTAGCTTGCTTCTTCAATCCATTTTCTTGGGATATATTTTTCCAATATTTTACCCGGAGGTGATATCTATCCTTGATGTTAAGGAGTATTTCTTGGATGTAGCAGAAGGATGGATCCTGTTTTCACATCCATTCTCTTTGTATCTTTTTGTGGAGGGAGTGGAAATCATGAGGTTGAGAGATGTCAATGATCAGTGTTTGTTGATTCTTGTTATGTTTTGCTATTGTGTGCATGTATGTGTGCACATGCATGCTTGCATCTGTATGTGCATGGTTTCCCTTTTTTGATATTTTTGATCTGGGATTATTTATTTTATGTGTTTTAAGGGATGTAGTTACTCTCTTTAGGTTTGAGTTTATCTTCTCATACCTTCTGTAGTATTGGATTTGTAGACATGCCTTAAATTTATTTATTTTCATTGTGGAATATCTTATATTCTCCATCTATTGTGATAGAAAGTTTTGCTGGGTATAGTAATCTGGACAGGCATCTGTAGTCTCTTGGAGTCTGTATAATATCTGTCCAGGCCCTTCTGGCTTTTAGAGACTTCATTGAGAATTTGGATATTATTCTAATAGGGATGCCTTTATATTTTACTTGGTCTTTTCCATTGGAAATTTTAATTGTTTTTCTTTGGTTCTGTATGTTTAAAGTTTTAACTATTATGTGCCAACAGGACTAATCTATTTAGTGTTGTGTATGTTTCTTATACCTTGATAGGCATCTGTCTCTTTAGTTTATGGACATTTTCTTCTATGATTTTGATATAAATATTTTCTAGGCATTTGAGCTGGTTTTCTTCTCCTTTCTCTCTTCCTATTATTCTTAGATTTGGTCTTTAAGGGAGTTATTTATATCCTCCTTAGGTCTCTACCATATTTTAAAGGGTTATTTTAAGAATTTTTTTCTTGCTATTCTCATGGTCTACTGTCTTATGGTTGTTGTCTTCTAATGGAGTCATTGCCCTGGGTCTTGTTGGTTATATTTTTAGGATGGCATCTAGGCATCTGGATTTGGGAAGTTTGTAATACTAGGTGATGATATCTGGTCTTGTCTCTGTTGACTGGGTGTTTTGTTCCTTGGTTTCTGTTGTCCTTTCTGGTTCTTAGCAGTGTGGTCACTGCTAGTGTGTTGCCTGGTAGGGATTTTTTTTTCTGGGATTCTGATAGGCATAGCCATGGGGTTTCTGAGTAAAATGTGTTTCTGGGTATTGGGAGCAGGCACTCAAGTTGGTAGAAGGGGCTGAGAGTGTTGGGAGTAAAGGAGGGTGTTCCACCAGATTCTGCTAGTCCCATTGGAATGGGGACAGATAATGAGGAGACTCCACAACAGATAATTTGCTACAGAGTTGGAAATGAGACTGGGGATTGACTGTGGTGGAAAGGAGAGAGGCAGAGAGAATAGTAAAGATATGAAGTTTTCCTCCCCACTTTGCTGGCCTACTTGCTTCCAGCTTTCCAGTCCCTTAACAGAGCACGAGAGCTTCAAAATGTGCTAGTGCTTCCCCTAGATTCCAGACACCCTCCTCTTTCATCCACTGTTTAGAACATTGCTAGCTCTCCATGGTAACAGATAGCTGACTCTGTAGGGGAAAACACAGCATGCATTGCAATATAAAACCCATGAAGTTCTTGCTTCATCATAAAAACAATTCCCTTTCTGAGGGAATGGTTATAAGGAACATGTTCACAGAACAATGATTTTATAACACTGGGTTTAGAGTTATTTTACAGCCAGGTAAGACAGATATCTAAACTCTAAGCTGTCAGTTTCAGTGACCATAAAACACTGCCTTTTGGAGGATTCAAGAGTCTCAGTATAATCCACTTGCTTCTAAGATACTGGATTGAGATTCAGGAGACTTTTTCATGAGAGAGACTCAGAGTCTAAGTCTGAACTGCTAGGAAGTGTGGCTATACCTAGCAATGTGCATGTTTATAATTTATTTTATTTGTAATATCCAATTTCTCTTTTGGTTTTTCAAAACAGGGTTTTCTGTGTAATAGCCCTAGCTGTCCTGGAATTCCAGGCTGACTTGAACTCCCAGAGACCCTCTTGCCTCTGCCTCCTGAGTGCTGGAATTAAAGTCATGAACTACCTACCCAGCCTGGCTCTATAATATCTGTTTTCCCCGCACTGGTGGAGCAGAGATCGCTGAGAGAAGAGACTTATATATCATGCTTACACAATCTCCCACCCTCTGGGCTGTTCATTTTCCAGTATTTTGGATGGTTTCTGCTAGAATTCGTATTAGAAACATTACTCTTCACAATCAATTACATTTTGCACAATCATCCAGAGATATCTAAGCCAGACTTTCCTGTCTTTTCATTATGTTCCTTACTAATAACTGAGTTACCAACCAACCAAGCAGCCAACCCATTCATCACTGCCAAAAGTTTTAGAATTAGGAAAACATCAGAACACTTTTCTCTCCAAACAAATCACCAACTAGATGCAAACCTTCCAGCATTATCAGTGATTGTATCTAAGGTAATAGGACAATTATATTTTTGGATCAGATGGTATCAGTTTTTCCTATGCAAGAGAATTAATGCAAGAAGCTTGAGGTTCATATTTTTTAAAGATTTGCTTTTTTATGTATATGATTGATGTGATTTTTTTTCTTCCTCCATATATGTGAATGCTTCATGTCTACAGAGGCCAGAAGGGGGCACTGGGTCCCCTGGAACTGTCACTACAGATGGTTGATATGCCATGTGGGTGCTGGGGATGAAATCTAGGTCCTTTGCATGAACAGGAAGTGCTGTTGACACCATGCTATCTCTTTAGTTGACAATACATATCCTTATCAGCCTTAAGCAACAAATAATTTTTACTTGAATGATAAATAAATAAATCTTAATTTTATTCAAAATATCAAAAATAACACGAGTGTTTAAATGATTATAAAATATATCAAGATAGCTAAACTTTTTTCTGATTAATAGAAAAGTAACTCTTGTTTTTCCTTGGATTTGACACATCATATTTTTATAAAAATTGTAAATATTAAAACAAAAAATTAGAATGTTCTTTTTTAAAAAATACTTATGTACATATATGTTATACTCAGAATATATATTCTGTATCCTCTGCATACCACTCTATCCTTAGGTGAGAGTCGTTCTCAACTCTGTGTATCACTCTTCTGACTATTTAAAAGTATACCTGTACACACATATCAAAGACATGTGTGAATATCTTATTGTTCTTTGAGTTCTGAAAGTTCTAAAATTTTATATTGTCTCAGGTAAAATTGTTTCTAATATTGTCTAACATCATACAGGGGTAGTACACTTGGGAACAGTATCACAGAGGCACCATGCTGCTGCTGTCTCATCCTATAAGAATAAGTTGCATCATGGTGATTGGTGATCCATTACCACTTTATTTATGAGCCTATTGCTGTTACCAAAGGCTTTAAATCCCTGCATCCTACTCAGCATGATGTTGTAATTTACATACTCTGGTGAAACAGTCAAACCAAAGACGATGCCCCACATCCTATAGTTCTCGTTATTGTGTATGCAATAATGTCTAAAACCTACTTTGAGCAAATTTGCGACATCCAATCCGACATTATTAATTGCACTACTCATGTTTTGTGTGTGTCTCTGCATTTGCTTACCCAGAAGAATGGCTACTTATAGCTTCAAGTCACCAGCCTTTCTGTCCTGTTAGTCACTCTTCTCTTGGTTTTCATGTATTCGATTTTCTCTTTATTGCTCTGGGTTTATTATTGTTGCTGACATTAAATTATACATATGCATCCTTTGTTTTATGTATTTGCCCTGTTTCTATTAGTACAAAATCTTCCAGGTTCATTGGAATTTACACAAGAGGCAGAGATTTTTAACAAAAGGAAGAATGATGTATGTAGGTATGGATAGGAGAGTATTACATGTATTGTATATATTACTCAACAAGAAGGAAATTTATTTTTGAAATAGTTCCCCAACTCAGAAATCCAAAGTAGATCCTCTGGCATTTTCACATATGATTTTGAGATTTGAATACAGCGAGAAGGAAAGACGATGGTACGGTTTCTTTTTGCCATTCCTCACCCTATAAAGTCAGGAGTTAGTTATGATAGGAATCAGAAAATCTTCAGTGCATCCTACATATACTGTTAAAATAATCTTGACACAAGGTAGGAGAATGAGATCTGCCTTTTACTGCAGTCTTGTTATTTTCACTAGGGTCTTGGAGAGCAGCTTGGATTTTAAGAAAAATGTCAAAATAAAACAAACAAATAAAAACAAACAAAATAAACTCTCATCAGTTTGAGCTTTTGTCCTAAAAGGTCTGAAGTGTCAGTGCTATTTGTAAAAGCAGTCTCATTACCCTACAACCAGCAACAAGATGAGTAAGATAAAAACTACTACTACTAATAAAACTTTACAACTAGAAAAACCAATAGAAAAACAACAAAATCACAACAAAGCCAGACTTTCCTTCCAAGTTCTTGTAGTCAGTATAAATTCAATATTTCTTTTTATTGACTTAGCTGGATGAGAGCTTCAATTTCACCTCTGATCACAGATGTCAGACACAGAGACTAGAATATGAGACTGGCGATAGGATATTTCCCAGGCAAACTTCAAAGGGCATAGTTAAGGAAAGAGCCCGAGATATTCTAGAAAAACAAACGCTGAAGTCAGGAGTCCAGTTTTCTAACTTCCTGAGAGACCATTTTCCTCACTTCCTCAGCCCTTCTGCAAGCAAGACTCAAAGAAAACACAGTGTTGTACATTAAGAAGGGAAGGTGCCCCCTTTGTCTACTTGCTGGGCTTCTTTAGAAACAGGATGCTCGTCATTAGTACAGGAATTAATCGACATTGGTAATTTATTCCCCTCATCCCTTTTTTGGAAATGACAATTTCTTTTCTTAATGCAAAGACATATGTTCTGTACTTTAGTTATACCACTTAACACATCATTTCAAACTCTTTGTTAAGCAAATGTCAAGGGTTGTATAGGAACTATTTAAAGGCTAATGTTTGTACAATGAATTGACCATGCACAGCATCCGTCCCTCTTCTGTGCAGCTATTGGCTATCTTTATTCACTCCATCTGTGTGCAGTTTGGTCCACAGCTTCAATTATTTTCCTTTTAACCTTTAGCTCTGATGTCATATTTAACCTTTATTTTTTATGTCATATGATATTCATCTATGTCACTATTATGCTGTAGTTCTGCACAAAATCATACTGCAATCAGAACTATTTCATAGTATTTGCACAGCCTATAACTCAGATCTTATTATCATCCTCCAGGATGTGCAGATGATGTTATATGACACACGGAGATCATATGCCTTGGACCATATCCTTGGGGACTGTGAACTGTAGTAATTGGTAAATCTACTGTCATGTCTCAACTTTTGAGATGCTCCAGGATAATCCACTGCAGCCAGGATACTGTTTCGACTCTGCGTGATGTAATTCCTTGGTTTCTACCTTGCCCATTTTCAGATTTCCAAACATATATCCATCTGGAGTCAAAAATAAAAAGGAAGTTCAAAAGTAGACTTGGGATTTATTGTCTACCTCCTTAGATAAGCTTAGACTCATATCATTTCTGGTCATAGCATTTAATTTCTGAAGTTTTACATTCTCGGTTAGTCTAAGCCTTCTTTATTCAGCACTTTCTTCGTATCTGTTTTACTTTTTCCAGTTTGTTTTGAGACTCAAACTTGCAATCATCCTTTCTCAATCTCCCCAATGCATGTGTGAACACACAGCATAATTGTGATATCTGGAGAAGTTTAGAATCATAGAATTTTACTATTTATTCTTATAGCCTCAAAAATTTCCCACGAATATTAATGGATTTAGACACTGGAAATTAACATTAAATATTTCAACATGCTTGATGTTATTTCTAACCCATCTGTCCTTTTATTACTATGGAAATTTGTGACTGTTCTGCCTTTCAACTGTTAGGAATACTTGACTTCACTACATTCCTGAAGGCTTACCGCCAGCTCTGAGTTGTGTCTTGATTCTACTGAAATGGAAAACCTAAGTCCAATGCTTGAATTCCTATTTTGACACTCAAAAGACGTGAATCAACATGGACAAGTACACCTGGAGATCTAATGTTCAGTGAAGTAAGCTGGATTCAGAAAGTTAAAAATAACATCCCCATTCTTATATGCAGAACAGTTTAAAGTTGTATAGCTATGTTTGCTTTTGTGTGTGTGTGTGCGTGCATGTGTGTGTGTATGGACAGTGGAATACTGTAACGTGGGAACAGATAGGAGAAAACTAGGGCAAGGAAAGTGACCTCCAAGATGAGAGATAGAGAAGACAATGGGGGGGGGGGACACAAATAAGAGGAAAGTAAAATGACATATATGCATAAAAATGTCAGAGTGAAGCAAATTCTTTTGTATTTTAATTTAGAACAATTAATTCTAGAAAGAGAAACGAGTATTGTATTGGCTTTCCACTGTGTGGTCAGTACACTGGCTGTCATCAGAAGGCAGAAGAGAGGTGCAGTGACAGAATTAACAATGACTGTGCACATCTGTCTGGTTTTCAGCTCAGAGTCTGTGCTCAATAATTAGCTTAATATTTGCTTAAATTTATATGAATCCAGGAAACAAAAAGTCAAGTATTTAACACACTTAGAAATGAGTAGTCCCTAAAGATTGATGACTGCAGACGGCATCTGTGTTAGTTCTGACAGGCAATCGAGTTCAGAGTAAAGGCAGAAATAATTGGAAAATGAGGAATTTGAGAAAATTTGAGTGTTTCTGCAATCCAGACTTGCAAAAGTTGAATACAGAACAAGCGGCGGTAGAGAAAAGTGAAAGGATTTAGGCAAATAGACTTCAAGGGGAACATGCAGGACTCATCATGTCTCCCTTTGTGCTTTGGAAGAGTCAAGTTTTCAAATCTCAAAAATCAGGAGGATATCTGAAAAATAGTACAGAATGCCTGGAGTTTTGAATAGAACAGATGTGAACTCAGAGCTATAAAAGCCTTCATAGCAAAGAGAATTGGAATAACAAAAATACAATGAGGTACGTGGGTAAGAACGTGCTGTTGGTTTGTTTTCTTCAGAAAGGATCTGGTGCTCAGCCTTTCTCCCTGACGGGTGTGGGTGTGTCCTTATCTCAGGCTCTGAAGAGTTAGGTCCCCTTCTGCATCTCCCTTCTTCCCACCCTCTCTCTATGTTAACCTTTCTAGTTGACAAAGCAGTTTGTCTTAAGTGAAGGTAGAAGTTTTCAGAAATCATTTTCTTATTCTATTACATAATCAAGTGATCTTTCTGGAAGACAGCATCTAGTATCAGCTACAACTGAGACAAAGCTAGACAGACAACATTGGATTATATAAGGATTTTATGTCTTTAGACAAACACTGAAATGACATGGCTTAATGTTAGTGTTAGAAGGCTTGCTCTTGCTATGAAAAGACATCTGATATTATTTATTTACAGAGAGAAAAGATTTATTTTGAATTACCTAGCATGTTTGTGGTCATGACCAATTAGCCTCATGACAGCACATCATAGCAAGATCATAGAGTGAAGCACACTCATCTCCATAGGGTCTGGAGAAAGACGTTGGAAAGACTGGATTTTCATAGTCATCTTTGAAGGCATGCCCCAATAATTTAAAGTTACCCACTAGGCTCACCACGTTTTGCTTTTTTAATTAAAATAGAATCATGTGATTTCCCCCTTTCCCTTTGTTCCTAAGTCTGTAGAGTCTGCTCGGTGTTACTTGTATGTATGTGACTCAGGGCTGGCCACTTGGTATTGGATAATCAATTGGGAAACTCTTCCCTGGGGAAGACATTTTCTCCTACTTTCTACAGTCTTTAGTCGCTTAAAATTCTTTGTGAGATAGTCCTCTTCTGTGTTAGCATGTCTATTGGTACTGTCATTGTTCAGGTCAAGTTAGGCAGCCATGTCGTTGGGAAGCTAGCCAATTCCCTGGGGCTGGTGATGTCATGGAACTTAGAGGAGCTACAGTTGCCACTATACTAAACCAGTGTAATTCCTAATTATATTTTAAATATTAACCATCATATACATATATAAGACTAGCTCTTACCCCTCAACAAGGAAATTTCTCTTCCCAGCTGTTATAGAAACCCACAGCTGATCAAATTGTAGAAAACAGGTTATTGTGTGCTATCCAGTACCGGCTATGTCATGTACAGTACAGCTCCAGCACCCTGTGCTCAGGGCACATTGCAGGAGAAAGACCAGAAAGATTCTAAGAGCCAGAAGAACAGTAAGTCTGCTGTGAGATTATAGCTCCTATAAATGCCAATGAAGTTACACCCATGAACTCTCAACAACATTGGGTGACGTCTTTTAGGTGTCTACTGTTCCTAACAGTACCTCACTGAGAACTGAGCCCTTGACACACAGGGCTGTGGAGGGTCTTTCTGTTGCAAACTTCAAACACCCCTGGGTGCTCATTCTTTTACATGGAGTTACATTTTCTCCTTTAGTTAAATTTTTTTGTTCTGCGGCCTAAAATGGAAAGATGGAGGGAAAAATCATATATTTCACGGCTCCCTCCCATGTCAGATAAATTACATGACTACCAATGACGACTATAAGGACAGTCTTTTTTTTTTGTTGGTGTGTCCCTGTCTGATATTCTGTTCCTCATCCTATTTTGGTTCTCTAGAGGTATTAGAAAAAAATGAGCAACATGTTGTAGGTTGCAGTCTGTTCTTCCCTCCTCAGGAGAGTCTTCAAAGCTCCCTCTTGACATTATTGGTTCTATTTCCTGATGTTTAGTCAGTGGTGTTCCTATGTATACAAGTCTTGTGTGCAAAGAGTATCGGTGGCAGAAGCAGAAAACAACGGGAGACTAGCTTCCTCCCATGCTTTGGGAAGCTCTCTGGAAGTAGATATTTGATGGTAGATTGATGTTTTGTATTTTTTTTTCTTTTTTTTTTTTTTTTTTGAGGAAGGGTTTCTCTGTAGCTTTGGAGCCTGTCCTGGAACTAGCTCTCGCAGAACAGGTTGGCCTTGAACTCACAGAGATCCGCCTGCCTCTGCCTCCCGAGTGCTGGGATTAAAGATGTACATCACTACCACCTGGCTTTAGATTAATGTTTATGTGCTATTAGGAGGAAGAAAAAGCAATGGGAATATCTAGCACATAGTGTGCTTTAGAGGCTGTGTAGCCCTTACAAGTTATGGTTGTTACCATGCAGACCTTCTGCATGGCCATTTTCTATTCCTGAAGTGATGAGTCACAGCCTATCTGCTTCACACTGGACTTGTGCAAAGCTGTGCTACACATGGTCTGCAGTATGGAGAAGCCTTGGGAGGCAGACGGCAGATGCAGGCAGGGAGCCTGTGAAAATGGCCATGCTGTTAATTTCTAAAAGGTGTTTATGAGCTTCCTCTCACCTTTCATCTGGCACTTAGGAAAGGTCTGACTTCCTCAGTTCTGGTGATAATTGATTTTCGGCTGCAACATCTACTTTGTTAACATACTGGACTTCTGAAAACTCCTCTGATGAATATGAAAGGACAGAGCGATTTCCTGTTAGGAGAAGTAGAAGAACATTTGTGGCATGTATTTCCTCTCTAACTCAGGACAACTGTTATAGATTTTACATAATTTGGAGGGCAGTGAATGCACATGGGCATAAAACCATTACATTATCATTTATAAATAGCATTTTTATCTTCTCTGTTTTGGAAGAAAATATAGTTTGATGTGACTATAATTTCAGAGATGGACAATAGACCTGTCTGGTGGCATGAACCTATAATCCTAGAATTCAGACCCTTGAGGCAGGAGGATAACGAATTTGAAGAAGCCTGAGCTAAAGAGTAAGTTCCTCTCTTTAAAATTTAAATAAGTAAATAACAAATTATAATTAGACAAAGTAAATTAATTAACTGGAAAGAAACTTGCTTAAAAATTAGAAATTAACTCTGTAAACTTCAAAAAAGTTTTTAAAGTGTTTTCAAAACAAGAAAGACTGCAGATATTTAAATGTTCTCCCCTCAAAAGAGTTGTAAGTATGCATGGTAGAATATACATTGTCTGCTTAATTGGCCAACTGACAGTGTATACATATATCAAAATTGCTTTGGGTATCATAAATATGATACATAAAATATTGAAGATGCATGAACAAACAAGTTAAAAGTACAAGAATAAGTGACAATATCAATATTTTATAGTAAAGTTGAAGGAAATTCAGAACTGATGCTGTAATTCAAAATGCTGTTTTATAAATCCTTTCAGATATTCACTTCTATCTTTATGCCTGAAAAGGGATAAACAATTTTAATTATTTCTATAGCGTCATTATGATATAAATCAATACATTTACTACTGTGTTCTTTCCTATAAACAATGTAATCTTAACTCATATAAATATCAAGTGTAAATGTTTCGATCTTTAAAATAAATGTGTGTAAATTTAATTGTTCTTAGGGAAAAAAGTAACTTCCTAACACTAATAAATTCTGTTTCTGATCACATGTTGAACTATGACCTAACCGTTTTGTGTTAATTAATTTATATTAACTTGCTATCGTGCGTGTCTAACATTTCAAAGCAGATAATTTCAATGATCAATCCTACTCATGTTATTGATTTGTAAAGGGAATAGATAAGTCGTGCCAACACTGAAGGCATTCATCAGCATTTCCTAGGACAGAGTTTATGTGATTCAAGGAACTTAATTACTTGAGTTGGTGGTGACTATGGTTACAGGAAAAACAGCCTCGGCCACATCTTAAACTGATTTTACAGAGCTGGCTATGCTTTATAACTTTTTATACAATTATGACAACATTCTAAAACAGAACTCAGTAAGGGTGATTTCTACATTGATTAGATGATAGATCATAGGGACACCATTCAAAGACAATAAAGATTAACCTAAAGAGAGCTTGTGCCAAGAAAATACATATTAACATGTTAAAAATATGTATACACACAATCAAAACCTATTCTCTCCTGTATGTAATGAATTCTAACATTCTCTTCTAGTATAATTCATCTTTAATAGTTAACTAGGAAGTGACTAAATTAGTTTCTTGGCCCATAAATTGGTTGTGACCTATAAAGTGAATATTTAAGATTTGAGGACTTTGAATCTCACAGTTCCTGTACTGTTCTTTCTAATAAATTTGAAGGACATTGCTATTTTCTAAAATAGCAGCTGGGAGATAATGCTGTGTTTGATGATTAATGACAAACACTTTCAGAGTTTAGAGAAAGTAGGTGTTCTACAGAAAAGCTGTTACCTTGTGTACTTTCTGAAAGCTGAGAAGAATCCTGCTGCTCTGCTCAAATCCCAGTCATGTGGACAAAGAAACAGTCTGACTCTCAGCTTGGAAATCCCTGCTCCCTCACCACAGGGTCAGGGCAGCTATTTGGCTCCTGCACCTTAGCTCTGAAGACAACTAATATTTCAGTCAAAACAAACAAAAAAAGAAACAAAAACACCCCCTCCCCAAAATCAAACACTGGCTTTATGTGAGTATATATTAAAAGCATGTTATGAAAGGATAACATTTACCTAAAGAAATCTGTACTAACATTTCTTTTGTCTTCTTAAAAAAATTTATATTTGCGTGCTTTTCTAGTAGTCAGAACATTCATTCTTTATAAGTGCTAAAATTGTTAAGTAACTTCATCTAATGCAAATGGCCTTAGATATAATCTTTACAGAGATCAGAAACCAAAATATCCACCATTGAGTCTTTTGTTGAAATCGCCTTCTGTGTTGGTCTCTTGTGAATCCACCTTTATCTTGAACTCTGGCTTAGAGAGGCAGGTCAAGTTGTCTGAGTCATCAAGTTGTGTTCTGTGTAACAGATAACAACTTCCCTCTCTGCTGTTTCTACCCTTTCATCTCCCGCTCCCCCAATGCCAGTCAACACCACGATGATCTCATTCCCTGTGAAAGTCCTAGATGTACACGCTGACAAATCTGGAACTAATCCAGCAATGGAAGAGGGGATTCACTTTTGCCTGGGATCAATTTCTAAAAATCCATTTATGTATTTACCCTAGGGGTTGCCGGGGGTCCTCTCCTAAGTTGCTAACCTTCTTCACGTTTATACTGAGAGGACTCTCAGAACAAAATCTGTAGATACTTTTGTAACCTGTCAGTAGGTTTTATATTAATTACCCACTTCATATTCATCTTATTCATCTGTTCAATTTCACTCTGTTCTGTTAGAAGAATCGTTTAAACTACGACTATGGTAAGTAAATCCATATATTGGCATAGTGGCAGATCGACTATGAAAAGGAAATATTTAAAACAATAAGTTTGATAATTGTCATAATAAGCATCTTATGATGCCTAAGTGTTTTACTAGAAAAATATGTCTTTATACAACAAGATATAATCTTAAAAGAGTCATAAATCTTAGATTTTGTAAAATGTCTCTGGCATACAAAAATATTGTCATTTTGTGCTTATAACATACTTAATAAAAATATTAGCATTGCAGATGATGATACTTAATCCTTGGATTTGAATTATTTTCTACCTCCTGCTCACCCTGTATCCTGGGTGACTCAACTCTGTTGAATATCTTATTCTTTCCATTTTTCCTGAGACGAGACCTCATTGTCTGTTCGACGCTGATGTCAAATGCTGTTCTTTCCTCTGCCTCCCACGAACTGTATTAGGGAACAGCTCTATGCTACCATGCTCAGCCTTGCTTGTTTCTTATTCTTAAAGCAACACGGATGGATCTACCTCTTGGTATTGCTTAAAGGATAGAGCAGCAAACAGCTGCACTGCTGGAAGGAGATTTGGCTCTTAATAGCTGTAGAAGTGGAACAATGTTTGCTGATTCCATCCACAGCACCGTGCCCTTCATAAAAGCAAGTCTCCGAGGCCATGGCTTTTCTCTTTCACAAGTCTTAACTTCTCTTGAATTTTGATGATTCCACTTTTAGGGAAAACATGGCTACTTGACCTAGAAAATTGGTTTTCTTATTCCTTCAACTTTCTGTGTTTAGGAAAACTTCAATGACACATTCTTAGAGCCAAGAGAAAGAAAGTCTTCGGTAAGGGGAAGCAAGGGGTGACAAGGACTCTTTCTACCTGACAAGAATATGAACGTGTTCTGCAAGTCCAGATGATATTTCAGCCTAACTGCTGGCCAATTTTTTTACATTTAAAGACATGTGTCAGACAATAATTTCACTAAAATATTTATTATTCTTTCTGTTAGTGCTACTTAGCACATGGTCAAAGCTGTGTGTATGTGTGTTTCTCACTACTTGCTTATACTTAGTAAATATTAGAGTTTATGTTTTTAATGGCATAAAGGTGATTTATCTTCTAGAAACTTTCTGCCTCTCTTTCCCATCTCCTTTCACTTTGCCCTTCCCTCTTTAATTTTTTTTACATTTATTATCAGGATAATAAAATGCCACTGATGCCCACACTTAATTCTTTACTATCATATTTTGATTATATGCATTCACTATGGTATAACTATTAGGCAGTCAAGGTTGTCCTGAAGAACATAGCTTAAGAAGTATGGGCTACACAGCTTCTGGGAAGGAGAAATCAGAAAGCTATATGCTGAGATTAAGATAGTACTTTTGAAAGAGACTGAAATAACAGCATGCACCAGGGCCTGTTCTTTAAAGGGTGCAGGAGACATGCTCCCTATCCTTACACAGTGCTTTCCTGAACAATAGAACTTCTGGGATTCCCTGCCCTGCTCTGGTCTTTAGGAATTAGAAGCCTTCCAGGCAATCTGAGGGCAGCCATGATCCTTCTCAGCCCGTGGGCCAGCCTTCACTGTAGCAATGCCACGGTGTCACCGTGAGCCCTTGTTGGTCTCTTCCTGTCTCAGGAACAGTTCCTGCTGTGGCACAACCCTTCTCACATCCTGGACTGAAGACTTGGCAGAGCAGCCATGTCACTGAACTTGTGGAATCCATATTACAAATGTGGGCTTTTTTCCCTCTTCCTTGAAGGTAGTAAGTATTGACCAGTATGAAAAAAATCGGCTTTGATTTTGTGGCCTTCATCTTTCCATTACTGTAGATAAATTCTTGAGATGATTAACTTAAAAAGAAAAGAGATTCATTCTGAAACACATCTTTGAAGATATGTGTTAATTATGTTTTTGTTGGTTTGAACAAAATACTTTGATGGAAACAATGACAGACAGGGAAGGCTGAGGCTAACTCATGCTATCAGAGAGTCTTAGTCTTTCCTCACAGGGAAGGCACGGTTAGCAGATCAGCCTATGGTGGGATTGTGCAAAGAGAACTGTTCATGTCTCAGTAGAACAGGAAGCAGAGAACAGGACAGGAACCCAGGGTAGGGGTAGTCTTCAGCGGCCTGTACTTCCTCTAGCTACTTCAACCACCTGAAGATTCGGTACTCTCTCAAAAACAGTGCCACCATCTGGAGAACAAGTATTCAGACCATGAAGAGTTGGAAGTAGGTTCCACCTCCTCCTTTTCCATAACCTTCTAACATTACTCCAGATGAAGCACCAGCTCTTTGGAGAACAGTTACATAAAGCATAAATTTTTGTTTGTTTTGTTCGACAGAGATCTCTTTTGCTCATCATTCACTTATTAGAGCACCATGTCCTGTTAAAATAGTAGCATCCGATGATAACTGGTGATGACACTAACTGCCGTTGCTTATCAATTCTGTGATTATGTTGTGATTAACTTTTATATGTATTCTGGTTTGTTTTATAGCAATTAATTCTAGTATCTGAAAAACAAAATTGATCCTGTAATAGTTTTGGAACACGAAATATATTTTCATTTGGGCTCTAGGGAGGCTTACTGTGTGATACAGAATCCATAAAACACAAGATATGGCTTTAGAATCTTGCACATTGAAATTTCAGGGATTCTATAAAACATATGAAACCACAGTTCATAGCATCTGCCACGGAAACAGAACCACCAGTGTGTTTAAATCGCCAGAGAAAGTACGAGCGGAACTATGGAAACTGAGGAGTTGTGGGTGCAATAAGGAGTTGGAAAAGCCAAAAGCTGCCTGAACAGGAACAACCTGTGAAGTACTGTGTGGTAACTCAGATAAAGTTTCTGTGCACAGAAATGTGGAGGAGCATATTACCGTCAGAAATTACCATATTAACAAGTGAGGGACGCAATGGTTGACTCTAGAGAGATAGACAGAACCTTTCAGAATGCAATGGAATAAAACCATATTCTTAGTCACAGATGGTTACCAAAAGTGCAAACAAGACTCCTGTGCATGTTGTGATGTCTCCCTGGCTGTGACTCAGTGCACAGTTACATGATTGATTCATATTGCTTCTGCATTATTTATTTGCATTCTTATGGCATCTGGTTGACAGTAAATATTCTCTCCTCACACACCTTTGCAAGCAGGCATTTACCTAAGGCTCTTCTAAAATTAGTTTAGATGAAATATCAAGATGAAAAAGTACAAAGTACCCAAAGATTTGTATTTGGACATCACTACCAATTGGCTTAATGATCTGAAATTTCCCTTAATGGAAATCTATGTTAGCCCTGAAGAAAGTGAAGCCGCTGAGACTGGCGCAATGCTGTTTTCGAGCTGGAAGAATTCATTTTAATTTGTACACCTTATTGTTTGTCAGGAAGAATCTTTTTCAATGGTCTGGCACTGAGCTACAGCATTCTTATCTAAGTAAATTTTAATTTTGATCTCTCCAGGCAAAATCACGTATATGATAAAGCCTTGTCACAAATGACAAGGTGGTGATAAATGCAAAATTAAAACTGACTTCTAATTTTTCAGACAGTTTTATAGTATGCTTACTTGGCTTGCAGTACTGTAAGCTCACAGAAAAAGAGGCAGCCTAGTTAATCACAGGCATCGTGGGGTAATTTGTTCTGACAGAACACCATGTGTGCTCATTAAAAGCAACGACTCTTTCATCCCTTTAATCTTACTTTCTTCCTTTTAAGATTCTTGTCTACTGGCTCTAAAGGCTGCACAGCAATAGGGATTAAGAATTAATAACCATGTCCAACATTGCATTAAGCATCATACAGATTCTTCTTCATTAAAATTGAGGGAAAGGAATGAGTCCAGTAAATGGCACTGCAAATGTCTACATTTATCAGTCATGAATGGACACACAATACATTTAATTCTCACTAATACTAAGATGGGGATGAACCTTCTAGGTTATATATTACTACTTTTGCTGAAACAATGTGATGCTCTTGGATGCTTGGAATTTGCAAATTTGTACAAGACCATTCTTAATAAATATGGAAGAAAATTTTAAGCATAATTCATAAAATATGAATGTAAGAGCATTTACTTTGCCCATCTTTCTCAAGACTCATAATTTACTTTTAGATTTTTATCTGCTCAGCTCATTGAGTGCTTTGACATCTGCATCTGGTCCCTCAGGGATTAAGATTATGTTAATCTTAAAGCACAATTCAGTGTAGAAGTTGATATGCATAGGGCAAGCTTCAGACAACTTGGCTCAGAGTCCTGTCTGTATTACTTACTTGTATAAGCAAGCAAGTTGCCTAGTTTTTATGAAGAAACATATTAAAATGTATTTGAACAGTGATATTACAAGAAAAAATTTGGTAAAAATTTTTAGTGGGTGTCTACTAAATGCAATCACAATCGAGCAACTGGCTGTTCGTGAATGTTTGTAACATTTTTATCTGAATGATAGAAATAGCTTATAAAATAATTTAAGTTTATAAGTACAGAAAAGCAGAAGGCATGACTAGAGATTAAAGAAGTATATACTGTATTTTTGATTTAATTAAAATAAATCCACAACTAATTATTCCAGTGTTTATTCGTCAGAAAATGAATCTAAAATCCCAAGTATTTATTGTCAGGTATTAAGACAGCAAGGTCTACATTGAATGCCCCAATTCCGGACTTCTCTTCCAATACTCTCCCTCCATGACTTCCCACCTGTTCTAGAAAACTAGTTCAATGGAAATCCCCAGAAATTTATGAGGGTGACCATAGCTAAGACTCCTAGTAATAAGGGACGTGGAGTTGAACCAGCCATCTCCTGTAACCAGGCAAGGCTTCATTGGAGTGACTGGGACACCAATGTAGCCACAAAACCCTTAACCTACAATTTGTCCTGCCAGCAGGACATGCTGGGGTAAAGGCGACACAATACTTGTAGGTGTGTCCAGCCAATGACTGGTCCAAATTGAAACCCATGATACGAGGGGAAACCCACGCCCCACAGTGTCTGGGCAGCCAGGAACCCAAAGCTGGATAGCCCACAGCCCTAGGAGAGAACCAAACACAATGTGATTCCTAAGGATGGTCTGCTATACTTTTATACTGGAACGTAGCATAGTCATCATCAGAGAGGCTTCATCCAGCAACAGACCCAGCAACTGATGGGAGCAGATGCAGAGGTCCACAGTCAAACATCAGGAGGAGCTCCTGGAATCCTGTGAAAGAGAGAGCTGAAAGTAGGAGCCATAGGGGCCAAGGACACAGTGCACAGAATCAACTAATCAGAAATATTCATAGGGACCCAAAAAGACTGAACCAACAATCAATGGGTCTAAGCTGGGTCCTCTGCATGTATGTTATGTCTGTGTAGCTTGGCATTATTGTGGGACTCCTGTCTCTGACCCTTTTACCTGCATTTGGGACCCCATTCCTCCTATTAGATTGCCTCATTCAGTCTTATCGTGAGGGGATGTGCAGGGTCTTATTTTAACTTGATATGCCATGTTGGGTTGTTATACCTGGGAGGCCTGACCTTTTCTGAAGAGAAATGGGGACAGAGTGGATCTAGGGGAGGAGAAGGGGGAGGGGGAGAGAAGGAGGAGAGGAAGAAGGGGAAACTGCAGTCAGAAGTAATATGTGGGAGAAGAATAAGTTTTAAAAGAAAAGGAAAACAAGGTCTGGACCTCTTTGGAAGGGAAATAAAAGCACTGATAGCTGGTGTGGGATAGTCAGAGGAAGGACAGCTCACAGGGAAAGAAAGCCATTGACAATAGTCACTACGAGCTGCCAGTCAACAAAGAACTTAAGAAGTTCCCAGAGGCTTTTAGGTAAGTAGTATGCTTCTATGGTATAGATACATAAAGGGTAAGATTACTATTCACTATCATAATGACACATAATTATTGTTTCAGCATACATATGAATTATATATATAATCCACATATATTACTATTTTTTATGTACAGAACATGAATTTATATATAAAATGAATTATATTATTTGTATATTATACAGTATAATATGAATTTATATGTTATAAATAGATAAAAATTATACATTTCATATATATTTTCATAAAACTATATATTCACAATATATTTATATATATATTTATATGACTAAATATATTTTTGAATATTCATAATATAGTTATAATATATAAACTCATAGAAATAATACAGTTAACTTTTATAGAAAGAACCCTCCAGGCTTTAGACTTGTGCATATCTACCTTCTATTTAGAGCATAAATTCTGTATGTTTCACTTTGTCTCTCAATATTTTCTAAATATAAAGATCAGGGAGGAAATGAAGGAGAAAAAATTCAGTTACATTGTATGGGAATTCTTTTTCATAAGAAATTAAATCAACTTTATAATTAAAAGCAAGTCTTAGGCAAGGGACAGAAAACATGTTAAAGTTACTAGTAATAACACGGTATTTAAGCATGGAAATACAGTAATCTGCATATTATAGCAGTTTAGGAGAATATAATATAGACCAAGATTTATAACTTTCAACAATCTGCTACAAAAAATGAAACAAAAAACAAACAAAGGAGCGAGTTTCATACTTGAGAAAGTTATCAAATGCATACAGAAATCATTTAATAGTGATCCCATGATGTCAATCATGTCGTTTTACATTTAAAAACATTTATTATTATGTGTGTGTGTGAGGGGGTGCGGGCGCATGTAAGGTCAGAGGACAATTTTGTGGCACTGGTTCCTTCTATTCTGGGAATCTTTCTGGCATGGCTTCTGACAGAAAGAAAGGAGATGTCCGCAGTGGGGAAAAACCCAGGATAGTTCCTGGAAGGCTTTGGTCATGAGTCCAGTTTGTATTCTCATTTTATAATCTAAAATGCAGAGGTAGCGAGAAGTAAGTGAGATTTTTTGCAAGGAAGCACATGGTGCCAGCAGGTTGTTAAGTTGTTTCGGCTATTTCTTCAGGTCATTCTGTCCAAAGTGCTTTAAGGAAATCAGCAAATCAGTAATGTAAGATTGTGGTTTTTGATCCTACTGCACCTATTGGCTTTGTGGGAGCCTAGGCAGTTTGGATGATCACCTCACTAGACCTGGATGGAGGTGGGTGGTCCTTGGACTTCCCACAGGGCAGGGAACCCTGACTGCTCTTTGGGCTGACGAGGGAGGGGGACTTGATTGGGGGGGGTGGGAAAGGGGAGGCGGCAGTGGGGAAGAGACAGAAATCTTTAATAAAAAAAAGATTGTGGTTTTTACCTCACTTTAGTTCCCTACCTCCACCTTTAGGAGGGCTCCAGGCCTTGAACTCAGGTTGTAGGCTTCTGTGGCAAGTACCTTTACCCTCTGAGTCATCTAGCTGGTCCTATATCTCCTTCTTAAATGAAGAAAAAACATACATTTTAATAAATTTTCCACAAAATTTTATAATACGGGGGAAAAGCTTTGATGTTTTGTAAGATGATCTTAGAGCATCTGAAAAGACATACTTACACATATGGACCTGGAGGGGAGTTTACATCTTTTGGTATTTCTCCCCTTTACAAAAGAGGAAGTTCAAGATCAGAGTCAATCATCATGAAAAGGAGGGCCAATGCTCGTTTTAAATATTGAATCTCATTTTTCTTAAGGAGAAAATTTCAAAGATACTTTTCCACTACTTTTAAGATTTTGCCCTCCCCCCAATTCTGGAAATGAGTATGTTATTAGAATCATATTTATACTCCTTAATATGAAGAATAAATATGCAGCCTCTGAAATACGCTAAAATGCCTTTAAGTACTAGAGAAACAAATACCCACTAAACCATTCAAACTATCAGCTACCCCTGGCTGCAAAACAAATGAGCCCCAAATTATGTAACCTAAGGCTAGTCATAATTCTAGTTGACGACTTTGGTTTAGCTGTTCTCCCTTGTCACACTGAGGCAGAAATGCCTATTTTGTGTCAGATGAGAAGAAAATGCAGGAGTGTGATTGTTGAGAAATCACTATAGACTAGATGCAGAAGAAGAAAGAGCAGTCATTAAGCCCTGCTTTGGTGAGTCAAAGCAATGAAGCATATAAGTGAAAATACACAATAAAAATAAAGAACATAAATTAATAAAGAAAATGAAATAGAAGATACACCTTTGGTCAGCATTTCTTCCTATCTGCAATGAGTGCACTTTCTCCCTTCACCCAAATAGTCTTTTGTAGCCACAAATGCACACAGAGGGTGCGTTGTTAGCCTCAGAAATCCACAGAAGCTGCTATTGGAGGTTCTCCCTGGCCAGAGGGGGTTGAGTGTGAGACCGCTTGTGCAGGAATTCTGCAGCACAACAATGCCCTGTCTATTATTATTATGTCCTCCCTGGCTTGTTGGTGATGCTTTCAATGTAAGGCCTTTGTGGCAAAGGCTTTAAAGGACTGTGAAAGACACGCCTACTTATGCACGTCTGTGTGACATCCGGGTTGCTGCATTTTACCCCTTTATCCCTTTTTACTTATTTTGCTTTGTGTTTGTTTATTTATGCTTCTTTGTATTTGCTTTTTTTTCCAATTGAGGATTCTTGCAATTGTGGACCCAGTTCCGCAGCACACTTCCCGTATTTCCTAGGCAGTGACAGGTTGTCCCTTTCGGATTGTTTACTGTAGGGTACTAGCAGAGAATATTAGTCTTAGGTCCTGTGTCAAACTGGTGCCTCTGTCTCCACATCCAGAGCAGCCCCAGCTATATCCAGCCCTGGTCACATCTCCATATTTAGGCCAGTTCACACTTGTTTGTTGTTTTTCTAGCACCTGTGGCCCGAAGGGGATTTAACATCAGCAGCAGCTGACACTTAATCCTATGGCTTAGGAGCAGCGCAATGCATCTGCCCCTGGATCCTTCTCCAAGGAGTATTTGTAGTTCCTACTTTGCTTCAGATCTTTTCTTCCACTCTCTATCTGACAGGGTTAGAGTCTGTTTTTTGTTTGTTTGTTTTCTGTTTTTTTTTTTTTTTTTTTTTGTTAAATCCCAATTTTACCTCTCACTGGTCACACACAAGCAGTTTATCTAAGCTGCCATCTTGTCTTGGGAAGTCTTCGATTTCTCTTTCCGACACCAGTTGAAAGTATCTCTTTGTTATAGTCATTATTCCTGCTGTCTACTTTCTGAAACCATTCTGGTATCTGAATCATTTTAATTGACACTTCAAGGAGTTAAAGTATTCTTTCATTTTAAATTTCTCCCGTATATTTTTCAGTGATTATATACTGACATACAGCATTGCTATTTATGCACGTTAATCTTAATATGAATGTGTATTGATAGTCCGCAACATTTGCACTGTTGATTTATTTGTTTATTGTCTGATTCCCTGGACCTACTACAGAGTGAAGGATATTATTTATAAATTATATATTGCACCTGTATTCCCAGTGCATTTTATTATCATGCTCACACATTAGTTTATATTTTCCCAGGTACTCGTGTGCCTTTTAGTATTTTAACAATAAGTACATTTTTATTTTATATCATGAATACTATATATTATAATATAGTGAGATAACGGTGTTTTTGGAGGAAAATAATGCATATGTATACATACATATGCATGTACACTTGCATACATATACATTATATATAACACATTATATGTGTGATATAATTCATATATAATGAGTATATTATATGGGCTATTTATATAAAATATTGATGTTTGGTTGTTGAATTTTTAAATAAGACAGTTTGTATTCCATTGAGGCAGTCGTACATTTTCTTCTCTTTAACTTGGCATAAGAATTTATATAAATAGATTTCCTAATATGAAATCACCCTTGCATGATAAACTAAACCCAATTTGGTCATGGAATATTAGTCTTTAATAACACACATGGATTCCATTTGCTAATATTTTATTTTGGATTTAATGTATTTATAAGTGAAGCTGACCCACAGTCCTGTTTCCAAGAATAAGTTCTTTGGTACACTGGTTTTGTCTAGGATCTATGGAAATTTTAAAGCAGGAAACTTGTTTTAGCTTAGCTTAAGCTGTTCTGAGATCATCCTCTGCAAGAACAGACAGTGCATTATAGATGACTAGTTGCAGCAAATCAGCGATAGGAAGAATATGAAATTTTTCCTTGTGTCAACAGTTCTAACTGTTGAGAAAATAAAATTACAACATAAAAGTAGCAGTCTGTCAAAAGCTCGAGTGTAAAACTGTCACCTTCGGGATGCGAGGATGCTATAAACTAGGGCAGCGTGCTGTGGAGCAGAGCAGAACGGGAGAGAGTTGATCCAATCCAAATCATGTTCTTATGTGTGAAGGACCTCAGCTGTCTCATAACAAATCAAATGACATCATAAAGAAAGAACAACAGCATTTGGGAAGGGAGAAATTACTTTAATAAATTGTATGAGGAAATTCCTGCACCCTGACATGAAAAATAATTGAGATCTACTTCACAAGAGTTAACAGATAATACATAAAAATTGGGGTAACAGAATAGGAGAAACAATAAATACTTTCTTACATTTTTAATATTTTTTCAAATTGTCTATCAGTATTTTAGTTGTGTGTGTGTCGTATGTATGTGAACACACACATGCATGTACATGTACAGCACATGAGTGCCATGAGGCATATGTGGAAGTCAGAAGCCAACACTCAGGAACTTGTTCCCTCTTCTACCACTTGAGCCCCAGGGATCAGACTCCCAACATCACACCTACTGGCAAGTGCCTTTTCTTGAGGAGCCATCTCTCTGGCCTCTAAAACTAAAATGCTCTGGAAGAACTGAAGATAATAAGTACATTTAGGGGGCATTCAATGGGAATATGCAACAAACATGCTTAAAAGTTATGTAAAACCTTTAAGTCAGCCACTTGTCTGCTATAGGAAGAAAATGTTTTCATTTATGCAAGAAAGAAAGGATTGTTTATGTACTGCATGTAAAGCAGAGAGCTCAGACAGCACTATTCAGGAATCTAAAGATGAGTCATGACAAAACATAAGCACCTGATCCTCGTATGAAACAGGTACATTTGAAACCAAAAGCATTGTGTTGTAAGGAGGGGCCTGCTTGTTTGTCCCAGACACCCAGCTAGCTTACACCTGAAATACACACAGAAACTGTATTAATTAAATTACTGCTTGACCCATTAGGTCTAACTTCTTATTGGTTACCTCTTACATATTAGTTTAAAGTAAATTCTATTAAAATGTGTATCGTCACATGGCAGTGGCTTACTGGGTAAAATTCCCAGCGTCAGTCTCTGGCGGATCCATGGTGTCTCTCTGACCCTGCTTTCTTCCTCCCAGCATCCTGTTCTGTCTTCTCCACCTACCTAAGTTCTGCCCTAGTAGGCCAAGGCAGTTTCTTTATGCATTAACCAATACAAGCAACACACAGAGGGACTCCCACATCAGCATTGCATATTATAAATTGGGATATTTTTCAAATAAAAAAATTCTCCATAGTAAGAACACATTTGTGAACATCTATATTATAGGCATTAAAGAAACTGATTCTACATCCGTAAATATGCCAACAGGTGCAAAAAGTAGACTTTAAAAACCAATTAGATTTTGAGATTCCACACTCCATTAAAGACAGATCCACCTGAAAGGTAAGACATGGGTATGGAAGATTTTTGCAGTGTAATCAACAGCTCTTCGTGATAAACTCTGAACCGCTAAACCCAGAAAGAGTCTACTGTAGTCTAATAAATCTGTGCATTACCAACCCATAGGTAAAATGAGAAGGAATGGGGAGAAGCTGAAAGGATTTCCTCTAAGCTCAAAATCAAGAAGAGCCTGCCACCTCTTGCTGTGCTCATCATAACAGAGTATTTGAAGTTTGGGTGCAACAAACAGGCAAGAAAAGAAGTATCAAGTACCAAAGCCAAAATGAACAAAAGAGAATGAAAGAAACATAATCTTTTGCAGATAGCATATTTCTTTATATATAGAAACTGAAAACCCCACCCAATGCTTATTAGAACTACCAAACTCAATAAAAATTGTGCTAAAACTCAATACATAGAAGTAAGCAAGGAGGGCTTTACTGGAGGGTTTGTTGACTGGAAAGAGTGAGGGGAAATTATATAATTATACTATACTCTTAAGAAAAGAAAAGAAATAATTCTCAGAAGGCAAGAAGCTTTTTATATACCCAAATTAACCTTGCTGACAAATAAATCATGAAATGAGCTCATTTATAACTGTTACAAAAACCAAAAGTCAAATCTCAAAGAGTAAATAAAATTAATCAAAATGTCAAAAAGGCCCCTAGTATGAAATGGCAGGAAATCACCTAAAATATTATTATGATACATCTTAAAATTTAAGACTAGAATGAGATTTCTTTAATTAACTAAGAAAAGGGTAGAAAATGGACACGGTCATTCATTTACCTTGCAATCAGGCTGGCCTTGATCTGTCTATACAGCCCAGCTGACCTTGAAAGTGAAACCCTTGGGTTGTAGGCATACACCTACACCGTCATGCCTATCAAATACATTTCCTTAAAAATAAAAAAAGAGAAATTGAAGCAAATATTGAAAAACACTATGAAGTATAAAGTTCTGATGTACCATATCTGCATATTTGAAATACTCTATGGTCCAAACAAATAAATTTTGTATTCTAGTTTTCCCCCCTAAAACTTCGTATTGAGGTATATTATCATGTTTCGAAGAATCTCTCAAAATTAGTTCTTCCTTAAGTGCTGTCTGGAGTTAACGTCCACGTAATGTTTCAAGCCTGCAATGTACTTTTCTCTCCTTCCCTCTCGCCTAAAGCACACACTTCACAAATCTAAAATGCACTTAGCTTTTCTTTCCTGTCTCCTAAGAAACACATTTTATGAGATCTTGACACCAGGTTGGAAAGTATCTTCACTTGGGCCCGTGCCCTGGGAGTTGCCACCTGACAGAGTTTCCTTACCTCTAATTTGTGATTCAAGGTGTGAGCTCAGGGAGACGATTTGATGCTTACACGTGCCAATATGAGGAAATAAAAACAGTGATTGCAAGAATTGGGTACAACACATATGTGTCAAATTCAATGCAATTTTGGAGAAATATAGACTTTATAGAACTCATTTTTTTCACTATAGTATGATGTTTTCTTCAAATACTGTTTTCCTGTGTAAGTAGTAGATATAAATATATCCATTTTGACCTTGGCAGACATGTAGTAGTTCTATCTAGGGTAGGATTTTTTTTTTTAAAGAAAAGCTATATTGGAAAACTCTTCTTGCCAATCTTTTCTTATTTTTATTAAAATAAAATATGGGACTCTAAATTCATGTCATTGAAGGGTGTGTTTTCCTGACCTATACTTGTATACCAGTATCTTAAAGTTTATTACATTGTTTGACTTTAATAGAGCAGTATAGATGTGAGTGTGACACACATGTGTATGTGTTTGTACATGCATGCATGTGTGTGTGTGTGTGTGTATTACTTTCTGCTCCTGGACCATCGCACAGATGACTGACCTAGCTTGGATTGTTGGCAGAGGCCGACACTGGCTCTGCCTTCTTATTGCAGTGAAACAAAGGAAGAAATGTCACAGTCATTTTCCCTTGGGATTCACTCACTATTATAGAAAGTGGGTTTGATTTTCACACTGAGACATGTTCTAAAATTGATCCAACATGACTCAGGGAAATGGGTTTGTACAGTGTTATAATTTTCTGTGTATGAATAGGTGACCTTTGAGGATCAAATTCTTATCCATTAAGGGAGTTTGTGATTCAACTCTCCATGACCCTGGGAAAAGGTTGCTTCAGAAACAAGAAATGCCTTTCTTTCTACAGGGCCCTGAGTCATTGCAATTCACCACACAAATATCTGGAGATCCCAGCCACAGGTGAAGCTTCAGGCTACCCATGATAACATCAATCCTCTACCCTGTAGGTGAAGGTAAAGATCTACTCGGAAACACAGGTGCAATACCCTGCACCTGTGGGAGAAGGACAGCGTGAGCACAGAGTAGGACCGAGAACATGAAATGTCTCAGAGCCAAGGTTTTCCTCTCACATGACATGTCAGAGTCTGGCTGTCATAAGAAGGGCCAAGTACTCTGAGAAAAATCTCATCAATAAAGCCCAGGCTCACAGGGTTTGCCTAAGACAGGTGCTGTACTGGCAAAGGCAAACATCTTCCACTTCAATTAAAATAAAAACTCAGATCAGCCTACAATAGGAAGGAATTCAAGGTATTTCCAAGCAACCTGTACACAGGCTTGCAGGATGGCTGAACACTCATAGTGTATCTGGTCCACAAAGAGCAAACTCCAGCACCACAGGTTCAACCTTTAACACGAGGAATCCTAGCACTGATATTAACATCAAAACCCTAATTTAGACCATCCTTTGATGATATTGATTGACTCAAGTCACCAAAAGCACAGAAGACCAGAGCTCCTTTGCGCCTTTGCCCCTTTCCAAGCTCACTTCCCCCCCCTCTTCTCTCTCATACACACAGTTTCTCTATATACATGTGCATATGTGTATGCATGTATATATATTTTGTCATAAATATTATATTTAGTATTCAATCAACAAGAGAAAGAAAAACCTATTGTAAAGGGACAACCAACAATACCAACTCAGAGATGACTAATACATTGAAGTTATAAGAAAATATATATAATAGATATGTCCAAGAGTCTACTAGAAAATGGATAGCTTGCAGCAACGATGAGGGGAAATTTAAGTAGAAAGTGCCAAAAAGACATAGCAGAAATAAAATCCAGCGATAAGTAGGTCTTTTGTTGAGCTCAGCACAGAAAACATAATTCAACTTGAAGATAAGAAAGTGGAAATGATCTGATCTGAAGCATACAGAGAATAGATGGTGCTATAACAAGTACCCACCTTCCACAAATATGGGGACATGAGAAGCAGTCTGTCAGAGAAGTAACTATTTCATTCTAGAAACAGTATAGAGAAGAAATGTGGAAAGAGCTATCAATAGTTAATTTTCCCAAAATCATAATCAATCTATTTATCCAAAAGCCATAGGATAGTCTTAAAAGACATTTGCAATTGAAAATAAATAAGAATATCTTGGCTAATCATACTGAGGCCACTGATAAATAAAGATAAAAATAGTAACATGTAAGACAGCTTCAACAAAAAACAAAAAAAAGTGCCAATCACAGATAATTCTATAGTAGGCAGAAAATAAGGTGAAATAAAGGTTCCTTTGGATAAAACTGAAAATTGATTATTAGTAACTATATTGTATAAGAGATTCCGAAGAAATTCTCCATGCAGAAGAAATGTTACACAATCATCAAAGAGGTTCACAGTTGGCAAAATGAAATGTTTTTCTTATTTTTATCTTTATTTCCCTAAGAAATCTCTCCCTGTCAAATACAAAAGCAATGAACTGTATTGTGAGACCTCTGGGGAAAATGAAGCATATGATTAACATCAAGGCAAGTCCGGAGGAAAGAACCAGAGTTTGTTAATGAGGATCACAAAGTAAAGATGAAAGTGTTGCTGTGCTCAGATTTTTGTTTGAAAAGCATCAAAATTACTAAAAACTGTAAATAATAAAACAAAAGCAATATAGAGAATAAAGTGGTATTACAGATAATAACCGAGAGAATCATAAAAAGAGAAGAGAGCAGATACCATGACACACAGGATGAAACCAAAACACCCAGCAGGGCTTCAGGTTTGAATCCAATAAGATCAATTTATATGGACAAATTCCTAAGGATTCCAATTAAAAGTGGTTAAATTACAAATAAAAGAAAGCTTTATCTAGCAAGCCCCAGGCCTTTGATTCTTTCTGCAGTGCTTGAAAGATTTTTTTTAATAAACCTTGTGCTTTTTAAGGTACATGGAAGCTGTTTGTTAACAAGAAACACTGTATAACATCAAATTGGATTTCATAATGAAATGATATCAGCAGAGGTAAGAGTGGTACTTTATAGTGACATGTGTTTGGATATACGCTCACGAGCCTTACAGCTGGATCATATGAAGAGTGACCTCACCATTCTATACTCCCACGACAGTGAGAAAGAGCCCCCCTTTCCCTTGCCAGCACCTGTTGCTGTCACTTGATAGTTTCATAAGAGCCTCTTTAAATCTTAAAGTAGCTTTAATTTCTACGATGGCTCATGTTGAATATTTTTCAAGTGTCCATTAGCTGTTTTATTGTTGAGACCTTTCTTTTTAGTTCCAAAGCCTACCATTAGATAGTTTGTTTCCGTGATGTGCAATATTTTTTCCTTCATGATGAGATTCATGCCCCCCACTATACTTGATACTTAGCTTCTCTGTTTCTATGGACTGTAGCATAATTTCCCTTTACTTTATAGCTAATATCCCCTTATAAGTGAGCACCTAACCTGTTTGTCTTTTGGAGTCTAGTTAGCTCACTCAGAATAATCTTTCCTAGTTCCTTCCATCTGCAGATTTCCTTATGCCGTTATTTTTAACCACTGAGCAATACTCCTTCATGTAAATGTTTTGATTCCAGTTTCTGACTATGACAAATAAAGCTGGGATAGTCATAGTTGAGTAAGTGGCCTTGTGGCTCTGATAGAATGTCCTTTGGGTATGTGTCCAGGATTGGTTTAGCTAGGTCGTGAGGTAGATTGATTGTCCAAGAAACCATCATATTGGTTTCCAAAATGACTGTACAGTTTTGTACTCCTACCAGCAGTGGAGGAGTGTTCCCTTTACTCCACATCCTCTCCAGCAGGAGCTGTCGCTTGTGTTCTTGATCTTAGCCACTCTGACAGGTGTAAGATGGACTCTTAGTAACATTTTGATTCTCATTTCCCTGGTGGTTAAGGATGTTGAACATTTTTTAAAAACGATTCTCGGCCACTTGTGAGTCCTCTGTTGAGAATTCATCATTGTTTAGATTTGTACCTTAGTTTTAAATGGATTATTTGATTTTTAAATTTTTTTGAATTATTAGTATATTCTAGATGTAAGTCCTCTGCCCTCTGTGAAGCTCTCAAAAGCTTTGGAGCAGTTATTTCATATCTGAGTGACCCTTCCCTACCCTGCTATAGTAAAGTGTTCTATGTGCTCTTATCAGTGGAATAAGTAAGTGGGGACTTCTTTCTAAGCTTGCCATTACTGTACTGGGGACCACTTTGTTTTTACCTCTTTTTCTAATTACCTTTGGAATTATTGTTTTTTTTTTTTGTAATTACCAAAGGAATTATTGTTTCTATGGGACTTCTAACCTTTAGCATAAAGAAAATCCAGAGGCAGAATGAAAGAAAGTAGCTGGGCCATAGTGTTGAATGTCATAGCACTGAAATATATAGAAGGCCTCTTGTCTCAAAGTATTGGGAGATCCTCATGTGCAGTCATCCTCACCATTCTGGGGTCACATTCCAGTCCTGGACAATCCTAACAATGCAACAGTCTTGATATGAAAATGGTTTTTTTGTGTCATTTTTCCATGTGTTTAAAAATAGACAAGGTGATAAATCAACATTTTGAGTCCTGCATCGAGTTTTAGTCACAAGATTAAGTCCTTTAACTTGATACCAAGTCTCTATTTCATATGCCACTCTTATTTTAATAATTTTCATCTGATTTCTTTTCATTCAAGACTGGAAAAATGGCTCAGCACTTAAGAATGTGTACCGCTCTTGCAGAGACAAGAGTCTGTTCTCTAGCACCCACATCAGCCCTCCTTAGGCACCTGCATCCCATGTACATAATATAATTTAAAAATTAAAATAAATCTTCAATAAAGGAACTTCTTCTGTTTCAGCTCTCCACAATTGACTTAAGTTCTCAATAATTTCCTTGTCCTTGTTGAAAATGAGGCTCGTCCCCTGGCCTAAGCTGTATCCCTTTATACTGAACACCACACAGCCTGCTTCATCTTAGGATGAAGAGAGGAGCTGACAGACACTAATAGAGGCACTAATAATCGCTCATTCTCTGCCACCATATGCTTTGTATATCTCACTGCTAAGCATCTGATTTTTCTCCAGTCACATGACTGATTCTGGTTTGCATTTACCAAATTCGTGTTAGTTTTCTTTTTCATGAGAACGCAGAGAATTTTCATTCTTTTTAGTAACCTCTTCAGAGGTTCCTTGGGATTGATATGCTTCTCTGGAAAATGGATATAAATGGAAATCTGACATGTTAGCTGGATTTAGAGACTGTCTCTTCTTCCATCTTATGCTGTGTCAGTAAACAAAGTCTTCAGCATAGGTTCACATGGAGGGAGCACCGAGGGGAGCCTGAACTGAATTCTCTGCATCATATGGGTGAGAGGCGAGCTTTGCCATGCTAAGTCGCTGCCTCATTCGCTGAACATCTAGCCTACATATCTATAGATCCAGCCTCTGGAGATCTTTTCACTCATACTGTCAGCCTTCCATTTCCACACTGACATATCTCAACTCTTTTCGACTGGAATAATGGTGAAGGGTGATAACAAATCACTGTATTTTATGACATTTCTATGTTCCTAGACAATGTGAAATCGAGCATGCTGATTTTTGCTGCTGAAGTTCTCCCATCTTGCTAAATTCATTCTTTTCCTGCCCCCTCTTCCAAGGCTCAAAGGACTTCATGTTTATTGAAATGACTTGAGTGAATAAATGAGGCTGTGCTGTTTGCCATTCTCTCTGAATATGTGAGGTATCAATTGGAGGATACCCCTGCTGGTTTCCCCATCCTTGGGTATATCTGTCAGAGCATAGGGATATCAATAATGACTCCGTTCCTCGTCTATCAGTAGAACACGGTGAAAGTGGGATAAAACAGACAGAAGAGAAAGGGTCAGATTGGGCAGTCTGTGCTGTGAAAGGCGATTTCAGCCTTCCAAACCTTTCTGTTCTGAATCTTAACGCTACCATACATAATAAAACGTATGTCATATCATTAATATTGATAGTAGAAGAAGATATAAGCTTTTAATTATACTTGAATGTAACCTATCTTTATATAAGGTGCTAATTCTGCCGCTTATATGAATTTTTCAAACATAAAAACATGTTAAAGGTATATTGGATGATATAATAAAATTACTTTGCAGCTATACTCCTTTCATTGCCTGACTCCATAAAGACAAACTTTAGGGGCCAATGTACATATTATTGGCAAGATAGAGGTATAATGATGCCATTCTCTGTTTTTATTAGGCAATAGTCACATAATCTAAATCTAAAGTGGTAAATAGATTTTGCTTTCTTTTTTTTAGAGTAAAATTCAAGTATTTATACTCCACAGAGCTAATAAAATCTTTAATTGTGTGGGCTGCTTTATGATTTGGTTTTTAATCATAATATAACATACAAGCAATGAAAATACAAAAGAAATTATTTGTGTTCTATGATAATTTATGGTATTTTTTTTCTCCAAAATGTTCCCTATAGTGATACTTTATTGAAAAACAAAACAAATTAGAGACAAATATACCAAAAGTATCAGAGTAATATATACAATGGGATCATAATATAAAGAGCAATTAATCCTTAAACTGGCTTATTTTATATTTTAAATAGCCAAGTCTTGAATTTAAAAAACATATCTCCAACCCTACCACTTGGTTTAACTATTTTCCTATGCATGTTTTCCTACTTGTCTCCCAAACATGCTTAATATTTACTATCTTTTCTCCTCCTTGAGTTATAATTGGAGTGATCCTCTGAAGTGTAAATCAGGTTCTGCCATCATTTTTTTCTCTCTACATTGCTTTTCTGTTCTCCATGCACCCAGTGCTTGGAAACTGAGGCCTCATTTCCTAGACGATTCTGACAATGAGTTTCCTGAACCCTTGGTTTCTACAAAAGACGAGGAATATAGCATACTGTTGATTAGCCAAGAGCTGTCTCAGTTATTAGGCAGACATCACTTACCTGTCCCAGGTTCATGGGGCAGATGGTTCTGAAGCTTTATCAATAGCAACTTTGTACAGAAACATTGTGAATTCTGCATCATAGCTGGAGGTCAACTAGAAACTAATCATTTCCTGAGTTGGTTCTTGCATGTTTTGCAAAAAAAAAATTTATTAGTGTCCCATTACCTGTATGAAATCTCTCCAGTTTGCAACACACTTTTAAATTTTCTAACTTAACACCCACTCATATCTACTCTTTCCTGTCAGATTTTAAAAATCATTTTGGTGATGAAGAACAAAATGTTCTTTATGACATTGATTGAGCCTTATTTGGTCTCCTTCACCCTCATGTGAGATGGCCCACTTGCTGAAGTCTTCAGAAAAGTTACATAATCTCCTCCAGCTTCCTCATAGCTGGTATTGGTCAGTATGCCTTGCCCTTCCATAGCTGTAATAAACAAGTATTTTCCAAAATCTTAATTTAACACACTTTTACAAAATCCTTTAATAGTATCAGAAACTTTTTTTAAACAATACATTTAATCTAACATCATTATTCATTCTTTGGAAATGTCCAGGCAGTTCTTTTTGATCCTTATCCCTGCCCACTCCTTCCTCTGAACTCTTCCCAGATCCACCTCCACCTTATCCACTCATGACTTTGTGTCCTCTTCATTGTTTTTAATTACACACTGAGTCTAGTTTGTGATTCCCATTTACTCATGGATGTGTGGCAATTCACTATCGTTTGGTTGACAAACCAAGGGCTATACATTTGAAGAACTGACTTTTTCTCCCCCAGAAAAAAGTCAAGAGGCCCGTCGTGCTAGGATGTCTACTGACTTGATCTTGTGCAGTTCTTTCAGAGGCAACCACAGCTGCTGTGAATTCATGAACACAGCTGTTCTGTCATGTCCAAAAGACACAGTTAAATCAGTCCGCCTAGGTTTCTGGCTTCTATAATTTTTAACCACAGAGAAACCCTGTCTCAAAAAAACAAAAAAAATTTAAATATTGTCTTGCATGATGGTCCTTGAAAACTCTGTCTCTATCTCTCTGTGTCTCTGTCTCTCTCTCTCATATAGATATTCCACTTATGGTTGAATACTCCACTACTACAGAAACACATGCTTATCTATAAGTTCCTATCAAGTCTATTCTCAGTGGCTTTGACATAGAAAGGCATAGATGTTCAATAACTATCAAATGGACAATGAGAATTCACAGTGGCTTTGACATGTTCATCAACTATCAAATGGATAGTGGGAATGGGTACCTATGCACAATGGAATTTTATTAAGCTGTAAAGGAAAATGAAATTATGATATTTGTATTTAACATTTAGATTTTCTTTTTTTAAAAAAATTATGGTCTTTGCATGGGCGTTTTATTTTCATTTGTATCTGTGAACCTCATGCTTGATTGGTTCCCCAGCCTTCAAGAAGAGGGCATAGAGATCTCCTGAAAAATGGAGCTAAAGAGAGTTTTGAGCCACAATGTGGGCACTCTTGAAGAGCAGGTAATTAAATACCCTTAATTACTGAGTCATTACTCCAGCCACCAGAATTGTCTTCTTAGTGATATTCTGATTAGAACACTTTGATGATTTCCTAACACCTACCAAAAAGAACAAACTCAATTACCAGTAAAAATCCTCATTTCAGACTTTCTTCATGTGTTTTTCAGGCATGTAAAAAATTAGATCGCATGTTGTTGCATGCATCACTACTCCATTCCAGAATGCTGTGTGCACAGAATACCCTTTCATCTCCAAACCTCTTCCAATCCGTTTATCACAATCTCTGTCTTTTAAAAACTTCTTATGAATGCCTCTAATGTTTCTAAAAGTACTCATAATAAAATCCATATGCTCAGAGCTGGGGAGATGGCTCAGAGGCTAAGAGTGATTCCTATCCTTACAAAAGATGTGAGTTTGGTTCCTACCACTGACATCAGGCAACTTACAACTGTCTTTAAATTTTGCTTCAGGGAATCCAATGTCCTCTTCTATCATCCATGAAAGCACACACACATAACTAAAAATAAATATTAAAATACATGATCTATAATTACATATAAAATTGCTTTGTGACTGTTATAGCACAATTTCTATTGGGTGAATATTAAAAACTTTTTACTTATTTTAGTTTTTGTGTGAATTTGAGGGAAACTCAGGTGTTCTAAGGTCTTTGAAGACAGGCTTTGCTACGACATGGAATGAAGGACTGCCATCCGAGTGTGGCTAAAGACCTATTAGCAATAAAATTCTGTTCTTCATTTTTAAAAAATGAAATTATTGCAGAGGCAGGTGGATCTCTGTGAGTTCGAGACCAGCCTGGTCTACAGAGCTAGTTCCAGGACAGGCTCCAAAGCCACAGAGAAACCCTGTCTCGAAAAACCAAAAAAAAAAAAAAAAAATCAAAATATCCAATTATATAGATTTAAAAGAGTGTAATATCTATTTTTCTTTGGATTACTAAAGAAAACAATGAGGTCAAGTTCATTAAAATCTCATCAATAAAAATGACCACTAGTTTTTAAAAACCAATTAAGCCAAATGAAGTAATTTTATGAAAATAAAATGAATGAATGGTTTCTTACAGAGTCTACAGAGTCTACATAGTCATGAAGTTTTCCTATAACACTTTGATTATACACTGGAGTTTTTCAGTTCAGCAGAGGCCCCAGGAGGCGATACTCTGCGGAGCTCTGCTTCTGGCTGTATGTGAAAGGAAAAGCAGCCATATGGGGGAGAGAGCTTTTATTCTACAGAGATGCTGGCAAAAATAGAAAGCGGAGGATAGAAAATTGCTAGTCAGGAACTGCATGTAATGTTTGTGAAAATTTCTTCTTTCACAGGAATGCCAGCAAGAATTCTCCTTTTCCTTATCTATTCTACCACGGTCTCAGTATCTTTTAGCATATAGTTTAGGAAAGATATTGCAAAGCACAATAAATTTTGCATAAAATCTAAATATGGATCAGTTGACTTTTTTTTTCCAAACTACACTTTGGTATGGACTTAAATTATACTCACAAAAATTGGGATATTGAACTTCCAGCCCTGCTAATATGCATTTTTCTCCTGTTGAATTACTTGTCATTGAAGTCTGCCATAGATTATTTGTTCTCTTATTTGATACTATTTTTTTGTGTGTGAATGGTTACATTTTTTTTAGTATATGTGCTGCTGAAGAAAGCACAACTGGTCACATTTTTTAAAGTGCAAATATCTTCATAAAATTTTTTCTTTGTTTTATGATTTACTATATGATTTAATTATCATAGGAAATGATAATTTACTAAAAGATAGGCATATATATTATGTAAGAGTATAATCATGTCTACTAAAATGAGAAAATATTTTTATAATATGACCTATCAAGTAACCATCCAGTAAATAATTAGCCTTATTAACTTGGGACATTAAATATGTGATATCTGTAGTCTGTTAATTAAGAGGGTTTTGTTAAAATGAAGAAAAGTGTAGGTGTACAATCTCAGGATGGAAGATCTACAGATGGTTCATATATTATACATGAAGTCACATGTTTAACTTAAAGGGAAGATGCATCTCTGCCTTTATAGAAAGACTATGAGCCACCAACTGTGGGAACTACCTGGAAGAGCAAAAGACTGTTCTGTGTTTTAATTTGTCACATCCCAGACCACTCCCCACCATGGACCATCCATCCTGCCCATGGATTGTGGAAACAAAGATATCTTCAATGCTGATAAACACAGAAACTCAAACCTACACAGGCTGCAGAGAATGAGACTGTGGGATGCTCACCGTTAGGTGGTGCAGCTGTATTACACCTCCTGCATTCTGCCTAGCAATCACTGAGGAAGAAGGAGAAGAAAGAGTGCAAGAGACCGATGTGATGGATAACTACCAGGAAATAGCATCCTCAGTATGCTGCAAGGCCCCTATATATGTGAACTCACATGGTTATGAGAGTATGCACAAGATCTGTGCAAACTCAGGACAGACCAAATATAAGTATGAAAGGAAAAACAAATGGATGCAAAGTCCTACCCTAGCAACTGATAGCCCTTGGGAGAGGGTGAGTCAGTTTGCTTTAATAATGTGGCCCCTGGTAAGTGGATCATGATTCGCTGGTCTGAGAACATTTGGGCAGCACAAACTAGACTCCCTGGGTTTTTTTTAAAAGGTGACATATATTTGGGTGGATAGGGAATGGGGGGCAACTGGAAGAAGTTGGGAGGGAGTGAATATAATCAGAACATATTGTACATAATTGTCAAAGAACTAATAAAATATTAAAACAAAATGGTATCAATGATTTTTCTTTCCCTACACTGTTTATATAAAGACTCATAGATGAATGTTGATTTTAGATTTATCTTCAAATCAAGAATTAGTTCCATAATAAACATATATGATTTTAAATACAAATGGACACATGCGGGTGTGCACGCGTGCACGCGTGCGCACACACTCACACACAATTCCTTTTTTCCTAGAAAAATTGCTACCCACCTTTATTAGCACTCAAGCAGCTCAATCAATAGGAAAATAAGCATATGTACCTCAATGCTTATTGACTGTTAGGAAATTTATTTTATTTTTAGATTTGAAAGTGCGTTTTCCTCTTAAGTGCCCCACCTTAATACACTGAATTAAAGCTTGAAGCATGAAATTCAGAGTACAAAAAGCTATCACAGTTAGTGGGAAGGAAACGCATGCAGCTCAATAAATTGCATAGAATAGATGCACCATTCAGAAACATCCAGCCAAATCTCAGACTCCCACTTTCAGCTGAACACAAGCCTGAGGAACAGGGAGAGATGATCAGAAGATTCTCTCTCACATTACAAGAGGAATATTTAATCTTCTTTGAAAATCTAAATCAGGGTGCCCCAAGAAAAATAAATTGCAGTACAATTAAGGTTTGTAAAAGCAAGAGGCACACGTGTTTAATTTCTCTTTGACTAGGAGCTTATACTGCACACTGCTCTTTATTATTTTGAGTAAAATCTGAAAAGAGTGGGAGAAAGACACGGGGTGAGGAAAGCAGCATGAAGCTGTCCACTGCTTGCCTTTGGCCCAGGAAAGGTTGCTAATCCCCCAAGGGTTAAGTGGTTGTGAGAACTAGCCGAGCATGAGATGTCTTGCTGGTCTCCTGCCCAGGAGCAGCTCACAGTGAGAGAGGCTGCAGTAGGCTGCCAAGTGCACACGCTGGGAACGTGGGGAGAACTCAAGCGAGCGTGGATTTCTCACATTAAAGAACGGTACTATAAATTCCTTGCAGCTTGCTCTGAAAGAACTCATTTGTGATCCTACCAGGGAGCTGACATCTGATACCAGCCGTACACGGGGTGTTGAGAGCCATGTAGGTTAGACAGGGCCAGACTGAATGTGCCGCAGCTCCTGAACCCCACTAATCCTTTGTCATGTTTCCTATCCTCCTGCTATGGCATGAAAAATTTATTGACTGCCCATGTGACATTTCAATGTAAGCTTTGGTTTTGAGGATGCCAGATTATATACTTTCAAAAATATACTTTTAAAGAATTTTTTTCTTTTATCTACTTCAAAAATATGGAATTACATATAGAAGTCACATGGATCAGTGAGACATATGTAAAAATGTAACAGTTGATGAAGACTTGGAGACATTTGGTTTAAAAGGAGCCATGGGGCTGGCTGACATGTGACTCTGTCCTAAATTATGTGTTTATGTATATTTTTGTATAGACACATAAGTATGTATGCACACCACCTATCTACAATGGATAAATAAATATTATCTTTTTTGCTTACTGCTCAGAGAAGAAAGAAGTCAATGCTTTGATGATATTAGCCGAAAACGTGCCTGAACTGTATAAAATGTAGAAATTTTAAAGGCCTTTAAATGATGGTTATGCTTTGACCATCTTAACTGCTCATTCTATTTTCATTTGCATTTTGACTCCATCACTCAGGCATCAGGTGTCTGCTTGGCAGCCTGTCTCAAATTCAGTGGTAGCTCTCATGAAATGTATACACTTAAATAAAGCAAGTTATACATCATAGGTGTTTATAGTAACAGATAATTAGAAAATTATAACTAGGTTCAGAATATACTTATGCTAATGTAGGATTGTGTTTATTGTAAGCCATATGCTGATTTTTATTTCTGTGTATGTGTGTACGTCATGCGTGTACATGCCCAGGATGGAGAAGAGGCACTGTGTCCTCTGGAACTGGAGATGTAGGCAGTTGTGAGTCACCTGACATGGGCTCTGGAGTCTGAAATCTATCAGAACTGTAGCAAGTGCTTTTAAGTGTTATGCCAACTCTCCGGCCCCATGGACCTTAAAAATACATTTTGATGGTCATATTAATCACAGACACATATATCTAAAGATATTTCAGTAGTTTTGAACATTAAAATCTTGCTTCTTCATTTTTTTCAATATGTATCTAGAAGAAAGAATCTAAAATTCATCTTATCCATTCATGAACACCATGTGCTAAACCAATGACCACCATGGCTAGAAATATCACCTGGTGGACTAATGCCATAATCTTGGGAGAACTGCTGCCTTTTTCCTGATTGCACCTGAGACCTTTCCAGGAGCTATAGCTCCTAACTGGCACTGTGGTCGGGAGTAGTTACACCTGTGAACTCCTGTGGCTTCACAGCACACGTGGGACTTAGATAAATCCTTATCCCAGGGGAGAGGCTACTACGCTTACTCTGCTAATCAGACCTAGTATTGCCCGGGTTCCTAATGACTTATCATTAGTGTACCTCTCAACCCTCATTTGAGAAGCTTGTTCCTGCAGTAGATGGTTCTTAATGTAAGCATCCACTGCCAAGGTGCAGAAAAGAGACTTGGGAATTCTGAGCCCTAAATAAGACTTCTATACCCCAGCTCCTTCTCCCAGCTGCCAGGGATCATTGTGGAAGAAGGGACAGAATGACTAAAAGCAGAGGTGTTGGATGACTTCAAGGAATGAGTTTTCCACACACAATGGCAGAGTTGCACGTGTTAATTCATGGCAGTTGTGACAGCATGCATGAGATTTTTGTGAAGAAAGACAAACCCTCAGCGTGCAGAAGTGACACAAAATTTCACTACTAGATGAGTACCTATTGGCAACTTATAACTGCTAGGAGAGGGAAAAATCAGTCTTTTTTATGAATGTAGTCACTGGTAGATCAACCACTCCCCACAGGATGGCTATACATCCACGGGATGGCTATACATCCACGGGCATCTAGACAGTACACATTGGACTTGATGTGTTCTCAAAAGAAGGACACAAAGTTGGATGGGTATGGAATCGGGCAATGGCTCTGTGTAAGTCATCAGAAAAACAAAAGTTTGAGAAATTGTTTTTTTTTTTTGTTTGTTTTTTCAAGACGGGCAGTGGTGGTGCATGCCTTTAATTCCAGCACTCAGGAGGCAGATTTCTGTGAGTTTGAGGCCAACCTGGTCTACAGGAGTTAGTTGCTGGACAGGCTCCAAAGCAACAGAGAAACCCTATCTCAAAAACAAACAAATAAAAAATTCAAATAATTGTACTCAGAAAATTTTGAAATCTTTAAAAGTTTTTGTGTGTGTGTGTGTGTGTATGTATGTATCGCCTGTGTGTGTGTGTAGGTAAGACTGATTCTTGTTAAGTTTTAATGGCCACTTAGTCATAAAATACAGATTTTTTTCTCCCTCAAAAGAAGGAAATCTGTTTATTCTTTTGAATCAGGCATGTTAAACTGCAATGGGTCTCCTGTGGTGGTGAGACAAAGTCTCTTCAAGCATTTTTGCAAACAATCTTTGCAGTACTATATTGGATCAGCTATTTGAGAAGAGTGAGGTGACTACATTAGGCACCAGATAACCTTCACCTGTGAAAACTGTGATTTCACTTTGTTATTTCTCAGACAACTCGCCTTTACTGAAAGTACTAACTATATTAGAAATTGAGACGATATTTTGTTTTAATGACAATAAAGAAAAAAATTGAGCTTGTGTATCTGCAGTTGTTAGTATATGGCTAAGGGCATATTTTCCAGAGTAAATGCACTGCATTTAAGATAAATTATGTTTTTTAAATATTTATGAAAATAGCATATATTCTATATTTTCTTTGTTATAAATTCTTCCCAGTTTAAATAAAGTAAAAATTATTTTATGATACCCAATTTTAAAAAGTAAAAATTTCAACCATATAGTGCCATATAGAATGACAGTAAATGATTAGAAACTTAAAAATATTTCTATTTGATTATGGAATTATTTAGATTATGGAATTAATTTCCATGACATTGAACATTTATAATTTTTTATCCCTAAGTTCATAGAAGAATTTCTTGTTACAAAGAAATGTACCTGGACAGGTAAATGAGGCAATCACACAGGAAAAACAACTTTGACTTTGTCAGCGAAACTCTGAAGCTAGAATTTACATAAGGAAAAGATGAAGTGTAGGACTGAGAGAAGTAGTAGGAAAAAATCAAAAGACTGACTATGGTATTATAAGGGGTTTATCCTGCTTTCATCTGTGAAATTAGATATGTCCTCAGATAAGCTCCACATTTAATAAAAGAGATATAACTGCCTAGTATTCCTATCCCTGAACCAAGAAGCAATTGAATGCCTGCCAGTCTCTAGAAGCATGCTACTAACTTCCACCCCGGAGTTAACTACAAAAAGGCCCTAGACTGGTTGGTTGTCTTAAAGCCTTATCCACCTACAATAGTCATGGAAAGTTGGCTGTAAATTAGGTTCATAATCTTATCTTTAAAACCTGTGTCTTGACCAATAATGTGTCACTTTTCTTTTTCTGTTTATCATATTTAGGAGTTTGATCCATTTATACTTAATGTAGTAAGAGGTGGAGATACTGTCTTATTTCTGTCAATGTTGATATACTGTATGAATAAAACGAAGAAGTCACTGAATCTCTGTTTCATTATACTGTGTTCTATTTATTCTATGTTTTAAGGAATGTCAAGTGCATCTAAAATCTGAATGTTATAATTTTTGTTCAAATAAACACATGCAAACTGTGACCATAAAAATGTCATGTTGGTGTTCAATAGGAAAAAATAATACATAGATGTCCTCAGCAGCTGCTGTAATATTTCTCCTTACTTTAACTAATTTCATTGAATTTTTTACTTATCAGAAACATTAAAATATATTCACTGCATTAATATTAAAAATGATACAGATGGAAGAACTTTTTGACTACCATTAAAAGTAAAAAAAAAAAACAACAGACAATGTCTCCGAGACTTCATGAGGCATAGTGGCCATATTTCTTTCTCATAGCATCTGATCTACAGCCAGAACCCTTGTCAGTGTGATGCTCTCCTGGGCTATGGTGATCGGAGTGGAGTGATACTCCACTCTTTTCCTGGACTCTCCCCTCTCAGCAGCCTCCACTGTCCCACCCAGCAGCACCTTCCGTGCAGTAGTTTGTGTGTGATGAGCCTCCAGCATATATATATATATGTGTGTGTGTGTGTGTGTGTGTGTGTGTGTGTGTGTGTGACTTTAATTAGTGTTTACCGGTGAGTAGGTAGATTTAAAATTTTATAAGATACATGCATTATTTAAACTAGTTTTTATATTTTCAAATTTCTCAGCTCAGTGATAGTAATAATGGCAATAACAATATGAAAAAAGTGCAACGGGAAAACATATATCCAGATTCTTATATTAAACCAATGTTCTGGGAAATCATAATTAGACTGTAAACTCTTTGCAATGTTTTCATTTTTTATCATCACCTTCTCTGTAGAACACTAAGACTTAAAGGAGAAATGATCAATTATCTATAGTGTATTGAACCAAGGCAATTCAGGCTCACAGAATTCTGCCTACACAGTGGGTTTGTTCTGCAGTCACCCAGGTAATAATGACGGCATTGAAGGAAATGAGAGCGCCAGGCTGAATATGCAGGAGGGATCTGTTAGCCAGTGTGCAGTACTAATGGGAAAAATTAAAGAGAAATCATCCATTTAAAGGAGAATCAACTTAAGCATTCTAAGAAAAGTGCAATTTCAGAGGTGCTTGCTGAAGGTAGGGTGTGTTCTGTAGAAAGAGAAAAGTCCCTCCTCTTGATTCTGAGAGAGAGAGAAAAAATATAGGGCCAGTGACACACACACACACACACACACACACACACACACATACACACACACACACTAAAAGTAGCTTGTAAAGTTATGAAAAGCATGCAGTCAAGTGTATTTAAATTCCCTATTACACTAGGCAAGAAGAAAGATTAACACAAACCTTAAGATAGATCCAAAGTCATTCTATTTATATATTTGCTTTTCTTTTTTATTGGAAATACTTCTGCTTGCATGTGGCAATAGTGTAGCTTGGTTTTTTAGTAGTGCAGCTCCTGTGTGTGCTGCCACAGTCTGTGAGTTCATATGTGTATCAACCATGTTGTGTCTCCAAGAGACTGTTTCATTGGTGCCTTTCACCCCCACTGACTCTTACCATCTTTCTGCCTCCTCTTTCAGAGCTCCCTGAGCCCCGAAGAGAGAGATTTGATGCTGATATCCCATTTCGGACTGAGCATCCCAAGGTCTGGCATTCATTGCCCTTTGTCCAGTCGTGGATCTCTGTATTTGTTCCCATCTACAGCAGAAAGAAGCTTCCTTGATAGTGAGTAAGACATCTATCTATAACTATAACAAAACGCCTTTAGAGATCATTTTTGTTGCTTTGTTCATTTAGCAGAACAATAGTGTTTGATTTTCCCCTAGGCGTATGGTCGATCTAGTCTCATGTTCTTTGCCATCCAAGCAGTGTTGGATATGAGTTCTATCTCACGGAGAGAGCCTTAAATCCAATCAGATAGTGGCTGACTACTTGCCCAGTTCTTTTTGATACAATCTCATTATGTGGGTAGGCTGTCTTCCAATTCTTAATTCTCCCACCTCAGTTCTTCAAATGCTGGGATTACCAGCATGCACCACAATCACTCAGAACCGGGACCCCCAAATCTAAAGCCAGATCAGATTCTTCTTATTTTTATTTTTATTTAGTGTGATCTTAGTTTTGGGCTTTATGTGTAATTATAACCTGAATGTTCAGATTTGATATTAGTTCTGATTGTATAAAATTATGTTTAGATGTTGCTATTCTTCAATAGTTTTTTTTATTCTTCACTCACCGCAGACTATTTTTTTAATAATATAAAACACACCCAGCATAACAACACAGCAACTTAGAGCACAGTTTATGAAAGCTGATCATGGGCGAGTGTATAACATGACCTTGTGATCCTGTAACTACTGGGGTTCCCTTTGCAGAAAAGAATCTCTGGCGTGCCTGTGGTGGTGGAGGAACATCTGACAGATCTGTGTGCACAGGAGAAAAGATGATACACATGCCATAAGATTCTGAGCAGAACAAATCAATAAAGTCTTTGCCTCAGAACTGCATTTTCAGCTACACAGGTGGATTGTTTGATGGCGTGTTTCTGGTGTTTGCGACAAAACCAAACAGTCCAAAAACTTCAACTTCATTCATTCCCTTGTTTCGCCTTCCTGTGTCCACCTTTCAGTTCTTGGAGATGACTTAGGTCATCTGCATTTTTTTTGAGGCAAAACTAAAGACAATTAAGAGAAAATTACCAACAAATAGTATAAAAGAAAGTGGTTTATCTTGGGGCTGTCATCAAGAGACTTAAATCAGATGTAAGCCCTCAGAACTGCAGAAATACCTCTTCCCGAGAAGAGGAGAGGAAAGAGCCAAAGGGATTTTCTAGGGGAAATAATAAGTAAGCTGAGAATAGAAGTTCACTCTGTGGGGAAACATGTTACTCACGGAGGCGGAAGAACGCAAGAGCATTGGAAGATCTCCACAAAGGCGGCTGGCATATAATTGCCTCTGGAAGTAGACATTTTCTTCTCATACAGCTCTGTACTTAGAAATAGCTAGCGATTTGCTGTAAGGACAGATTTCTGACTAGAATGTAAGGGAGGACATGAAGAAATTACGGATCATTCTACCTCTGTTTCCACCTGCACCAGAATAACTGTAATGAACCAGTCATAGAGTTCATATGAACATAGACCCAAATGTTCTCGTCGGCAGAGAATGGAAGACACGAGATAAGCAACAGCCATACGATGCCTCCTGCTCACTTTTCCTCACACTTAGGACTCAGGCATGATTTTCTTTCTGACCCTGACCCGCGCTGAACTGCACATTAAATTCCTCCTCTGAATGTATATCAATCACTGATTCAGACATTCTCATTAGAATGTCATTGAGGAAATAAACAACATCAATAAATAATTCTTTCCTTGTGTTTCAAATGGGGAAATTTGAATTCCATATAACTGAAACACTATAGGGCCAGGAGAGAGGTAAACCCAACTAACTCATGGCCATCCTTCACAGTAGAGTATTAACAATCTGCAGCATCCATTCTTAGTACTACACTCCCATTGGTTATTTAGTAGCTCTCTTCAGAATCAGATAAACTGTAATGGTGTCACTACAATAAGCTAATGCTATGTCACAAGGGTCATCATCCCTCATACCTCATTTCCTCATAGACATTATCTTATTTCCATAGAAAGAATAAAATATGGTGCAATGCAACAGAATATTTTAAGATATAGCTATATCTATCTATCTATCATCTATTTTCTCTATCTATCTATCTATCTATCTATCTATCTATCTATCTATCTATCT
>JABTXL010008166.1:4584082-4717949 GCA_025134845.1 Neodon shergylaensis | reverse complement strand
TCTATCTATCTATCTATCTATCTATCTATCTATCTATCTATCTATCTATCTATTCAATCTGTCTGTCAATCTATCTGTTCAGACTAGGTCTCACCATGTACCTTTGAATATCCTGAAACTCACTATGCAGACCAAGCTGGCCTCAACCTCAGAATGATCTGTTTTTTTTTCTGCCTAACATGTATGTGTTCCATCATATCCTAGTTGTTCTGTTTTAATATTAGTTATTATTGTTTTTACTGTATTAAATTATAAATATAGATTTATATAAGTGAAAGCTATCTAGAGAGTTCAGTTTGTTTGTGGCTTCTCCCATGCACACAGTTCTTGCTATATACTCTCTAATGATAGGGGCAAGTACTGTAGAATTAAGTAATAAGTAAATTAAATGTGAATAATAATAGCAAGGCAAAAATAAAGGCACAACATATTTAGTACCATTTAAACATACTAAGCAGGATTCTAATGTGAAATAATGGGACTCTTAAATGGTCTAGAAATGCCTAAGTCATGCCTACCAAAATATCAAAAATTTCTGTGCTACAAATAAATTAACAATTGAAAAATAGGACTTAATTGTAAGGGCACAATAATGCCACAATTTTACTAAGTGAAGCATTCAATTGTAAATGCATCCCACAAAACCAGACTAGCTATGATTACAAGAGCAAAATTAATAAAATAATAAAGAAAAAGGAATTGGGATAATATGATTATTTTAAAGACAAGTAAAAACTTAAAAATTTCTAATGAAAATAACCAAGCAAAGAGAGAATAATCAAATCAAGGATTGTCTGAGTTAAAACTGAGATTATACTAAATACAGAAATTTTATTGATAAGATTATTATAATGTATGCTGGCATGAAAATAAATTTGTAGAAAAATAGAATTTTAAAGTGGTTTTAAAAACATGAAAAACATCAATATACCACCAGGATGAGTGGAATGAGAAGCATTTTAAAGTCCTTACATGAGAAAACACTGGCCTCAATCATTCTGTGAAGGGAGCCATCACTTAGCTTTAGACAAATCTTTCAGAAACAGAATAGTTCAAGCAAGTTTTCTAAGCGAGTTTCTTTCCTGAGAGCTAAAAAAAGAAAAAGGAAAATGCATAACAGTTTCACCAAGAAACATAGATGAAAAAAAATCAAGAAAATTTATTAAACTACAGCAAAATTGAAATGAATATTAGGGAGCTGAAAGCTTGGTTTAAAATAGAAAATGTCAATACATTAGACAAGCAAATGCTATTTTACCTCCATATGCAGTTGTCCCAACTCGGAAGAGAATTCTATTTCCTCATCACATTTATGTCAGCCTTAGGCAAGTAATTTTTCTGAGCAAACAAAATGCAAGTGCAAATGGCATACAAACACAGCAAACGTCATCACAGATTCCCCGTGAATATGCTTCCTTCATGCACGGAAGCAGCAAGGTTCCAGAGACAACCTCAGCCAACACAGACCCTGGGTTGAAGACTACATGAAACAGAGTGGCAGTCAGCCTGCGACGGCAAAGAGCATTTGACACTTTGGGTGCCTGCAGGCTAAATGCTTGTGCCCAGAATTTATATGTGGAACCCTAATGACCTGCCTGATAGTGTTTGGAGAGGAGATCATATGAAAATGCTGTAATGAGCGCATATACACACCTATATGATATTAAAATCTATATTCCCCAAATGAGCAAGAAAATATGGAATTTGCATGAATCTGACTTATTTCTTTAAGATAACAACTTGCAACTGCTTTCTTAAAAGTATCAGAATTCCATTTGCTCCACAGTTGTGAAAAGAATCAGTCAGGCGCTTGTACCATGTTTTCTCTATCCATTCATCTACTCCTGGACACTAAGGTTCATTGTATTTTATTGATTTTATTTAAAGAAATAAATGTAGACCTACAGGTATCACTGTGTTGTGTTGATTTAGGTTACTTCGAGTATACGGCTAAGAGTGCTACAGCTGTGCCATCTGGTTGCTCTGTTTTCAGTTGTAAGAGGAAACATCACACCACATTTTCATAGATATGCACAAGTGTACATCTCAGAAATAAATAGAAGATGCCTTTAAACCACATATGAATGAGCATTCATTATTGTTTGTTTTCTTAATTGTACCCATTCTGCGAAAGGATGAGATGAAATATCAACGCAATCATAAATTCTATTTCCCTTATAAATAAGGATATTGAACACATTTTGCAAATATTTATTAGCAACTATTTATTAGCCCTTCCTGTTTCTTCTTTCACCAGCCAATTTGTTGACTGAGAGATTCTATTTAAGGAATCTCTACTGAACTCCTCAGCTCTCATATTTTTTTAGTTTTGTTTTTGGTTTGTTGTCATTGTTCAGAAATGTAGTTTACACAGATACTGTCCAAGGACATTAAATATCTCATCTGCAGCATCTAGAGTACAGGATGAACGGAGTTATTCTGTCAACTGACCTTCATTATTTCTCTCTTCTTAATTCATTGGCAATACTCTTCATTAGTGAATACATAGGGTCTCTTAATTATGTATAAGAATATGGGAGAGCTACCTACAACCTTATGAAGAAGCTATCCACAGCTAGACAGTTATTCATTACATGTGAAGTATTTACAGATGTCCACAGTCTGTTGAAGTCATATATCAGAATCTACAGGTGCTCACATTTAATTATGCCAACCAATTTTTAGCCTTCTTTTTCAATATTTAAAAATTGTTTTTAAATATTTTTAATAATAAATCTCATTGATAACTGATGTGGGATTCTCCCCTTATGCTGTGAGCACCTTTGGTTAATAAAGAAGCTGCTTTTGGCAAATGGCTTAACAGAATATAGCCAGGCTGGAAGAAATATATAGAGATAGAGTAGGCAGAGTCAGGGAAAAGCCTTGAAGCAGCCACAGGAGACAGACACTGGACACTGGTCAGAACCTTACCAGTAGGTCACAACCACGTGGCAATACACATATTAATAGAAATGAGTTAATTTAAGGTGTAAGAGCTAGCTAGGAAGGCGCTAGAGTCATTGGCCAAGCAGTGTTGTAATTAATATTGTTTCAGTGTGATTATTTTGGGTCTTTTTGGCTGGGAAAAAAACAAGCAGACTCTGCCAACAGATAACAATTTTAGACATTCTATAAAGATTCCAAGAAGAAACATAAAAACGAGAAACTAGTTAGATTAATGATCTGCTTCACTACAACAAGTCTGTTTTACCAGATATTTGGGAACCACCACGATTTTTTGTAGTTTAAAAATCTCTACAGATTTCTTTAAAGTTCTTTACCAGACCATCTAAAGATGAACAGCTGTTCAGCTAATTCCTTCTTGATTCCATCTATAGTCTTTTTTGCCTTTGTCATGAATGTGTTTTCTCTCTGAATTATATTTAATCATAAAGTCTAAACAACATGATAAAATGTATATTAATATTTATGTAGCATGTAGTATATAGTATTTACAATTAAAATCTAACAGAAGCTATCTGGTAAGCAGAATTAATTTGAACCATGTGTTTCAATGTAGACCATGCTTCAATTAGTGTTAGTCCAGTTACATTTATACTTTCTGTTGATAAACACTGCTACAGTTTATCCAAGCCTCTATCATCATATCTGAAAATTTAGAGACTAGAAAGAAATGATTCTGTGATGTTTGCCTGACTGGTGTGCTGGATGTAGTAGGTGGCTAGATGGTTTGTTTATGTACAAGAAAATCGCAAGTATCACACTGAATAGGCTAAAAATACATTACATATAAAATATTCTTCACTAAGTGTGGTCTCTTAGTGCTAATGTCTGAGGAGTTCCTATCCTAGGTTTTATGTTACAAATGCAAATTTAACTCAGAGTGACATCTGCCACGAAAATAGGATGATTTGGACAAGAATTCCTGCCAGCAGTTGATTTGGACAAAAATTTCTGTTCAAAGGCAGCCATTATTCGATTAGCTAGACTACAGCCTGTAAGTTATTGTAATAAATCTGCTTTCTATATATGTGAAAAGATTCATTCTTTAAATTCTGTTAGTCTGGAGAATCCTGACTGCTACAGCTATCAACAGAGAAGCTTTCTCCAACAGCAGATGGGAATAAATACAATGACTCATAGCCAGAAATGATAGAATGAGAGAACTTGGAACATTTAGCCATAAATAGGGTAACTCCATCAAATCCTTTCCCTCAGGGCTCAGGGAACCCTGTAGAAGAGGAGCAGGAAAAGTACAAGAGCCAGTGGGTATGAAGGACACAAAAGAAAGAGGAATCCCTGAATCAACAAGATCAATGCACATGTGAATTTTATTGACCTGAGGCCATGCTGGTGTCTGTGGTCCATGATGTGGCACCTGCTAAATAGATGTTTGATAATTTGGCAGTTAGACTATTGCCTAATAGGAAAACTCTGGAAATAAACCTTGCTGTGGTCTCAAAACAGATATTCTGTCATGTCTATATCCACAGTTCTCAACTGTTGAACATTAGGAACCAAGACCAATTCCTTAACCATTAGATGCTTAGACATAAGGGTCTTAAAGGGTTTAATGTGATCCCATTGAAACATCTTCATTGAGATTCTTGATACAGAATAAACATAATAACACTTCCATTGTTCAGTTTAGAAGAATTTTTATTTTTTAAATCTTCTAGACCCAAATCCCTTGTCTTGTATGATATTTTACTAGAGTCTAATGAGTAATAAGCATTTAAATGACTGGGCTGAAGATGAACCTTGATGACAGTATGTTGTCAGTATGTGTGACATTGCACATTGTCCTGACTCCACCTCATTGTTATTAAAAATCATTGTGACATACTTCAGGTTAGTCACCAATTTCCCAATAGTTCCATGTGTCTTTATTACCCAAAAGTCCTCAGAAGTTACTTTTTGTTTGCATCCTTAACCTAGATGAGCTAGGCAAAGTGTGCCTGCAGAGTTTTATTTAGCTACAGAATTAGGTTGTTAGGATGTCAGTCCTTGGATGCCCTGGCTTCCATTTGGGTCATGGTTAAAAACAACCCTGAGTGAATAATGAATTTGAAAAATTTTATGTAAAATTTTACTTTCCTGAGTGTTCTGCATGCATCAAAAAATTTCAGTCACTGAAGATTTTGTTGACATTTCCCAGGTGCATATTAGTGATTCTAAAATTCACCCTAGGAGGTTTTTGAATTTTAATCTTCATTTGCATGGTCAGTTCAAGTACTTGTGTTCATAGTATATCTTTTCAACAAAACGGAGACAGCGCAGCAGAACGTATGGCTTCCCTTTTCAATTGTCATGGTCATTGAGGAATAATGTCAAAAAATCTGCAGGCTCTTAGTTGTAATTATAGTAACATTTAACAACACATAAATATGTTTGTGGTGATTTCTGTATGAAAGGGTGTCATCAAAAAAATCTAAGCCAAGGTTGAATGCTGAATGCTTGTAGGTTTGCCACCTTCAAAGAGACTTGTTCATCTAGAAGGGCAGATTGAAGTTGAACAACCTCAGAATGTGCTAAGCCTTTCCTTCTTACCTGCAGTAGTGAGGCCACATAGGAAAGCATCCTTAGAGATTCTTGGAAGTAACAAAGGAGAATACTTTCTCTTAACTTTATTAACTGTTGATTATGACTATTTCCAGGTCATTCACAGTATAACTAAAGTCATGACCACATCAATAAATCTTCATGGCATTTGATAATCAAAAGTCCCAGTTAGCATTTAGACTATGTGGTTCGATAAAAGAGACATTTGAAGTATAGGATGGGATTGTCAGCTCATATATATAATTCACATGAAATGAAATGAATTGATTTCAAGTTCTCTACTCCAGTTGGAATTGTACATAAAATATATAAGGTAAAATACATATCCTGACAAGCTCTGATACTTTAACACTAAAAGATAGGTACAATACAACATGATATTGGATTCTACTTTTCCTTAAACACTATTAGAATTGTTGGAAAGGATTTTCTGTTTACAAAATTCTGATCTGACTCAAACATTCTTAGTATCTGAATAAAATAACGAACTTTTTTTATAACATACACACTTGTTTTCCCTCTTAAAAATGAAAATTCTATGAAGTAGATTTTTCAAAAAGTATCTCTATAATAATCATTTTTTCCCTTATGAGCGTTGTGTTCATGTATCTTTCCAAATCAGATGTGTTGTTGGATATGGAGTTACTTTTGTTTTGTAGGCATGTTGTTTCTTTCTGTCCCTTCCATTCTCTGTCTTATTGATATCCTATTACTTCTTTATGTAAAAGACTTATTCAGTTGTTATATAAACATGAATTGATAAAGTGATGATTGTTTAGCAGGTCATATTAAAACTGTAAAAGAATCAAATGAATTTGTTAGTAATAAAGAAAGATGTTGGGAAACAATTTGATTATTGTATCAAGAATCAGGAAGGAAATAATATTTATAAAATTCAGTCTATAAATCTGAACTTGAGTACTAGCAGAACTGAGAGTGTGGTCAGACTTCAGAATAAAGGATGGTGCAGAGCGAGTGGTGTGAGGTTATTTTTTTCTTCACTTTTTAAACATATATTCTGATTATTTCACAGTCTTCTCAGGAAAAGCCATACATACTACAGTGAATCACAATATAAGATCAAGTTTTCAACATCCCGAAGAATCAGATCATTTTTATTTGTGCTTTTGAGTAAAAGTCAAAACTCTCATATTGGGCAGGCAGAGGCTGTCTCCCCAGCACCCCTTTCTAAGGGCTCTATCGTTATTCATTTCTGAATGTGTGCTTTCACATTAATTTTGCTGGAAACAGCAGGTTGGTGACTCACATGTCATGTCATTAAGGGACTGGCAACCTGCGGACTGAGCCTGGGTCTGCCTCAGTAAACAGCACCATAACCCATCTTCTGTGAACATGTGCACAATGGTAGCGAACTGTTTTCACAAGCCATGTGCCCCAGCCCTGGGAGAACAAAAACTTCCTCAGAATCACTCGCTGATTCGCTTTCATATTTTACAAACTTAGCTAGCTGTCCTAAATTTTCCAAGCTTCTAAAAGTTTCAACTTTCTGTCTTTAGATCTTTTCTCTTTTCCCTTTCTGTTCTTTTTGGTGGCCAGATCGATCCTGCAATGTAACCTCAAGACTGGTCTCAAACTCCATACCCTCCTGCTTTAGCTCCTAAGGGCTGGGTTTCTAGGCATATTCTACTGCATTTGGTCAACCCCTAATGTTTTAAATATATATGTGATAGGTAGATTTTCTGTAAACTTGATACAAGCCAAAGTAATCCAGGAAGAGGGAAATTCAACTGGAGAATGCCTTCATTAGATTTGCCCTCTAAATAAGTCTACAGAGGTATCTTCTTGATAAGACAGTGATGTGTAAAGGCCCAGCTCACTGTGGGAGGTGCCATCCATGGGAAGGTGGTCCTTTGGTATTCAAAAAAGCAAACTGAGCAATTAAGGAGGATCAAGAGAGTAAACGATATTCCTCTGTGGCACCTACTTCAGATTCTGCCTTTAGCCTCCTGCCTGTGTTTCCCACCCAGACTTCCCTCAGTGACTGTGATGAGGAGCCTGTAAGCTGAACTTTCCTCCCCAAGTTGCTCTTGGCCTTGATGCTTTAGCCCCACAACAGAAACCCTAAGTAAGACAGTATAAAATAGCAATTATGAAATATCTCTGCCCAGCTCCTTTCAAGAGAAAGAAACGTGGTTGTATTTAAGTGATAAATTAAAACTATGTATCAAAGAGTCTAGCATTTTACAAAACATTATTAATTGAAGGACAATTCCGTATTTCAATGGTTGTGATGATTTTTCACTTAGTTCTCACAATAGTATGTACGGAATGACTAACGCCCTCTTTTATGAAGAAGGACCTGGGGCTTTCATTGAAATGCTATAATTTTACCCAGCTCCCCTAAGAGTAATGAAAAAGTGAGGATGGGAAATGACAGGTGGCTGATTCAAGTTCTCCATCACATGCCTCATATAACTCAGGCTTCCAGTGCCACATTTTGCACATTGTATTTAGGACCTGTATTTGGCTTCTAAATTTTAAAGAACAATATAAAAAAAATAACATTTAAGTTTGTTTTTCTCTCTTTTCTTTCCTCTGTTTTGTTGTCATCTTTTTAGTTCTAATTATTGATCCAATGGTCTTAAGCATGTGAAACACATACCCCGTGTGGAGCTACACCCCTCTAGCTAAAGCTCTGCTTCTTCTTTTTGCCCTCCAATATTTGTATAAATAAAGATAGGCATGCATATTTATCTATAGAAAGGGGGCATCCAAATATGCACTATGAGTGCCATTTCAACTTCCTGTGTGCATATAAGAGTTACTATAGCTATGAGGAATGACATTGATAAGTCTATGGCTTCACATAGTTAGGATATCAAAATTTCTTACTAATGAACATCATTGAAGGCTTATTTTAAGTTACCCAATTCATTTTAAATGATTGGGGTTCTTCAAGTATTTTTTGAAAAAAAAATCTTTTAGAATACATGTAGTTTTAGCGGTGAGAAGTAGTGGAGTCGTAACATTAAAGGTCTTATGATTTCCATGTCTACTTTCTAAGGCACTGCATTTAGTGAAAACGTTTTGATATGTATTCATTTATTAAATATGTCACTGTCATTTGCTCTGGCACTTTAAAGCTTACAGGCAGCACCAAGTACATAGATGTATTGCAGGAACTATAATGGAATAATAGATACATTAGAGGAGCTATAGTGGAATCACTTTCAATTTCGCCAGTGGACATTTAAACTTAAAGTAATGCTAACATAGAAAGTGGCATGCAATAAGATGCTCAGGCACTAATTTCACATTTCTGAGCCATGTTTAAGTGGTTTATATTACCTACAGAGTTTAAGATTCACATATCAATCTAGATAATTCAAAGCAGCAACAACAAAAAAGCCAACTCATTGGTTTTACTGTCCATAAAAATTATAATTAAGTGTGCTGAGGAAAAGTATACATAGAGTGATTTCTCCATGCTCTTTACTTCCTGTGCTTACATTCCATTCTTTGATTTATTTTATTCTATTTGATTAATGACAACAACAGTGACTCTGGAAGTATAGTGTAGAAGGGACTCGTCTGCGCAGGCGCTGTCACTCTCAGTATGAGTATTTCCAGGTGTCATGAGCAGAAAGCTCACAACTTTTTGACTATATGTTGTGCTAAAGGCACAGCAAAAACTTTTCAGCATCCTGCTTCATCCCACCTGGAATGAGATTTCTCTTTCATTGAGCTCATCCACACTTCATATACCAGCTGTTTGTCTACCAGTCCTCACCTATCTTGACCATCAGATGTATTTTTATCATATCAATCTTGTTCTCAAGTATCCACACATAGTAGTAGTGGCTATACTGAAATGTCTGTTTATGAACCCGTCTTATCTCACCATGTAATCTCTGCAGTGTTTGTCTCTTCAATACCACACCACAAGGGTGAGCACCACATAGGAAGATGGGAAAAAAAACATTGGCTCAACTCTTATCACAACATGTTTTAAAAGTTGTTCTGTCTTATTAATTACTATTAGTATCTCAATGTAACTCATTCACAAGCTAAACTTTATCATAGATAGGCACATACTGCAAAAATGACACTGAATGTAAGAGTTGGAACTGTTGATGGCCTTAGTCTTCTTTGAGACCTTGAAACACCCTTACCACAGAGAAGGCGGGGACTGTACTTGAGGGGAGACTTCAGCTCTCAACTGTTATAATCAATCTTTGAAAGGTCATCGGATCAGACAACCCGGGCTCTGTTCCTGGCCAGTGAGCTCATGCTCTGACTACAGCAGAGGCAGAGGCCAGCTTACAACTCACTGGGCTTTGGATAATAAAGCTATATTTTTTTTCATGATTAACCGAAACTGGAGTGTCTTGTTTGTGGTAAATGCTTACTAAATTGTCATTCTTTTTCTTGACGAAGCTAGCCATTAGTTCCCCTTTAGGGAAAATAGTGCCGAATTATCTTACAAAAAATGTGATGTTGGGCTTCGTGTTAGTGATATATTTAAGTTTACCTATTTGAATAGTCCTCCCCACCTGGATGTGGATGTTTGAAGGAAATAGCACTGGCCAACAGCAAACAGGTAGAAGGCAGTAGGGCTTTTCAAGCCAGTTTATATAAACACAACAGGAGAAGGAGCAGTCGGAATCTCTTACTGATTCCTCCTTTTTTACCTTCCAATTCCTCTGCAAATGGAACTGAGAGCTAATTAGAGGAGGATTCCAAACTCTGCTAGCAAAGAGAAAGCCACGATTGTTGAGTTCTTCCTGTGGACTAAGTATGACGTGTACTGATTGATTGAAATTATGACATCATTCGATACTTTTAAAAATAGCAGTGATTTTGAGTGAAGTAGAACGTCATCAAAAACCAATCAGTGTTCAATCATTTAGAGGAAGGAAAATCTTAGGTAAATATCTGTCACCCTGAAGTAGAGCAGAATTTTGGATTTCACTCATTGTATCACTTGGGGGAACCTATTATAATACACCAAACTTCTTGTGCCTATTTCTAAGCTCTTGGAATTGATCCCAAGGGAGGAAGCAGGTATCGAGATTGCTCAATTCCCTTTGTATTCCATGCTCTGCTGTTTTGGGTTTTACTGCCCCTGGCGCTGCCGTGTTAAAAGCCGACGGCCAGCTCGGGTTATTTATTTTCACTCCAATAATTACCCCGAGCATGTGCATTAGTTATTTAATGCCAAAATAAGAGTGAAAAACTGTCAGAACTTGTTTCCGTTATAAATATTCATGCAGAAATCTGGCCTTTCCAGAAATATGTGGGAACACTGAAACTCTTGGTCCCAGAATCACAGCAAGTCTTTAGCTGTGGTCTTCAAGTGGGTCGAATTAGCGCATCACACATGCAGAACTTCCTATAATGATACACAATGAGGGCTCGTCAGTTACTCACCTCAGTCCAGTTTCTCAGATAAGGAAAAAGTAAATTTGGTACTTTTAAAAGGCTTAGCTATTAAAAGAAGACAGTTGGGAAGAGAGCTGAATCTCTGGGAAATTATGACAGTGTTTATTTGCATTACAGAAGCTCACTCATTAAAATTATAGAAGTGACACTGGGAGTCTTAATGCCTTTGACATCTGGTGCATTGCAGTGAGGAAATATTACTAAGCAGAATGTCTGAACCGTCATTCCAAACGGTGACTTTTATATTGTAAAAGTGACATATGAAAGAGCAGAAAAGAAACTAATTAAATGGTTGTCTTGAAAAAACCCAAAGTAGACTTCGTCAGGTTTTTTTTTTCCTCCAATGTATTTCTTAGAGAGTCAAACTAGGCATTAAGTACAGCTCATTAGTGTTCAGACTAATAAAATGTAGGCTCTGACTTTGAGGAAATTATACTCTTATCAGTTTATTTCTCTCACTGGAAAAAAAATAAGGTTGAAGATGAGATATAAAGTTGTTCCTCTGGATCTGATAACCCTTCCCAAACAATCCCGATATACTGAATGTTCTAAAGATATGTATTTTGGGTATACAGGATTCCACTGTTGGCAATGATAGCTAATATAATGTCATCAGACAATCCAAAATTTGTATCAAGAAGAGAAAGCTAAAGTTGATCATGATGGCAATTATTCCTTCATCACTTAATAGATTCAAAATTCATTCAGTTTTGATTAAATGAGAAATTTCAAAGTCTTGGGGGATGGGTCAATTAACAAAGTACTCACTGTACAAACATGAGGATCCAGGTTTTTATTTCCAAAATCATAAAAGCAAACAAACAACTGGGCACAGTAACACCTTATCTTCATGATTGACGGGTAGAGGGAAACAATGACCTTCAAGCTCCAATGGTCAACCAATATGGCCAAAACAATGACAGACAGGTTTGCTGAAAGATCCCCTCTCAGTGAATACGGGGAGCACAGAGGGTAACTCCACTACAGATTTCTGTGTTCTGCACATGCACACACAGGTGAGCAGAACTGCACACACATTACAAACACACATAGATACACACAGAAAAGGGATTAGACAGTTCTAATATTTCCAAATAAACAGTGTTTTCCTAGAAAGTTGCCTTGGCCATTAGAGTCACCTGCAGAAGATACATAGAGTTTCTTTAAAATGTATGTACAAATTGCCCATGTAAAGTTTCTGAATCCAAAGAGACTTTTCTTATAAGCTGTCCAGTAATCTTAGGACAATATCTTGTTATTTAAGTCATGATACCTAAATATAAAAATATGCAAGTGTGTTTGTATGGACTCATTTATACCTTTACCTCTACTGTATCTCTCTCTCTATCTCTTGCATATTCCATATATTATACAACTACAAGTACATATAGATACACTATCAAATCTACTAAAGTTTATACAACATGTGAGATATTTTTTGAGTAAGACATCGAAAAAACTGAACAGGTTTAATGAAATGGTTAACAAAGATCTTTAAATCTGACCCTGACAGTATACTTTGTATATTTATCTTCCTATTATAAAGAACTAATTAAGTGAAACAAAACTAAAGAATAATTTTAATAGATTAGAGATGGCAGCACTCATGAATCTATTATAGTTAAAAACAGAAGATTGCTCTCTGACAGCATTTTAAAATCATAGAAGAGAGAATAAGATCACCAGTCTCAAAGGGTTGAAAGAGGATGCCCCAGAGTGTGCCACAGATGTCATCCTCTGCTTGGAGACATCATTTAAGTCAGAGGTGAGGAGAAAAGAACGAAAATTGCAAAGTTCTGCGAGAGTCTAGGGTCAGCTTCTTCATCACATCCATGCACAACAAGACTCTGAGAAGCAGGTGGGGAAACACATTATAAGCAGAAAGTTAAAGAAAATTTTGTGTTGTGTCAGAAGTCTACTGAAAAGCCATGGCTATTGTTCAGAAGAGACTTTGGGAAAGCAGCAGGTAAAGGAGACTACTTAAAGTGAGCTCAAACTAGAGACTATAGAGGACCCAAATGATTTAACTGCTCCTTCTCTGTGGAAAAAATGTACCTTAACTCAGCATCTTGGTAGCAACCAATTGCAGTGTTGGTTTAATGTGGAAAAGGTGAGTGCTACCAAAGAGTTGAATTAGTCACTGGGAGATGATCCAAAACTGATCAACACTGGATAGCAATAATGAATTCTAAATGAACTAAATTGAATACCCAATATATCATTAAAGCACGAAGCCAATTCTATCAAAAATAAAGCAACATTTTAGGGCTCTATAAAACATCTAGAAATCATAAGCAACTTGTTTAATAGGTAAGCTGACTTGCCTGGAGTTGAGAATTAATGAACTAGTAGAAAGGTAAACAAAAAAATAATGTCGAAACTGAAGGGACAGAGTGAGGAAAGAACAAGGACAAGAAATATAAGAAAATATGTGGAACAAAACTCAGATAATACAATATAGAGAGATTTTGGAGACTTTGAAAATGTTTCTTAAACCTAGTATTAAATCTGCCTTATTTCTTTTTCTTTCTGGAGACCAGCTGTATGTTATGGAGTCCATATAGCAGCAATGTATGACTGAGGGAAGTAGATGGGAGAGAAGAGATACATTTAAAGAGATACTGGAAAAAGCTATTTAGAATCAGATTAAAGCAAGCTACAGACTGAAGAATTTTAGAGAGCCTGCTTGACCTCATTCTCTTTAGCATGGTAGGTCTCCAGTTGCAGAGAAATAAACCTGACTTGGAATTGTTGTAGGTGCACTATACAGTGTTTGGTAATATCCATCCTTGAATATACCATTAATATAGAATCAAACAATTATGTGTCAAAAGGTCATACAAAACCATGACTTACTTATATTCTGTATAGTTTGTAAATGTGTCATATAACAGGCCCATGGCTAATTTGTTTTGGAAAGAATACAATACTCTTCTAGTAAAATTCCTACCAATATGCATGCTTTTGTTCAGGTTTCTGACATTTAAGTGAGAATTTTTTAGTAAATAATATTATTTTATATATTATAAAGGAGTTGTTGACAAATTGTAAATATTCCACATTTTTATTATGTAAGAAACAAGACATTTGGAGTAAGCCACCAACCACAATCAGGAGATTGTGATTTTTTTGTATGTGATATATATTTACAGAGAAGCAAATACATGCATACTGTTTACTTCTTTAGCATTTTCTTCTCTTGTTTTCTAGAACCCAAAGCACAGGAAATGGTGCTGCTCACAGTGGGTTATATCCTTCTACAACAATGGAGGCAATAAAGAAAATCCTCTACAGACAGGCACACAGCCCAACCTGATCTAGTCAATTCCCCCACTGAGAAAATCTCCCCAGGTGATTCTAGACTGTGTAAAGTTAAAAATTAAAACTGAATTAACTGTATTAACTCTGACAATTATCAAATATCAATAATTAAAAATGCAATTCTGTGATTTTTGAGGAGCTGCACTGTAGTAGCTGCTATTGCACACAAGAAATTTGTATTTCTAAATTTTCAATGTGTTTAAAAAATAAATGTGAATCTATTTTCCTGACAATAAGACTCAAAGCAATTGCAATGGATAGTATATATAAGCTAAATTAATTGATAATTGAATAGTGAGCTTTCTTACTGTTTGATTTCTTAATTTTCATTTGGTACATTCACTAAACTTTGACAGCTTTATAAAGATGGAGTTAAAATAGACAAAATAAATATCATCTCAATCATTATTCCAAACAACTAGTAATAAATTAAAAATTACATTAATGAAATATCGCATTGAAAGGACTTCTGAAAGGACATGAAATATTCATGCTGAAAGGGGGCTTGAATAAAATTTAGGAGATTAAAATTCAATCTTGCCACATGAAAAGGAGTCATGGGATAATATTCCATGCTGAGACTTTTTTCCTTTATAACTATTATCTGCTGAGTATTTTGAGCCTGCTGTATGTGCCTCACTGTCAATACAATGAGAATGCCAGCTGCCTCTTCTCCGATCTTCTCAGTACCTGTGCTGAGGAAATCAGCATTCATTGTTAGAGATCTCAACGGTTCACTTTAATATTACAGTTAAATGAATAAACATGAGTGATAGCATCACCTGTATGATAATCAGGAATATGTAGTAATATTCATTTATTCTGTGCATTGACAGAGTCTCCGAAAACTGATTGCAATTTTGGATTAGTTAGCTCAGGACCTGAGGAGGCTCAAGGTTTTATCCAAGTCAGTCCCACCCACTGTATCTTGGAAACCAAGCATGCACGTTCCTCATTTGTCTTTCTGTTTCAATTCTCAGCATATAAGACCAGCATTTAGTAATTCCAGACAGAAGACTGGTGATAGGAACAGGCCGGCCTAGACTGTGGACGATAAGAAAGGAAACAAACGACAAAAAATTGCAAAGCATAAGAAAGTCAACCAAAATCAATCTAAGAGCATTGGCAATTCTATAAAAATGTGATTATATAAATTCTCTAATTCAAGATGTTCTTATCAGGTTAGGTCCTAATCTGCTGCCGTGATTGTGTTGTGATTTAACAATGTGAGTTGTTAAATCACAATTTAACAACTAACACAAAGGCAATTTGTGTGTTTTATTCTTCACTTGAAATTAAGTCCGTGTTTGTGTTAGAGAACTTTTATGTACAGCATTGGTTCCTGATTGCCACGGACATTGACATGCGTGATGCTTACGGACAGCAGGCTGTGACCCACTTTGTAATCAGTGGTTTTGACTCCATGCAGGTTTTGAACTGCTCAGGCACTTCAGGTACTCGTGAAGTTTTATTTGTTCAGGCTTCTGTTGAAACCCGGACTCCATAGTGCTTCTGAGTCACAGGAAGTTGGGAATATTTCTTCTATTTCTTCTAGTGGATGCTAAATATTTCTTTATCTGCTTTGTCCCCAAATGCATGGAATCATTCTTCAAATATTATGTGTAACTATTATATATTTCTTAAATAGCTACAAAGAAGTTGTGTCAAATGACTTGACTTTCTCCCAATTTGTTTGTAACTGGAAACAAGAAATATAAAGGCAATTCCCAAACCAGAAGATAGACTCCATATGCAGGGAATACTACATGGTGAACTCAGGTTATTATTTAAAACTCTTATTGTAAATGGATCTTTTTTTTTTTTTGGTTAACTTTTGCTTGTGCTTTTCTGGGAAGAACTCACACACACACACACACACACACACACACACACACACACCTTTAAACCTTTTCCCCTGTAAGCTACTACTAAACACCCCTTCTGGGACTGATTAAACAAAGTTCTTTGGGAAACTTTGTATTCTTATCATTTCAACTTTCAACCTAGATTCTTATAAAAGATGTGTGTTGGGTATCTTTTGTTATTTGTAAAATCCTCTCTTACTTTCAGAACCGAATGTTCTAAGGGAGTTGTCTTTATTGTAGGAACACAGAGGCATTTGCTATTAACATAACCATTAAAATGTCCTTGGTTTAAATCAATGATACCCATTTACTCCCACAAATTATAATTCCTTTTAAGTTTATGAGCTGGGCATTAGTGAAAGTCTGCAATAGTTAACATACTGGTAATTAGAGTAAATCGAATGATAAGGTCTAGCGCTAGAAACTCTGGGAATAAAATGATTCCAGTGTCAGGATTTAAAACTTCTGAATACATTTTAGTGAAAAAAGTCATAATGAGACAAAGAAAGGACATTTTCATACCCTTCTAACCTTGCTTAAAGGCGTTAACCTCTATGAGTATGGGACGCCTTTGTGATAGGAACCATTTAATTGTTTCATTTGCATTATCTCCCTTAATCCTTATTAAAATGGGAGTAATTCCTATTCTTATCATATGTAATGAATGGGGATGCTAGATATAAGGTGAAGAACTTCCCCAAGGCAGCACAATGCACTGATTTGTGTCCAGGAGAATTCAGTCAGCCTGACCCCAGGGTTAAGCATGTTCCACATTCCTGTTGCAGTGAGTCGATCTCAAAGATTCACTGCTAAGATTTTTCCATGGTGATACATCAGTTACAGAAAGTTACTTTGTTGTTATTGGTATTAGTAATACATATCATGGGGAAACAGAAATTCCAAGCACTGATTGCAACCAATCTCCAATTATATTTCTATACTTCCAGCCATGACACGTTACAATTAGAAGGAAAGATATATTGGACTTTGGGGTGGCTTAAGAAACTGGCAGCTCCTGCAGTTGACTTCTCTTGATATTTTCTCTAAAAGATGAGTCAGATGAAGAAGAAAAGCAAGTAGTGCACGCAAAGAATGTAGAAACTTCAGAACAGTCATGATGAGGAAGGAAGAAAGGAGGGAAGGAGGGAGGGAGGTAGGGTGCGAGTCAGGGAGAGAAGGAAGCAAGGGAGGAAGAAAGGAGGGAGGGAGCAAGAGAGGGAAGATAAGCATGCAGAATCCTTTTAAGCAACCTCTCACATTCTGTCTTGTCCTGCACCTTCTCAGAGAACAAGAACAAGAAGCATGGCAGAGCAACAGAAGTCAGAAATAGTAGCCCTAATCAACATATTAAAATCCTTTTTGGATTTGATAAAATTAAGTAATTACTCAAAGTATCATAAAACTTGATTAATAGTAAATGAGAGAACACTGTATTAGTTATTCTCTCAGTGGCATACTGAAATACCTAAGAAATTCATCTTAAGGAAGGGTTATTGTTCATAGTTCAAGGGTATAATCTGGCTTGGTGTGGAAGGCACAGCAGCAAAATCTTGAAGCAATTGCTCAGTCACGTTGGAACCTCCGTTAGAAAGCAGAAATGACCAGGAATTTGGCCCAGTACCTTGCTATAGATCTCCACATATGCTTCCATCAGTTACTGGATGAAGGCTGTATAATTAAGGTAGTCATCAATCTGATTACATGGAGGGATACCTTGCTCAGCCTAGATACAGGGGTAAGGGCCTTGGCCCTTCCTCAAGTGATGTGACAGACTTTGTTCACTCCCCATGGAGGCCTCATCCTTTCTGAGGGGTGTATGGGGATGTGATCCCAGTTCCTGCCATTTTGAAAATCAGGATTAACTACCACAAAAACAAACACAATAATGAGAAATGTCAAAAGAAAACACTCATAAAAAAACCCCTCTAAAACAGTCATGAGTCAACTTTGCAACACATTGTGCAAATAAATTTGAATGGCACTTAAAAAAATTATCACTAGCACAATAATTCTTGTTCCGTGCCAGGATCAACAAAGATTAAGCTTAGTGGGTTGAATGGGGAGAGAACAGAACCTTACAGAGCCTCAGATAATTCCCGAGAACTGTATTTAAAAGCACAGAGATAGCCTAATGTCCCAGTGGAGACCTGCATCACAGCACTTCCCCCAGAAGATCACAGTTAACAAAAAAAGTGAAAGTCAATTAATGTCATAATTGAAACAATGTTCTGAGAAATGTGCTCTTGTCAAAGGAAAGTTTTATTTCTAGAATGTAAATGAAAGGAAGAAATCTAAGAGAGAAAATATGTGCATATGTTTAGACAAATAAATTATTATAATTCAACATTCAATTTTGCTTGGTGAGCTAATATTAAATTAACTCCACTGAAGAAAATGGTGAAGATATTTGATAAAATGCATTCTTTAAGAAAATTTCCCTTTTTTATTAAAAATAGATTCTTTTCTCATACAATGTATTCTGATTATAGATTTTCCTCACTGTATTCTCCCAGTTCTTCCTACCTACCTCTGTTCCATCCAGATTCACTCCATTTCTGCCTCTCATGAGAAAAACTGACTACTAAAAGGAAACAACAAACCATAGCAAGATAAAATACAGTAAAAGAAAACAAAAACCATCAGGTTGGACTTTGACAAGACAAACCAACAAAAGGAAAAGAACCAAGAGAAGGTATGAGACTCAGAGACTCACTTGTTCAAACACTCTGGAGTCCCATAAAAATAGTAAACTGAAAGTTATAATATACTTGCAGACCTGGGACAGACTCGTGTAGGATATGCCTGGAGCAGCCTCTGTGAATTCACATGAGCTTTCTTAGTTTGTTAAGAGGTCCTTATTCTTCTGGCGTTCTCCATTCCCTCTGGTCCTTACATAATTTCTGCCTCCTCTACTGTGGGATTTCCTGAGCTCTAAGGGAAGAGATTTGATAGAGGCATCTCATTTAGAGCTGTGTGTTCCAAGGTCTTTCTGTGTGTGCAGTGTCTGTCTGTGAACCTGTATTTGTTTTCAACAGCTGTAAGAGGAGAATTCTCTAAAGATGGCTAAACAAGGCACCGATCTCTGAGTGTAGCAGAATATCATTATGAGTCATTTTTTATTACTTTTTTTTCCTTTTAGACTAGTAGTATTTGGTTTTAACTTAGTAATCTGGGCTATCTCATCTCTTATTCTTGGTTACCCAAACAGTGTTGGGTAGGGGTTCATCTCATAGGTAGGCAAATAGAACATTGGTTAGTTACTTCCACAAGCTTTTTCCCACCATTTCCCTGACATACTTTGCAGGCAGGATGATCTGTAGATCAAAGATTTTGACACTGAATTGGTATTTATGTTTCTCCATGATAACCTGAAGAGTACCTTACTATACCAAAGACTCTGTAGGCAACAGCTTGACTCTTCATGTTCAGTGAGTTGTGTGGGTATTGTCTTCACAATGGAGCCCTGTAGTCAGTTAGTGAAGAGCAAACTATTCTCTTAACAATTGCCTAGGTGACTTGAGGATTTCCACAAGCCCCCTTCTGGCCAGCAACTCAATTGGATGTAACCCAATCCCAGCACCGGAAGCCTCATTTGGTGACAAGAGATGCCAATTGAGACTCTGTCTCCCTCATTATTTGGATACTTCATTAGGATGGTTTTCATGAATTTCAGGAAGTTTCCACTGTGTTATCTTTCCTCTCAAGTGCCCCTCAACTATAACTGTTTTTCTTGAATTTCCTCCTTCAATCCCACCTTTCCCCGCTCTCCCTACCTGATCCTCCTGTTTCCATCCCCCTCTGCACCCAAAAATTCTCTTCTACTGCCCCCTCCCAAGAATATTTATGTGCCCTCTTAGTCCCTTCTTCTATACCTAACCTCTCTGGGTCTTTGTATTGTATCTTGGTTATCATTTATTTAATGGTTATTATCTCTATATAAGCCAAATACATACCGTATTTGTCTTCCTGGGTCTGGGTTACATCACTCAGGATGATTTTTTTTCTAGTTCCATCCATTTGCCTACAAATTTCATGATGCTAATTTTTTCACAACTAAGTGATACTCCGTTTTTCTTTATCCATTCTTCTGTTGAGGGACATCTAGGTTGTTTCTAATCTGGCAATTATGAATAGAACAGCAATGAACACTGTTGAGCAACTGTCCTTGTGGTCGGATGAAGCATCTTTTGGATCTTGGGTAGGTCAATTCCCAGTAGGGACAGATATGACTGGTGATTTAAAATAATAACATAGAATTCCTGTTACTATATAAATATTTTATGTTACTATTGAATCGTTTGCTTTTTTAAGATTTACGTAGATTAGTACATAGGGGTTTTGTTGTGATGTTCAAAGTCTTTATGTCTTAAATGTTGCATTTTGGGGTGATGTTTTATTGCTTTTTGTTTTGCTGATTTGTTCATATAATTTTGTAGAAATAATGAGGGATTTGTGAGTATAAAAAATGTTTTAATTATTTTCATATAATAGAAACAACATAAATATTAGAAGAACTTTTTCACTGGAATAGTTGTAGCCTATGAATCCTTAATATAAATTTCAGAAAATGATATAAAGTTCCAAACACCACAGATGACTTGAGCTAATAATTGAGGTAGCAAGAGCATCTAGAATCATTTAAACTGATAATAAAGGGTTATCCATAGGTGACAAATTGTGGAATGCCAGGTTTCAGTAGTTAATTATGCTAGAAAACAGCAGTACTATCATCTACCTACTTATACGCACCTGCAGCTAGTTTCGTCTCCCACTTCTCTTATGACTTAAAGGATTTTGAAGTTGTATAATATACTGTGTTATTAAAGTTGATGCAGTTCAAGTTCACATGCATAAAATTCACTCAAGGGATTTACAAGAAAATCATTCGATGAAATCGTGGTTTTTAATCAAAATTCTTATTGACTTTATAAGAACCCATATCTTGCCGTAAAATCCAAGGAGCGTAGGACAAATTCTGAGCATATAAAGTTTATCTGTGAGGTGAAGCTTTTAAAATTGATGGAATGTAAATCAACATTTATTTTAAAATCAAAAGTTAGCCTCCGTTTGTACATCTTCAAATCAGTAAAAACACCATGCCAGTCTGTGATATATTAAACTTCTTGGGAATGCTGAACACATGAACTATACACCATCAATCTTCATATTTAAAAGGAAGTAATGCATTACTGTGCTATTTAGCAATAATTGCCAACTCAGTCCTTTCAGAGAGTCTCTGGCACTAGGCAAAGTATGGCAAGTAACCCCGAGAGACCATTCTGAGACACTGATTAGGAAGAAAAACCTGTTACAATGGAGATTCAAGGAAGTTAGAGGTGTCAGAACCATGTGAGGTCAGCTGAGGAAAACTGCATGCATGGAAGGGAGCTTGCCCCAAGAGAACGACAGCAAAGCTAGAGGAACCAGGCTCCCCAAGCCCTTTGGAGCTCAGATGAATTGATGAGGAGTTCTGGAAGATGACCATGGAGCTGTAAGAGTTTTTTTTTCCAGGTTAGGTTTATATATTGCTTTGGTTCAGTCTTTCCTTGCTGTGTAGCCATTTTTTTTTTTGAAATGAGAATGTTTAAATCATGGCAATCACGTGCTGGAAGTACAGAACATGTTTTGGGTTTGTTTAGCAGCTTCCTGTTAAGAGATTATCCTTGTCTTAGAGTAGACACTCCACTTCACTATTGAATAATTTTGTGGAACCGTTAAAGACCATAGCACCATAACAATGTTTGACGCTAGCCTGGATGCATTCTGCCTGATGCAATGACAGTTAGTCCAAGGGTGCAATGAACAGAAATCAGGGCTTATAAATAATGTGGGCTGCCGTATTGACAAGAGTGAGGCTTGTGACAGTTAATATTGTCAACCTGACCATATGGAAATCACTTAGGGTGCAAATCTTAGCCATTTCTGTGAGGCAGTACCTAGATTAGAATAACTGAGGCAGGAAGACGCACCCTAACTGTGGGTGGCTCCATGCAGTGGGCTGGGGCCCCGGAGTGCAGAAAAAGGAAAAGAAGTGAGCTGAGCAACAACATTCCTCTCCTTGATTCCTGAATACAGACACAATGAACAGCTGTCTCCTGCTTCTGCTCCTGGATGTTCATTCTGACGGCGTATACACAGAAATCTGGACGTTAAAATAAACCGTCCTTCCTGAAGTTGCTTCCTCTCATTTCTTAGAGTCTTTGTTGCAGCAATGAGAAGGGTAACTAATATAGTTACTGTCTTAGGTATCCTCAGAACTCCTGTTGAGCTCCACCTACCAAGCCATGGGGATAACAGTCATAATTTTTTCAATCCCGAAGTCAAAGGAAATTATCATTATAATCAAGTATCTTAGAAAAATTAGTATAATTTCATCTCCAAAACAGCATCAAAGCTTTGACTATGCCAAATTATAATTATGAATTTAAAATTTGCCTTTGTGTAAGGAGTTTATTTTAAATTGCTTATAAGAATAATTCTTTTGAATATGAAGAAAAATTAGCACTGTTTTAAAGCATCTAATTATTATAAAGAACAATATCAAAATGTATTATTATTATTATTATTTGTATGTTGCATGTATGTGGGCATGTGTACCATGGCATACATATAAACTCAAAGGACAACTCTTTGGAGTTGGTTCTCTCTTTCCACCTTTCCATAGGTACAAGAGGTAAAATGACCCTACGTTCAGCAGAGTGGATGTAGCTCCCGGATTTCTGTCTGATTGCCTAATTACTGAACACACACTCTGTTCTTCAAAGGTTCAGATCAGACAACAAATTAGTGATATGACATTGATACTGTACTTGACATAAATAGACATACAGTTACTTGCAAGAGCTGATGAGCTGCCAACTAGGTTGACAATTTGCCCACCATTGTTTCAACTAGCTCACCGTCATGTTTTAGGAAAATACCAGACATTTATCTTCTGTCATTTAATAAAAGAAGGCAATTTACTGGGGAAACAAACAGAAAAGAACTTGACTGTTCTGGGAACTTTGTCCCATGCATGGTGCTTTGCTAACCAATAATACTGCAAACATTTGGAAAAGCATGTCAAGGTACCCTAAACACTTGAATCCTTCCTTGCAACAAGATTTACTCTCATGTATGAACATGAAAGAGAGGCTCTTTCTGAAGTGAAGATGCTGATGGGTGGAAAATGGTGAACCAAGCAAGAAGAGTAATAGAGGAGGTACCATTACCACAGCACATCACAAACATATATGCCCATGGCAATGATGTAATTAAATTTTCATTTTGGTAAATTTTTATGTCGTAATAAAGATAGGTAGGTAGATAGACAGACAGATAGATAAAAAGATTCTTAGTGCTTTCTGTGCCCAATGCAGTTTGAGAGACCATGCTCCAAAAGCTGTCTAGACAGAAGGAGGTGAGTCAAACTCCCTTTCTCTCCGGGTGTATTGGACTGCAAACATCTCCTGGCTGCTTGGCAGTGAGTTCCTGAGCTGCCCTCATTCTCAGCCCAAAGATTTGGAAGGTATTTCTTGGCATAGAACACATCACTGTCTGTGATAGCTGCAGTTCTCCTCGCTTCTCTTTTCAGTTTCTATGCCTAACACGCACCAAGCCTATCAGTTAGCAACTGGGATGACGAAGGCCAGGGATGCTAACTCCTTGGCTTGTTTTCTCAGGAGATCCTCCTGTGAGGGATTTAGCTTCTAAAGTGTGCTGAGTCCCAAGCTTTCTTACTTAGGGGCATATATCTTATAAACCCACTTATCTTTTTGAACAAGTAGGTTAAACATAACACATGCTTCATTGTTGCTGGTGATCTACTTTGAGGCAGAGCCACAGTATCAGTGCAATGGTAGACTCTCATTCCATCTCCACCCTCAGGGATAGGTCAGAGAGGGGTAACTAAGATAAAGTTCCTATGCGCAGAGTTGAAGGTTGCAAGTTTGGTGAGAGACTTCCGTTAAGAAGCCTTAAAGTGGAGTCAGCTGTTTCTTCTCTACCTCTTCAAACCAAAGTAGTTTTAAAGAAAGCATTCTCTAGTAACAGTAAATTTGCAGTAACAGTGCAAACTGCTCCTTCCTTCTTTTTTAGCCTTTAAACACGGGGAAGTTATATCCACCCATGTGCCGTGAAATGCCTCTTAGGCTTACCACATTCAGAAATATCACTCAAAAAAGCCATAAGCCCATTATGTCAGTTTGTAGTTAGTGAGAGCAAAACCCCTGTGCCTGAGAAATGCCAGACAGAAGAAATGCAGGCCTAGCAATGCAGCGATGTGAAAAATAAAAACAACTTTTATTTTTTTGTTCATTAAAAAAATCTCATCATGACATTACATGAAAAGTTAGAGATACAGAGTGGATATAAACTCACAGACCAGAGTTTTCGTCTCATGTTTTGTGTAGATCTTGTTGCCTATGGACATTGTTGAATTCATCCTGATTTACTCTTGGAGATTTGTCTTATCTTTAAAAGACCCCTCCTTTCCCTAACCTACAGCCACGGCCTCAGTTGGAAGCATGTGTGACATTGTAATTACTGAGTATTTTCTATTCAAATCATGATGATTTCAAAGCTCTCAGGAAGAGATGCTTGTTCCCGTGATGAATAGTCCACCATCCCCAATTCCCACCACATTTTTTATATCCAAAAGAAGAAATAACTATGCAGAGATTCCAAAAGAATAATGTTTACTTTTATTTAATAGCTCTATATGTTGCCTTAAATGATTGAATGCATTTTGTTCTACAAGTCGGAAAAATATGTATCTAATTCAAATCCCAATTAAAGTCACTATTCACATGTCTTTATTGTCAGGTTCTTACAGGAATGTGACAAGAGAAAAAAATCAAAAGATAAAAAAGAAGGGAGAAGTCATGACAGACATAAGGATGTTGAGAATGAGAGCAGGGCAATGTGTTTAAATACGTAGGCAGCAAGTACGTAAACAGCAATAGGTCTAGATGGTGAACTCAAAAAAAAATGCTGATGTGTTTTCAAACTGTAGACAACATCCCCAAATTTAGACAATAGATTACCCACTCTATATCTTCTGATTCTCATGGAACAAATTTTATCATTTCACCAGCAAAATTCTGTAACTTGAACCAGCAATGAACTGGAGCAGAGTAGGCTCCCTCCGGAGAGAAGAGGAATTCTAGGCCAACTTGGACTGTAATGTAGGTCACTAGAAGTTTTTGTACCAGACCAGGATATAAATAAAATCCCAGTGTAAGAGTAATGGCCGCAGAATTCAAAATAGTTCTTGTTTCTTTGTTGTAAGTCTTTCCCCATCCATTTTCCTTTTAGGATGCCAGGTACCTTCGTGGTCTATCTGTGTCTGTCCATACCCCTCTTATGTCCGATTCACAGGCTTGCACACACCCTCACTTTCCTTGCTTTTCCTCCCAGCTCTCCCACCTCTTCTCATCTAACTCACCCTGGGTACCAGCCTCATGCTGGTCTCTGCCCTCCATTCCTTTATCGTATTCACTTATAGTAAGTACTATACTTTACAATACCAACAAACAGGGATTTTAATGTACATACGCATGCACGCACACACATACACTCACACACACACACTTGAAACGCTATTCAAAGTATAAGGGAGTAAGTAGTTCCTGCTGTAGAGCCTAACCTATCTAGATTTCTAACTGTGAAATGTGTTCTATGGAGGGCTAAGTAGGAGAGCTAATAGAACACGATCACAAAGATAAATATCTCAATTTCAATTGATGAAACAAATTAAACCTATATTTCAAGGAATGTAATGAGATCCTGAAGGTATCAAATAACACTAGTTGCCTTGCTTAGATGTTATGCCATATCTCTGCATTAAGTGTTACTGAATATTAAAATGAAATTACACATTATTTTGCCCTATTCTCTTTAAAATAGCAACAAATTTTAAGACAGGGACTCACTGCCTGTTTGTCCTTGAACTCACTCTGTGGGTCAACCTGACCTCCAACTCATGGAGCTTGCCTGCCTCTGCTTCTGGAGTGCTAGGATTAAAGCTCTGCACCATTATGCCTATATTAAAATAACATTCTAAAATTATTTTATTTTTAAGTATATGTATATCAGTGAGAAATACATATGTGCATATGACTGCAGAGGCTAGAGGAGGAATCAGATTCCTGGAGCTGGAGTCCTGACTGTAGACATCTGACAGGAGTTCTCAGAAACACTTCTGAGTAGTCTTCTGGAAGAACACTACATGCTCTTAACTTCTGTGCCATCTTCCTAGACCCTAAAATAGCTTTTGCTACATGGTGATTTAAATCAATTCTATTGTACATTTAGTTCTTATTTGGTTGGTCAAAGGATATTCCCATTTTTGCAGTCTCTGATTCTAAAGGTATCATCAAATATATCAAAATAGTACAAATTCCTTTAAAATGGTAACATATTGGGAATTTAATGTGATAATCTGAGACTTTCCTTGTGTTCTCAATAGTTGATGCATATGTTTGTATTAATTTTGGTTCTTAACATTTCATTCAATATTTTGTGAAATATATTATTGGCTATATATTCATAAATTTTTAGGTATAATCTTTGCTCTATTCTTATTTTTCTTTTCAAACACATTCATAAGTACAAATATAATATGACTATCATAGTTTTTTGTTGAATTTTCTGAAGACTGCAAAAGCATTTTCCCAACAGTAACATAGTAAGTTTTGTGGATGACTATTCTTCTGTAACGAATTCTCTGAGAGTAAAACCATGTCCATGATTTGGAAGAAGACACAGTGTTAGTATTTAGGCATCTGTACTGGCCTGCCGTTAGATCCTGACAGGATACGTATAGATGCCTAAATACTAACACATGATGTTTGGGCAGTTCTTAGACCTCCAGTCTGCAAACAGAAAGGGGAAGGGTAGTATGAAGTGAAAGTACAAGGATGAGGGGCTTCCCCTCCAGTCGCACCCGTCTGAGTTCTCTCCAGGTCATCAGGGTTCTGTGAAGAAGCCTGTCATAAGTTTTTCAGCACGCGGCTTTGTAAATTTGTGCTAATATGCTCTGGAATTATTGTGTATGTGTTAATCCTATTGATTGAGAATACGACCACTACCAGAATTTAAAGCCAAATTTGAAGCAAGCTTTCACTAAATACTGGCAATGGCCCAGAATCACAGCTTGTAGCTGCTTAAGAATGAAAGCCCATAATTCATTGCATTTCCCATCAGGTCCAAACAGCGGAAAGCATACATCCCAACGTACCCAGTCTGCACCCAGTCAGGGGCAAGCATACATCCTGACAATACCACCATCCTGTGAACCTCCTGCCCATATGTGATCAAGTCATTTGTGCAGACATTAGGGGAATGAAAATCATGGGGCTTGCTATCTCCCACAGACAATAGCCTCCAGCATTTCAGGAACTGCCTGTCCTTGGGCAAGGCAAGGGACTCGCAGATCAGAGAGTTTTTGTTTCATGGCTCTCTTAGGCATAGTAATTAAAACTTAAAATGTAACTTTAGCTCTGAGACACAATAATTATTTTTAAAGGTTTGGATGACCTTTATAAGACAGTAACTTGTTCCTACTGATTGAATATAGTTCTAACTAATTTATATTAAAATCATTTTTAAACATACAGTGCTGTTCCAACTGCTACTTGCTATGCTGCCATTATTCTGGTCAATACAGTTTTTTTCCTAAAACAATTATCTGCTAGCACAATATTATTTTTATATCTTGTATTAATTTGAATTTAAGCAGATTTAGAGTATATAAGTACTACTTAAATCTTTACTGGGCACTTTGACTAACATACTTATGTATAACCATAGTATAAACAGAAAAGTAGCTCAGGAAAGTAGTCGGAAAGAAAACAGGAGAACAAAATTTTAAAAGGTAAATTATAAAATCTTTTCAAAGTGTGCATGTGTGTGCATAAAGTTGTAAGAATTTCACACAAAACTTTCCAAACCATGCACACACACACACACACACACACACACATTATAAGGCACACGTATACCACGCTTCTATGATATTGCAAATCAGTACAAGCTTGTTTTGTAACATAGAAACATTTTACATAAGTGGTAGGCAGTGGGGTTGGGGAAGTGACTCAATTGTTATGCCCATCATGGAAATGTGAGTACCTAATTTTGGATCCTCACAATTCAAATAAAAGAGGAAAAAACAAACAAACAAAAACTGGGCATAGTAGCACAAGTCTCTATTGAGAGGGCTGGGGAGGCAGAGACTGGAGGACTCTAGAGTTCATTGGCTAGCCAGCCTACTTAAGTCAATGATCCTAGTCGAGTGGAGAACCCGTCAGGAAAAAAGGAAGGTCCACATTGATTGAGGAAGACACGCAATATTAGCTTCGTCATGTGTACACTTGGATATGTGGACACATGAACATTACATACAGCACATCAACACACTCACATACATGTTTACCCCATTTTATTAATGTGTGCCATAACCGCCTAACTGGTAAAGGGCAGATGAACGGCATAGGTGTTCTGTACTACTTCATAGGTCATGTTCATTCATCTGTTGCAATTTAGGAAGAAGCTATTACTCAAATTTATTTTGAAAGAAAGGGGAAAATTGCACAGGAAGAAAGGGAAAGAGAGAGAGTGCTGAGTTCAGGAAAGGCATAGACAAATCTCCAGTTTGGAAACTTTAAAGATGACATAGTGTTGGGTATTTTTTTCTCTACCTGGACATAAAACATTTCAAGGGAAGTAGGGTGATATATCTTGAGAAAGTAATTTGTGTTCACATCATAAATTTGCAGAGATGAAGTCTGTACTTTATTCCAGAGGTAACGGGAAGCTCTTGTAAGAGTCTGATTACATAAAACAGATGTGTGTGAAACTGGGCTTAATAGAGAAGAGGGAAAGGAAGTCTTTGGATTCTGACAACTCATAATAAAGATGAGGCTGGAGCAGAGCAGAATGCAGTGATGTTATTAAATGAGGACAAAGTTTCAAGACAAGGACATTCCTGAACAGAGACTAAGGCACACGATTATACTTGAGTCAGATGCCATAGGAAATAAATAAATAAAATAAAGCTAAGGAACAGAACATTGATAAAATATTTGACACTAGATTAATACAAGTAAGGAAGAGGAAAGTACATTTAAAATATTTAAAAGCTTTAAGAAATGTGTGAACAAAAAGTCTTGGAAGACTGAGTGACTATACTTAAGAATTTAAAGTCATAAAGTGGCATTGAGATACTGTAACTGAACTCCTTACCAGAGATAAAACTGAATAAATTAAAAGATAGTCCCTTACATGGGAATTATTATATAAAATAATAGTTTGTGCTGAAAAGAAAGCAAATGGAAAGATAAAGATGCCTGAAATTAAAAAAGAATGGCAAAAATAATGTTAGATCAATTATGTTAAGGCATAAAATATATTCAAAAACACATATACCCACAAACACAAGAGTGCACCCAAACAAACACACACATATGTATATTTCACACTTACATAAACATTTTATCATGGAGGATAAACTTCAGCAAAAAATGTTTTGGGTCAAATGCAGCTTGAATTATCATAGACTTGTGTCATGTCTCCAACAATAGTGTATCATACTCAACCACAGAGAGGCAACCAGGGCTACATCAATAATTTTTATAGCTTTCTGGAAATTACTTGGACTGTCCCTGCCAACCATTCAAAAGGATGCCTAATCCTGTAGTTTTTCTTAGTCTATACATTTTGTAGACAGCATTGTCACCTTGGGTGGTTTAATTTCCATTAACACACATGCATATATGCGTGTACACACACACAAACACACAGACTCATATATACACATATGTATATACTAACACATATTCATATTATATATAATTTTAGCTTAATATAAAATAACCTGACTACTTGACAGGATACATGAACCTGTAAATGTGGAAGAGGGAATTTGTGGGGTCCCGCCCTTAGGTGAAGAAGACCTACAGGCAAATAATGTACTAGGGGAATAATTGGCCTTTCCCGGAGAGTAGCACCTTCATGGTTGTCCAGTGAAGACTGGTCAGCATTGCGACACTAATCACACAACCAAAACAACTGAAAAGTTCGTATTTATATATTTGTGTATACATACACACATATGCATATAACAATCAAGGAATAAGAGGCTATCAGCTTGAGAGTTGAGGGACTCAGGAGGAAATGGAGAGAGGGTAACAGAGAAGGGCTGGAGGGAGGATGGAAAGTGATATAATTGTACTTCAATTAAAAGATGTGTGGGTTAACAGTGGCCCAGAACTTGTGGGAGTGGCCAACCAATAACTGCTCCAACTTGAACCCCATTCCAGAAGAGGGAGGCCCATCTGACAGTGTCTGGATGCCCAGGTACCAGAGTCTGGATATTCTAGAGACCCAGGATAGAACAAAACACGACTTCCTCCACCCAAAAAGTCAATGGAATAATTTCTTATATATTCTGCTTTGTTCATGAGCTGTATCGCAGCTCAGTCATCATCAGAGAGGCTTCATGCAGCAACCGATGGGAACAGTTGCAGAGACTCACAGGCAAACACGAGGTGGAGCGCGGGGAACCCCACAGAACAGTAGGAGGAAGGATGGTAGGACCTCGAGGAGTGGAGGACACTATAAGAACGTGGCCCATAGAGTCAACCAACCTGGGCTCGTAAGGCCTCCCATGAACTTCAGCAACATCAAGCAGCCTACAAGGTCTGAGGTAGGGTCTCCATATATATTTTGGCTATGTAGCTTGCTCCTTCACTCCTAGCAGAGGGAGTGGAAGTTGTTTCCGAACTTTTGCCTGCTCTTAGGACCCTTGCCCTACTACGTTACCTCATCCGGCTTTGAAAAGAGGGTATATGCCTAGTTTTATTATAACTTGTCTTACCGTGTTTCTTGATAGCCCTACAAGGTCTGCTTTTTTCTGAAGGAAAATTGGGGAGGAGTGGATCTGGGGTAGAGGGAAGGTTGGGGAGAGGGACTGGGAGGCATGGAGGGAGGGGAAACTGTGTCAGGGTAGAATATATGAGAGAATAATAAAACAATGCCTGGCACTTTTCACAAAACGTCTTCGGCATTTTACCTGACATTTAAAATGTAAATATTAGGCAGTAAGTTGAATATTCATTTCTGTGGTAGCAGGAGATATCTGTTTTGTATCCTGAATGACTTTCAACTACCCAGAAAATGTCTTGTCTGCTGAGAATACTCAATAAATAACTTATAACTAATGTGTAAAAAAGAAAAACAAAGGAAAAAAATTGTGAGAATCTTTAATATAAATCAGCGAATGCATTTTACCAGTCAAGTGTCTATTTGCTGTCTGTTTCTAATAACATAGTAACAGCATCTCTCCAGCATGGATCTGTAATTATTACTGTTGATTATCTGAGAATAAATGATAGTTTGTAAACAACCATAATTTAAGTGAAATTAATGTGTTGAACAACTTAAAGAAATCTAAAGAGGTTAAGTCGGCAGTGTAATCTTTTCTATTCCCGCTCAACCAAGTCCTTTGTATGATCAGGAAAATCCTGGGCTCAGGATTGCTCTTTGAAATCCTAGTCCTGACTTTAATTAGCGGCAGGTGGTGGTCATACCAGTTACTTGACAATTTTGTTCTAATTTGGAACATCTGACAGAGTTAGTGTATGATGAGTAAACAACAATAATCTCATTAAAAGACATTAGAATTGAAATTCTCCAAATAATTTTCAATCAAGAAGCATATTACATATGTGAACTAAAAGTAAATAAAATCCAAACAAAATTTATATCTAAATTTGATCATTGAAGATATCTTTTTCTCCTAGGGGTTGGTTTATTTGTACTGATACATGTTTATCTTTGTGGTTGTTGTTTTAACTTATTTTTCTGTTTTTATGGGCTTGTGGAGGTTGATGAATTTGATTGCTGGCTATTCACAGCATCTACTGCATAGGATCACTTAATGAACATACGATTGTTCACCCTTTGTGACACTGGCATGCTTGGTAGGCACTTGAGTTGCTTCCAGCTTTGACATTATATACATCACAGCATTTATCACAAAGACTTCTGTCTTCTGCACAGTGGCAACTATCTCTTTGGGTTTATAGCCTACTACTGATTTATAAGACATAAAGCTCCTTCAACTTTACTAGGCAATATCAATAAATTCTCTGCAGTATTTCCATAAATCTACAGAGCTGCAGAGAAAGAGTTAGAATTTCTTTGAACCACATCTTTTTGCCAGACCTTGAAAACTTGCGAATCACAATGACTAAATGGCACCCAAATGCCATTTTAATTTCCATTTCCCTGGTGTATACTGAATTTGAGAACTTGCCCTAGCAACAACTCTCCTGTTTCTTTTTTCCGTTCTGTAGGCTGCCATTTTGTCCTAATAATGATGTCTTTTGCCTTACAAAACCTTTCAGCTTCATGGGGTCCCATTTGTTAATTGTTGAGCTTAGTCTTTGCTATCAGTGTTCTGTTTGGGAAGTTGTCTCTTGTGCTGAAGAATATTCAAGAATATTCCCCACTTTCTCTTCTATGAGATTCAGTGTATCTAATTTTATGTTGAGGTCTTTGATTCACTCGGACATGACGTTTCTGCAGAGTCATAAATATGGGTCTATCTGCATTCTTCTACATGCAGACATCTGGTCTGGCCAGCACCATTTGTTGATGATGCCTTCATTGTATTTCTATCTTCTGTTTTAAAATTCAGGTATCCATAGGTGTGTGGAATTATACCTGGGTCTTTGATTCAATTCTACTGATCAGCGTGTCTGTTTTTATGCCAGTACCATGTGGTTGTTGTTGTTGTTCTTGGGATTTTGTTTCAGCTTATCATTTATTTATTTATTCATTCATTTATTTGTGTTTTCAGTACATCCAGATGTCAGTTTCCTGTTCTTACACTCCTCACCCTACTTCCAAAGAGCAACAGTATCAGCAGTTTTTCTCAGTACAGCTCTGTAGTAGAGCTTGAAACCAGGGATGGAGATACCTGTGGAAGTTTTTTGTTTTTTTTTTTTTCTGTTCAGAATATCCTGTTTTTTTTTTTGTGTGTGTGTGTGTGTGTGTGTGTTTCCATATGAAGTTGAAGATTGTGCTTTCAAGATCTGTAAAGAATTATGTGAGAATTTTAATGGGAATTGTGATCAATCTGTAAATTGCTTTTGGTAGAACGGCCATTATTACTATGTTAATTCTCCCAATCAATGAGCATGTGACATCTTTCCATCGTCTGATATCTTCTTCAATTTCTTTCTTCAAAGACTTGGCATTTTTACCATACAAGTCTTTTATTTGCTGGGTTAGGATAATTCCTAAAATATTTCATATTATTTAAAGTTATTGTTAAAAATATTGTTTCCCACATTTCCTGTTAACAATTCCTAATCCTGTATCCCACATGTTGGCTAGTCCAAGGAAGAAATAATTTTCATCACAATTTTAAATACAGTGAAAAAGTTTTCCCTATTTCATCTTAGTTTTAAAAATATGTACGCTCATTTTGACTCATTTCTTAATCACCCTAATTCTAATATTTCCATTACACATCATCTGAAAGAGATTGGTCTTGAAATTGGAAGAGATATAATTAATCTTGCTATATCATCTTTATGTAGCTCAATATATTCATAAATTTCTTTTGCTATTTATATAAACCCAATAGCTTACTTATAAGTGTTTTTTCTAGCCTCTAAATATTTGAAGATTTTAAAATCATCTTTGTTAGCAATAATTAACTGAATTGCAGTCTTAAAAGAGCATATTATTTAAACGTCTCAGATCCTTAAGACACAGTTAATGAAAAATTATATTATCTGTGTCTTTGACAGTACTTCTTGAGTATATCCTGCATACCATTATGATTTTCTAAAATTCTATCAGTTGTTGGTGATGAGAATCTCAAGCTCTCAAATTATAATTGTGCCTCCAACTTTTGTTAAATTCCATAATATTAGCCTCACTTCTTTGGAAACTCATACATTAGTTTGAGGGTCATTGTGCCCTTGACAAAAGGACTTTTGCAGAAGTTATCTGTTGCTCCATAACAAATTATTATACAATTTAACAGCTTAAGAAAGCAAAACTATATCATACATCAATGAGTCAAAATAATGGAATTTTTTTTACTTTGCTTTCTCTGGCTCAAGGTCCTTTGTGATTTTGCATTAAAATCTTAACACTCTAATGATTGTGGCATCAATGGAAGATTTGACTGGCCCCAGAACCACTTCCAAACTAACCCACATGATGCTCCACAGGATATGACTCCTCAACAAATCAGTTTTTCTACAGCAATGACTCAGGAAACAAAGCAACTTCTCTCCTGAGTGATGAGCAAAACAAGGTCAGACAGAAACAGCCTTTGAAAAACTCTGAGAACAAGACGCACTGTGTCAGTCTGACTTGGTAAGTTTCGTGGCATAACTCATCCCATCCTCAGGGGAAGGAATTAAAAAATGTGTGAAAACCAGGTGGTAAAAATGAGTCGAAGTCACAGCAGGGACTTCAGACTCAATTGATCTTCGACTTGAACCCAGCGTTGATGATGCTATTAGGGAAGAAAATAGCCTATAGACACCTACTCATCAGAGAATGCCTCTTTCCTCATTAAAATTTAAATTCATCTCAACTTTTAGCTTTCTGGTTTATGTATATATACTTATTTTTTAAACACACACACACACACACACACACTGCTTGTAATATCTCCACATTTTCTATTTTGAAAGGAAGATGATAGTGTAGCACGGTCTGCTGTCTGATGTTTCCTAACTGGACATGATACACAAATTTTAGCTTACACAAATGCATTCATTTCCAGAAATCCAAATTTATCCTTTTCAAGACTCTTTGCATATACTTATGACTTCTGTTCAAAGATATTTTTTTTTGCCTGTAATGAATGTTTTTTTTTATTGAGAAGAAGAAAAAAGTTTCCGCCTCCCCCCAGCCTCCCATTTCCCTCCCCCTCCTCCCACCCTTCTCCCCCTCCCCCCACTCCTTCACCATAAGCATATGTACTTAGGAATATAGAACTCAGGATGTCCTTCCCATGTGATCTATTTTTCAGAAATTCTCATCATCGCTGAAACAAAACACTTTCGTTTTGTCATATAGCGTAGACATTATGCCTCTCTCTGCCTTTTTCTCCGTATGTTATAGCTATTCTCTTGTGCCTACTATCCTGAAATCAAGGGCAATATATCTTTCATATTCCATGCCATTCTGTGTGTCAGGGATTTGTTTGCTGTTTCTTCATCCTGTTATCTCCTTCTCCTTATTTCTCATGAACAGTTCATACTGTGTATGTGAGAATCCTGAATATTCATGGAAACCTCTCTCTACTTATTAAACCTTTCTCAGTTGAAAAATCAAATAGATAAACATAGAATTTCCCTAATTCCCTTGCCTCTTGTGTAAGTCTAGTAAAAAAGAAACAAGGAATTAGTTCAGAAGGTTATCAGCTGGGAAGAGTAAGAGGTGCAGACTAGAAAGTGCTGATTTCATCGCAGGGTGAGGGAAGCTTTTGACACAGGCAGTCTGTGTACTATAGCAGCATGGTATGGTTGCAGCAAATGGGTGCAGTGGTATAAGAAAAACCAAGTCCTTTGGATGAGGGCTGCTGCAGGACACTATGTGGAAGCTGGTACTAGGGTATAGTATTAGGGTATTTTTTTTTTTTTTTGCCAATAGACTAGACTAGAATTCTTTGGTTAGCAAGTTCCATGATTAGATGACATTTAATGATCTATTAAAAGTCAAATTTTTTCTAAACAATCTAGAAAGTATTTCTTATATAAGAAACTCTATTATCAAGTTAATATGTTTCACAATATGATTTGGGTGGTAATTCACCTCATTCAATATTTTAACAATTTACTTGTGGCATGTACCTTCCTGCCAAATGTTTCCCTATGGGTGAGAACAGGTTGGTATTCCAGAAGTCCAGCAACTCTGGTTCCTTTCTTTGAATCTGGCAGCTACCTTGGTGCTTCTACCCTTGACTCCTAGGGTGTTGAAAACTGAAATAGAGAGAAACAAAAGAAGTAGAGAAATGGGATAAAAGACCTAAACATGAAACCTGAAACACTGACACCAATAGAGGAAAACATAGGCAACACCCAACATGATATAACTGTAGGAAAGGAATTCCTGAATAGGACTCTGATTTCTCAGAAATTAAGACCAATAACTGAAAAGTGGGAATTTCTGAAATTAAAATGTGCTTCCATAGCTAAAGAAACAACCAACCCAATAAAAAAGAAGCTCACAGAATAGAAGAATATTTTTGTCACCCATACTTCTAACAGAGGTTTAAAAACCAACCAAAGAACTAAAAAAAAAAGTCAGTAAAACAAATGACCTATTTGAAAAATAGATTGGGGATTGGAATAGGTAGTTCACACAAGAAGAGAGAATAATGGCTAAAAAATACCTCAAAATGTTAATTATCCCTAACAATCTGAGAAAAACAAATTAAAACCACTCTGATGTGTGATTCCTCTCTGTATGCTGTGAATACTATTGTCTAATGAATAAAGCTGCTTTGGCCTACAACAGGACAGACTGTGGGACTTTTAAGATTGTACTGTATTTTAAATTATGATGTTAATATGAGATGTTGAGGAAAAACAAGAAAGAAAAAAAATGAGGTAGCAGTGATATGTACCTAATGGTAAAAATAAAATGGCACTGTTCCCTGTGTGGCAGCAGCAGACAGTGAGCCAGGAGGGCAGCAGGTCCCAGGCAGGGAGCAGTGCCGTGGGTCAGCTGATCCCACGAGGAGACACAGCAAGTGAGAGACAGAAACCTATAGGCACACCATGCAGAGTGAGGTTGGATCTTTACTTAGTGGGTTATGGAAGGTAAGGGGAAAGGGTAGAGGGAGGGAGAAGGGGGATGAGGAGAGAGAGGCAGAGAGAGAAAGAAATAGAGAGGGAGGGGAAGGGGGAGAGGAGAGGAGAAGCTACCTCTTCAGGAGACAGATGGAAAAAGAGAGATCTCAGGCTGGAAGAGGATCCATTTCCCTCTGCAGACGGAGATGGGGTGCGGGGCTTGTCTCTTAGAAGGACAGGACAAACCTTTACACAGACTGCATCCAAGCTGTAGGGAAAGCATCCCTTTTACAACAGCTTATAATAATAATAATAATAATAATATAATGATAATAATAACAACGAAAATAATAATCATGGACTCTAATCATGTAATGCTATATAAGAATTGCCTGAGCTTAGAGCGTTTTTGTATTTTAGTGAACCATGCTGAAATATATATATGGATGGAACAAAATCAAGGCTGGAAATTGAATCAAGATGACTCAGCTGAAGAAAAGGGAACTCAGCATCTGTACCCCTTGATCTGACAGTGATGCAAGCACCATCGTGAACTCAGCATATGCACCCCTTGATCTGACAACAGTGCATTTTTACACCATTTTCTCTGAAACGTCCCCTGGTTGAAAGTTGAGAGTGGGAAGAAATTAAATCAAACTGAAAACCCTATGGAAGAGCTTTATTGAATTCTTAGCTGGAATTTGTTTCTTTAATGTTGAACACAGCAGAACATCAACTTCTGCTATGGACCCCGGGCTGAGTCAATAGCGCAGGGGAAGCTGGCCAACCTGCCTGTGAGGGAGTGAGAACACTTATGTATGGCTGCATCAGAGCCAAGGGAGACTGGGTATCTGTTCCAAGTATCTGTCGTTAGCCCTACCATCTGTTAATTTCTCACTTCAGAATAAGAGTTTCGAGTCTAAAAAGTGCTTGCTGAGTCATGGTAAAAGGATGACAGTGACTCAGAAATATAGGCTTGGATTGGTTAGAAATTGCATTAAAACTGATACACAGGAACACATAACATTGCCCTAAATATGGGAAATTTTTATTTTTATTTTACTTTTATTTTTTATTCCTTACATGTAATCCAGAGGTGGACTGTCTAGGACTGGAACAACTGTTCTATTCTTACTCAAGTCCCTAGCTCCTTGTTCTTCGTTGAGTTTGGGGAAGAAATATTTCCTGGTAGCATTGTTCTTTGTCTTCTGACTTGCAGTTTATGAACTTGTACCAAAGTAGTTGTTACTCTCCATGTAACTGGCTAGCTACCACTTCCCTGAACTGAAAAGTAGCTAAACTAACACAGTTTCTTAGGTATGTCCATGACCTCCCCAAATGAGGTTCATGTTCTGACAAAGAAGACAAAGGCTACTGCAAGATGATTTAAATTCTGATATAAATTGATTCTCTGCTCTCTGCTGTCAGAATACATACATACCAGAAGTGCCAAGAATTTTCTTCTTGCCTATTTTATTTTTTTTTTGAGGCTAAAATTGACACTATGGGATGCAGATGCAACAGTCTTGCAAACATATAAGACACAGAAATCTGCAAAGTCTCAGAGTGGCACTAGGATGTTCTCATTCTAGAAGACAGAACTACAGTTTAGCTATAGAATATCTGTTGAGTGGGTTTCACCATAACACATTGGCATTTTCAGGAAAAGTATTCATAACTGGGAAGCATATCTAAAAAGACAGGGAAGAAGAAGAGGAGTTGGAGGAGGAGAATGGGAAGAAAGAATGAAAAAAAAAAGGCAGGCTGGTTAGTAGCTGAAGGCCCTTCCAGTAGAATGTTGGATTCACCACTGGACACTCTGAGGACCCACTGAACGTTTAGACTGGATCTTAGGAATTTATTTGTATGGCTGGTATGTTTGATGGTTTTTTTTTTCTGAGATGCCATTTAGATGGTAAGACTTGATCCCAGTGTGAATTCTACAGTTCCATTGCATCCTACATTTGTCATATAGAGAATGCAGAATACTGAATATCGTCATTTGGACCAGTTTTGACATCTGAGCCCCTTGTTACTCGTCCTTTGGTCTTCAAATGAATCTTTTGTCAGGTTGCTAGTTTGCATTTAAATGAAGTTTATTATTCTACCCTTTGGAGACTGTGTCTTGCAGACTTTTGGAGCTGTCATTGAGAAGCTCACATGGATTCACCTGGTGAGGTCAGAGCAGGTGCAGTTCTGGTAATGTAATTCCACGGAGGGCTGAAAACTCATACCATTTCCCAGATGGAATCCTATCTAGCTGTAGAACTTCAACTAACTTTTTTGGGTTTTGTGTTTCTGTTGTATACCTTTTGTTCTGATTTTCCAAACTAATTGCAAATTATCTTCAAGTTGTTATCTCTCATGCTTGAAAAATTTAAGTATTTTTCAGTGAAGATATCCCCCCTCCAGGAAGCACATTTGAACACTGCAAAGAGTACTGACATTTAAAATTGATTTAATTTACATACCATTTCCTAAAGACGAGAAAGAAACTTCAAAAAAGAGATCACAATCCATTTTACAGAGCACATTATCCCAAATAATAAATAAACATGCCATTAGCTTATCTCTTCAGTTCACTTTAAGGTATATTATTTTTGTTAGTAATGAAATGAGCTAATTCTTGTACCCGATGTGATATGATACCAGGATAACATGTTAGAGCTTGTTTTAATTCTTCCAATCAGTCATTCACCCATTTTCTGTGTTGTGAATTGCACCTAGGATCTCATTTCTGACAAAAGCAGGTCCCTCACAAGACTAGAGAGATCATTTTGATTTTATTTTTTCTTTCATTTTGAGATAGGTCTTTCTAGTATCCCAGGTTAGTGTTGAAATTCTGATCCCCCTGCCTCAGCTTTCTTAGTGCTAAGTTTACAGTCATGCACTAGCGTATGTGACTGTGACTTTGAATTGTTTAGGGGTGTGGAAGTAAAGATGGAGAAAGTCAAAGGAAGCTTATGTTTTTCTGTTTTTAATTATTTTAAAGAAAGAAAAGGGTTTGTCAAATTTTTACAGTGTAACCTTTACCAGTAGCTAACTTCTGAATATTTCATTTGTGCTTATACATCCGAAGTCACATCATTATCATAAGTAATTCATAGGCCTGTTCTAAAATATAATTGCATTGTATGAACCAACTTTACATAGTTTCAAAAGGGAAAAGAAAATGAGTTTTGAAAGTGTGTTTTTTTTAACTACATAGATGCTAGCAGTAAATAAAATTGCATGGAATTTGAGTCAGTATTTTTTCTTGTCTTTCTCTTCCTAAAATAAAAATCATTTGCACTCCTTTTGATAGTTGTGACAGTGTCTTTTTTCCCAGTTTATTTAAGTGACTTATTCCCAGCTCTTAGTTCTCAAGACTGGAACAGTTGGGAAACTGCCAGATGGGCTTGTGAAATGGCCCCCAAAGCTCTGCATTCTGTTCCCAGTGCTGCAGTCCTCAAGGTAGACGTTACAGGTTGTTTCCTGACTGTTTCTATTCATCAACGGCTTGGTCCATTGGTGGAGTCATAGCATAGCTTGCAGAGGTGGCACTTTGTTGTAAGAAGCAGGTCATTGGGGCGTGCCCCAGGCCCTATCTCTACCTAGTTGCTTCTAGTATGAATAAGCAGCTCAGGACTGTCCCGTGATCCCTACTGTGCTGTGCTGCTGTGTTGTTCCAAAGCAATGAACCATGTGACCTAGGACTGAGGTCTCAGAAATGCTCTCTCCTGTGGGTTGACTAACTCGAGTGTTTTGTCACAGAGGAGACGAAGGTGTGTGGCATGTGTTTTTGGACACTCTTCCACATCTCATGTGCTCTATTCTCCACCCTCCTCTCTGACTTGTACTCTAGCCTATGAACCAAACAGGAGCTCCCTTCTTAACTGCGTATTCATTCTAGAATTGTGTGCATTAAAATGTTAAAATTCTGACAGAGAAAAATTGCAGTGGTGAAGTTTTCTGACGCATTTAATCTTTCATATAAACTCAATTTATGAAAAGTGCATAGATCAGACATTTAGACACTAATACAATAAATATATGTCTTCAGGTAAATCTGAAATGGAAAGATGCACTATGTTCGTACTTATATATGAACACTATCATCTATCTATCTGTCTGTCTATCTATCTGTCTGTCTGTCTATCTATCTATCTTAGGGTTCATGTGTAAGTATGAACACAGTATATATGTATTATTCTATACATATATAATATATGTAAGTATGAACACTATATACTATATATATGTAGAGAGAAAAAAGAAAAGTAAACATGGGGGTAAAGAAGAGAATTTTTACCCGAAATCCTTCACTACATATCTGATGTTTGTCATCTGTGAATTAGCTTGTTAATTCAAAATGCTAATACTAAAAGTCCTCTAAGGATGGCACAGGTGGGAGGAACTCTCACTGAGTACCAAAACCCAAAGGAGACGATGACTTTGTATTAATCCCTAAAAGAAGAAAAGGAAGAATGTATGAGTGGAGTATCGCAGCCTTTGCAAATTCTTTCCCATTCTATTTTCTATGTGATTAGCTGCAAGTCAGGATCATAGACTTAGCTTTCATGTAGGCTTTTTCTGCATGGGCCCTTCATTTGCTTCTCTGAAATCTTTGAATTTTACACCTTCATTAATAATTTAAATTAATCCAAGTCTAGCATTTGATTTATGCTATAACTTACGAGTCAAATATCTGCACTATCTGAAAGATGCACATATTGCAGATGATAAATGAGCTAGAGCATGGAGCCTGCCGTTTGAAAGTGGTACCCTGAAAGCAGCAGGCTGCTAAACTATCGTGGACTGGAGTCCCAGATGACCCAGCCTTCTGGAGAATGAGTGTTTGAGGAGGAGGAGGTCTCATGAGAGACTGAACCTGAGAAATATAAATCATTAGGTCCCTGTTGTCCCTTCTGTGTTTAGTGTCAGGGGTCTCTGTCCCAAATATAAGGAGATGAAAATTAAAAAGATTGACAGAAATATTTGCTCATGGACATTTCAGTTTAGACATAAAATGGTTATTGCTATAGAGATTTGCAATGGTATGGATCTTGGTTTATTGATATAAATTTAATGTCAGTTTTGTTATATGTATATTTCTGCTCTTGATTAAGGCATTGTGTTCGTGGAGCTGATTTAAAAATATAATGTATAATTAAGAAATATAGGTTAGTAGATAATCATATATAATAGACAAGCTTATAGTCATGTTAGTTAGGTTTTCTAGATATATAGAGATATATTTCATTTTGTTAGGTATTCTTAAATCTTTCAGAGACCTTCAGAACTTGGCATTTAAAAGGTTTTAATAACTTAGGACTTTTCAAGACTGTGAGATACATCTGCTCCTGGCAGTACCAATTACTTCAAAAGGAATATGGGCATCTAAGAGGCTCTTTATGGCGTTTGCTAGCCATTTGGTCAACTTGCCTGGACTGCTTGATGTTATGCTCTATGAAGTGGACATGTAGGACCCACAGAAAAATGACTGCTGAAATGACCTAAAGAAGGTGAGACAGTCCTTTGGGTTTCCTGATGTATGAAAGAGTCTACCAAACATTCTGCAGGACACAGAGAAAGTTACTGGCAATATAGGAGGAACTGTCTTTGAAATTTCCTGCTTAGTGGAAAAGCCTGCTGGATACTGTAGGCCTGTAGGCTGAAGATGGATGCCCCAATGTTACAGAAGAACTCTGGGTGGCTGTCCAGGCAGCAAGCTGTCTCTGTCAATTCTAGAGTTTTGAAAGTTGCTTACAATGCACTTCCTGTTTACTTAGGTAATATTATATTCTTCTGTGGTCTTTGATGGAGTTGAAGAACATGTAATTATAGTTTTCTTTAGTTAAGATAAGAGATAAACTAGTTATAAATATTGTAACTGTAATTCTTGCTTGATACCTGTTTTGTTGTATGTAATTTTGCTATGTTAAAGTTAAAACTTCCTATTTATTTAAACAGAAAGGGGAGGTGTGGGATTCCTTTCTGTATGCTGTGAATACCTTTAGTTAATGAGTAAAGAAACTGCTTTGGCCTATAGCAAGGCAGAACTTAGCTAGGTGGGGAAGACTAAACTGAATGTTGGGAGAAAGAAGGCAGAGTCAGTGAGAAGTCATGTAGCCCGGCTGGAGACAGTTGCCAGAACTTACCTGGTAAGGTACAGCCTCGTGGCAATACAAAGATTAATAGAAATGGGTTAAATTAAGATGTAAGAGCTAGCCAATAAGAAGCTAGAGCTAATAGGCTAAGCAGTGATTTAATTAATATAGTTTCTGTGTAGTTATTTCAGGAGTCTGGGCAGTTGGGAAACGAGCAAGTAGCCTCCTACTACAGGGTATGTCTAAAATGGGAGTTATAGAATCAGCTACCTCATATGAATGTAACATCGAACAATGGGGAAAAGGTGTTATTAAAGTAAAAACATCTAAAAGGCATCCATGAGTTAGGAGACAAGAGATGGACTCCTGGACAACTCGCCAGAGCTAGTGAGGTCATGGATGTCAGAAAGAAATTTATTCCTGCCACTTTGCTAGGCCAGCATAATTTCTTTCTATATTCTATATCATACTCCTATATCCACAGATAACTGTGGCTCCTACCTTCACCAAAGAAACCTCTTTCAATGGCAAATGAAGAACATCGCAGAAAACTACAACTGCATACAAGGCAAAGATCAACAGATATGGGAAGCCCAGCCCCAGTGGATACATTTCCATCATAGTGTCTATATCTATAGATCAGGGACCACCACAGACAGAGGTCAAGCAGAATGTAAAACCAGAATAGTAGGAAGTCTGCTCTGAAACTCTCTCTCTCCTAGAAATGACTGCATTAAATAAGACTGGAAAAAATGGGACTATCAAGAGACGTGTTAACATGGAAAAGAGGAGGTTCAGGGGTCTCCACCCCTAGAAAAAGAATTAGAGACAACTAATAGCTGCTAGAAGGAGAATAGCCTCTCCTAGTGATGTGTCCCTCATCGGTGGTAAAATGCAAAGTGGTTTTCAGTGAAACCCTACATACACAGAAACAACAGAAATGGACTGAGAGGTGTGTTTATACACACACGCATGCACACACACACACACACACAAATATGTAGGTAACAATAATAAATAAAGAGAGGCTATCAACTTCAGGGAGGTGATTCAAGGGAAGGTAGCAGGGAGGGACTGGATAAAACAGAGAATGAAAGTGATGTCAGATTTCAAATAAAGACTTTATTTATTTATTTTACCAAAAAAATAATGCCGTGCTGGGTAAATTCCTCTGGAAAAATGTATTGATTTCATTCACATAATTCTCAGAAAAGAATGTTGGGTTTATAAACATAAGCATTAGGAAAATCAATACAATCTCAGCAACTGAAAACAGTTCTTTTCATAGTCACAGTTTTGAGGATCACAGGATTGAATAAATCACAGGAAGCTCGGATTCTGTCTATTTAAATAAATACATATAAATACTTAAATAATTCTTTATATAAACTAATATTAAAAATGGATAACTAGCCTGAAAGTGGTGGCGCATGCCTTTAATCCCAGCACTCGGGAGACAGAGGTAGGGGGATCTCTGAGCTCAAGGCTAGCCTGGTCTACAAGAGCTAGTTCCAGGACAGGCTTCAAAGCTACAGTGAAACCCCATCTCAAAAAAAAAAATTAGAAGTCTTAGGAATTGACAATCAACACTAAAATATCTAGCTTGTATCAAGATTTTGTTTACTGGAACCATCTTTTTCTTCAAGTCTAGAACCAAGAGACCAGCAGGCAAACACATCTCTAGCTGTGGTTACTCAATACGACCTTCCATCTGCATTGGCTGTGGACTATTTTGAAGAGGTTTGACTTCCTCTAGTCGCTTGGGGGTAGGATTTTGAAACAATGCTCCATCAACTTCAAAGTTCATGGAAGGTCTCATTAGCACATGAAGAATTCTAAGACACAGTTGATGGTGTATGCTATTTATGCTATTTTTTTTATTCAAAGATACTAACTTGTATCCTTCCATTTTGGATTTCTTTTTTTCCCCTCCAGGTTTGTATGTTCTACCTCCTGGGGACTTATTCCACGCTTTGTTCTTTTTACCAGCTTTTCTACTCTTTCCTTTTTTCCTTGCTTGTGCTTTCCCTCTACATTGATAGCATCCAGCACTGAAATGATTTGCACGATCTGAGAGCTGGTCTTCAAGAGTGTCTCATGCAGATGAAGTTATAGAAAATGCCTATGGTTGTAAAGCCTCTGGGAAATGTCTTCCACGGAGACTGGAAACTAGGTGTTGACCTTGGCCAGACGAATCGTTTTCAAGTTTCTTGCACACTAGCATGAAATCATTCAGGGTTTCAAAAATAACCGTCATTAAAAAGAACTGCTCTTGTTCTTACAGTAATGAGTAAAAGAGGAGCAATCGCCCCTTGCCTAGTGATATGTGGTCAGTGTAATAAATGCAGATCCTACGCTTGATATTTGTGTTCCTAGTTATGCTAATGTTATTCCAACACTTTTACAAACAAGAATTTGATTTTATTTGCTGCAAAGAACTTGTAGATTCTTTCCATTTCTCTTTATTTTATAGTGACATTTGTAGAAGTTAAGTTTTTGTAGATGATTCTATAGAGGAAGTCTGTTGATGCCTTATAGAGCACAGTGTTTTCAAACTGGCAGTTCCCAGCCTCTCATGGCAACTTATCAAAGTGCTTATACAAGCATGGGTTTTATTTTAATAGATAGTGCCTTGTGGTGCGCCAGTCAAAATGTAGCTACAAAATATTTTAATTAAAAAATATAGGTGGCATGATCATTTCCAAGAGGACAGACTGTGGCCATATTTTTTTTTCTTCTGCCAGAGAAATGAATCACTTTGGGAATTTTCACTTCCCACATTTTTCATGTACTGCTAAAGAAAGATACAACTTCCTGGCAAAGGCATAAAATTTTTTTTATAGAAGCAACATTTCAAGAACTAAAAAATAATTTTTGTACTCTACACTGTATAATTATACCACCTATGCAATGTATCATCATTGCGCCCAAATTCAATACAATTTGCAAATATATCAAACCTCCCCAGAAGGGATGCATATGGAACAGATGGCGATGCTGTGTCAATCGCCAGCGGTTCCACAGCCACACCTGTTAAACACCCCATCTTTAAATCTGCTACGGCAGGAGTGGCAAGGGTCATTGTCACAAAATCTGACCTATTGACTCATTAAAGGAAAATTCAGTTTAAGCAAAAGAAAGGATAGAATGGCCCAGGGGACTCAGCTGTAATCCTCTGGTGTGGATAAACCAAGCAACGCTGGGAAGTCCTCCAGTGCCTACGCAAAAGCATCCTACGGCAGGCAACTGGCTAAACCAGGTGATTACGTGTGACCGGAAGAACCAGCCATCATTTGGAACTGCTAACTGGAATTATCACTTTAAGGAAGGTACACGTAAAGTAGGATAAAGGTCTCTGGTTAATCAGCTACTTAAATGATCGAGTGATTCTCAAATCTCAAACATCTGCTTTCTTAGAAGCTTGTTCAGAGGTTGTTCCTGATGCTGCGGTTAACTAGATTGCTTTTCTAAAATGTATCTTCTTGCTTGTTTTCCCAATATAACTGGAGCTACCTTGACCACTTACATACCTGTCTTTATGGATGTGTGTGTGTGTAAGAAACACATGAGATTCTTTTCTCTGTAATGTCACAGTGTCTGCTGTGTATCTTATTGGCAGTAAAGAATAAGTACTTACTAGCTAAAGTTGGATCTATTTAGGATGTTAAATGGTACTAGCCTATTAGCTTTAAGGCTAGGTGATGGTGGCACATGCCATTACTCCCAAACACTCAGGAGGCAGAGACAGAAGGATCTCCATGAGTTTGAGGTCAGCCTGGTTTACAAAGTGAGCTCTAGAACAGGCTCCAAAGCTACAGAGAAACCCTGTCTTGAGAAAAATCTAAAAAAAAAAAAAATCAAACAAAAAAACCAAAAGTCTCAATATAAATTTTAAATACTTAATGACAGTGACAAGGAATCCTCTGGGGTATTCACATGGAAGCTGAGCTGTCAAAAGTGTTCTATTAGGAAAAGTAATGACATTATAGGTTTTTCAAAACATATAAAAGTTTACTGTATTATTTATTAGTAAGATACAGCATTGAAATCATATTTTTCTGATTTGCAAAGTTCTTTATAAGAATGTCTATCTGAGCCAGGCAGTGGTGATGCATGCCTTTAACCCCAGCACTCAGGAGGGAGAGGCAGGCAGATCTCAGTGAGTTTAAGGCCAGTCTTGTCTATGAGAGCTAGTTCCAGGATAGGCTCCAAAGCAACAGAGAGGTCCTGTCTCAAAGAACCAAAAAGAAAAAAAGTCTGCATGTACAAAAATGACTTTCTTAAGATAAATTGAATATTTAGGAATTGTGGATGGGTTTTAAGAAATAGTTGAAATATCTAAGTAGGGATATCAGTTAGTAGAATTTAAGTCTTGTATAATCCAATCATTATGCATATCTTTGAATGTTTAATAAACTAAGTTACTGAAATTAAAGATTCAAAATCCTTCTGATAGTATCAAAAGTAGAGGAACCATTAGCCTACTTCCAGGGGATACATAGACTAGAGAGCAAATATTTCACGTGCATAAAAAATACCACACCAAATACACTTGTGTGTTTCTATTAAAAGTATTAATTAAATATTAAAAATACTTAAATGAATTGAATTGAAGACTAACACAGGAGCTGTGAAGTCAGAATGGGCAGATGGCTTACACCCCCACCTTCTCACTTCTATATCAGGCCCCGCACAGGCACTTCTCACACTCTCAGCCTGGTCCTTGGGTCCAGGTGACTGTCTAAGGATGCTCAAGATCCAGGATCTTCCTGTTTCCACCATGAATTTCACTGCTGTCCTCAAACACTTAGTCACAATCTTGTTTAAAAACCCAAATGTGACTTTCTTGATCATTTTAACAAACCTTCTTCTCATAGCCATGCAGGCATTGTACAGAAGAATGTCAGGGTTCTACTGACCTTCTTCTTTCTTTGCCTCTTTCTTCCCAGGAATATTCAGAAATTTGTATACTTTATCTCTATTACAAGCAGTTTCCTTGCATATGAAATGAGTGATCTGAAGTTGATGTCTCTATAATCTGTGCCATGACTCTGGGTTTCTAGGAAGAGTTTCATAATAAGCTGTTCTCATAATTGGAGGAAGAGTTATAGTAAGTGATTAAACCCCGACACTGAGTGCTGTCTAATCCTGGGCTTTGGTAAACAGTCACTGTGGAGGAGAACCGGAAGCATCCACATTTAGCTCTCTAATGTAATTTGAGCAAAACGACAGGACCACGGATTCAATACCATTACTAAATTGGGTTGTCCTTAACCTCCAGCATAGCACTCCATTAAATCACACACTTATTAGCAATATACTTGAAAGTCTGTTTGCAGAAATAATCTTTGTAGAATTTAATCATAAACCATGTATTTAGCTGTATAGGAAATGATTCTTCAAGACAAAAACTTGGACTTTCATTGGGTTAGGCTATTGCTTTATAAAAAACTGTGTCCTTGTCTTGGCTTTGCCCATCACCTGCTCAATGTAGTCTCTGTCTCCCTCTGCTCCCTCCTCTAAAAGATCTTCTAAGTATCTGCTCAAATTTTATCAACCCTCTAAGAATCTTTTCAACTTGATTTGATCTTCCTCCTTTTGCCTGTGCTCACCTCTGTCCTCCCTACCTTTCGCTCTACAGAATATTACTTCTTCTCTGGCCCTAACTCTGTAAGACACCCCTTCCCACAGCAACCCCATGCTGAAGTTCACAACCAAGTAGTGAAGAGTGGAACAGTCTCTTAGCAACCAGCTACAACTTTGTGACCAAGGTTACCATTAACTTCCCCTTGCTACCTCCCAAGTTCTTTGGATTCCGATTCTGACTTCTCTCAGTTCTGAGGTGTTCACCATGAGAGCTCAGATTTGCTGCTTATTTTAGCCTCAGAAGGGAATGCTTTAATCTACCACCTCCGGAATTGAGATTTTAGAATTGTATATTTGTTCAACTCTTCCATACTGTCTTTTACATATGTGCTTTCTTTTTCTGTGTTGGTTAAATTGACTTGTTACAAAGTCTTTATCTACATGATACAAAATTTTATCGGGAAAATTTTTCTTCTTATTTTACTTTTACATATCTGTACTTATATACATGTAGGTGTGTAGTAGGAGGCTGCATTTTTGGTTCCCAGCATCCAGACTCCCGAAATAACCACACAGAAACTATGTTAATTAAATCACCGCTTGGCCCATTAGCTCTAGCTTCTTATTTATTGGCTAACTCTTACATCTTAATTTAAACCATTTCTATTAATTTGTGCATCTCCACAAGACTGTGGCTTACCGGATAAAGTTCCGACATCTGTCTCCAGCTGGGCTACATGGCTTCTCAATGACTCTGTATCCTTTCTCACAGCATTAAGCTTAGTTTTTCCCTGTCTAGCTCAGTTCTGCTTTGCTATAAGCCCAAGGCAGTTTCTTTACTCATTTACCAATAAAAGCAACACATAGAGAGAAGGACCTTCCATACCATAGGTGTATATTTATGTTTAGAGAATCAATAATCAAATATGCAATTATAATCAATAATCAAATAAGCAATTAACATAGCTTACTAATTCTTTTGTCTTGGAAATTACCCAGGGTCTTCTTTTCTCTCCATGCCTAAGGATGTGTGCCCCTAGGTTCACACTGCTAACATTCAACCTGAGGGGTTTATTTTAAAATCTGAAGTAAACTTTATGGAACAAGAAAGTAATTTTTTTAGACTTCCTTATTTTTAATAGCACACAAGTTGATTGATGCACAATTAAAAAATGTTTTTTCTTAAGCCATCTTTCCTTCTAGCATCGCTGATTGCAATATCATGATCTAAATTCTAGTTTCTTCTAATACTTCACTCTTAGCAGTTACACTGTTGTGTGATTCTTTCCTGGGGAGATGTGGCATACGCACCCTCCTTTCTAATTCTCCAGCAGAACTCAGAAGACATAAAGGTTTTGGGTTTACCAAAGTCCAGCTTGGTAAATGGTTGTATTTATTGTGGCAGCTCTCAGGACTATGGGTGAGGGATTACTTACAGAAGCACAGATGACTCAATGGCATCACTCCACAGGTCTGAGAGTCTCCTCCAGGCTGCTCTTTCATTAGAGTCTTCTCTCATCTGATTGGCTAGTCAGAGTCCCTGCAGCACCCCACTTCAACACACACAATCATTTATTGCTTTTGTAACCTTGAGGAGGGTTCCTTGTGAATCTTGTCTGTTTCAGTTTTCCCAGATGTGTACAGTGTTCTTAACTGGATCTCATGAACTTTCCCCATCCTTACAGGGAAAGTTCCAATTCATACGAAACTGCTAAACAAGGGATAGGATTTTGTCTTTAATTTTGACCTCTTTAGTTTTGGGTGGTTTATTTAGTTTTTGATTTTGTTTGTTTGATTTTACAATGGCATATTAATTGTATGTGCCCTTCTCATGCATATTTACACACGTGTGAATATCAATCTTCAGGATTAATTATAAAGAGAGATTAGAGATAGAGATAGATATGAAAAATCTTTGACAACCCCTATAGAACTAGACAGGAAAATTTAAAAGGTGATTTTACAGCGGTTTTATATTGATTGAATAGAAGGTACAAAGATTTTCATGTTATCCCTATTCTTAACAAGCATTGTGTCTTTCACCATAATTTTAAATATTGAAATTACATATATTAAGATGAACTAGATAAATATTCCTTATTTACAAAACATTTTGACACAACAGAAGAGTCAGTTCATCTTCGTCATTATCTTAAGATGGACATTACAGTTTGAATCTGAAAGGCTCCCACCCCCGGCACATACAGATAGCTGAGCACCCAGATGGTGGCATCATTTTGAGAGTGACAACACTTTCAAGCCTCAGGTTCCAGATGTCAGACAAAGTTAAGTAAGGTGAGCCTTTGCATTCTTAACCCGCAACCTGCTTTCGCTCTGCTTGTTTAATGTTGATCTGCCCCGTGCTTCCAACACCACAGCCCCTGCCATACGTTCCCTTCAGTGATGTACTAATATAAACCTTGCCTCCTTTAAGTTCCCTTGTCAGGCACATATGTGCAGCATGGAGTGGACTCAGAGAGGAAAATGGGTTAGGGGTGGGATATAGAGGTAGTTGGAAGGCAGGAAAGAAAATGATTGTATTCACATGTCATTATATATGTTCGTGTAATTTTCAATGACTTCCTAAAAATCTGATAAAATGGGTATCGCATATCCAAATCACAGTATTGCAAAGTTACCAAAAATTCAATGCTTTGGTATTTTCAAGAAAAGATAAGAATTTCAGCTAAGGAACTGTTCTCTGGTCCATTCCCTAAACACAGAAAACATGACCTGATTCTGAGGTCCTGTAGACATAACGTTAGCCATTTGGTTTCAGCGCCTTCAACTGTCCAGACTCTCTGACTCTGTAGAGAGCTCCCTATGCTCTGGATGTCAGCACTCGGGCCAAGTCTGGCCCTCCTTGTGAACTCATGCTTCCTAATGAAAGGTGGCATTTCATCTTTTAAATACGGAAATTAGAGTTTGCACGTAAGATTGAGCCTGCTGCTCACAGTCAGGGTGGAAATGCACCGCAACCCCTTTCTTACATGTAACATTGCACTAAATTCTGCTGATTCTTTGTGTGTTAATCAGATTTGAAATCACTGTGACAAAGCGCTTGAGATAACTTAATATGATGACAGTTTCACCTGAGCCCACAGTATCAGAGATCTGTCTCACCTAAGAGTCTCATGCCACTTAGGTGAGTTGCTTTTATTCATTTGGTCCTGCAAAGATTTGGAGAGCATGAGGCACAGTAAATCTTCTCACCTCATGGTGAGCATGCATCCAGAAAGCAAAGGGAGTTGGAGAAGAGGTATGGGTCTCAATATTCCCCTCAAAGCACCCCTGTAGTGATCTAATGCCTCCCCAAGACTTGACCTTTGTGGATGAGGACCACAGCTTTAACATACGGATTTTGGAGACTTTCAGGAACCCAACCATAGTGTTCTGAGTGTTTCTAGTGATGTATGCAGCTATGTAGTCAGGAAACCCACCTAAATAATTTCCCCAATGTCCCAAATTGTGTGAAAACTGTAGTAAATACTTTTAAATATTGTTAGTAAAAGGACAAATATGAAACTCATTATAATGACTTGCCTGTAATCCCAACACTTAAGAAGTGTGAAGAGACAGGAGGATCAGAAGTTCAAGCTCATCTTCAGCTACATAACATTTCCAGCTTTCCAATCTAAGATATATGAAACTTCATCTCAAAACAAACGAAAGCATGTAAACGGGGCTAGCATGAGCATTTATAATAGATGAGGAGTTAAGATACATGTATTTTGATCAATTTAATTAGATATTATTCCATTTATATATTAAACTTAATTATTTTGGGGGATAAATAAGAGAGAAAGAAATTGAATATGCTACAAATTTAAAGAAAAATTGCAATTCTCAAATATATACTGATAGTTTGTTCCTACATAGCTTTCATAAATTACTAAAACTCCAAGTAATTGTAATAGAATGAAATAGAACACTGTAATGTTTTAAACCTTATTTATGTGATTAACAAAAATAACTACATTGCTGTATTTATTTCACAATCATTTGTTAATGATAAAATGATATAAAAGCAATTATACTTACACAGGTTGTTAGAAGAAAACATTTCCAAGCCTTGGTTGTTTACTCACTGTCCAGAGTGTAACAAGTGGGACTCTCATCTCATACACTTCAGGTGGAAAGGATTTCTCTTGTGAAGTATTTAGCGAGTTCTTTCATTTTCACTGTTTCTGACATCTACACAGCCCTAAATTTATATGAGGTCTTCTAGAAATGTCTAGAAGGCACAGATGTATAACATATCAAATAAAGTCCTTCAGGCCATTCATAATTCATAAAATAAAGCAGGGCTGTACTCTAAACTTCACAGATTCATCTGATGGTTTTAAATGGTATTTTCTTATCAGTGCCATGAACTAAGAATTACCTAAGTCTTATTTCCAAACAGTTTAGCATTTTCTCACTGCTGACTAATGACAGAGCTCGTTAATGTAAATTACAGGCAACTGATATAGAAAACATACAAGTTCAGAAGTCTTTACCTGGTTCTTCACCTAGCACGCGCTTCTATATCAGAATGGAAGAGTGGGTACTTTAAACACAAGGACACTCACACTTACTTATGACAGCAACCTACTGCTTGTATTTCTTTTCATCATAGGCTAAAGTAGATTAAATACTTTAGGAAACAAACAATAGCCAACATCCAGGTTTCTAGCTTTTCAATTCTTTCATTACTTTTTATTTGACAATTCCTAATCATGGACATATATTCCTTCTGTGTTGTATGGAATCATATAATTGCAGAGGATCTGGACGTGCTAACAGAAGGAACAAAGGGACACATTTGCCTTAGGATTTAGTTTGGGTTGATGACACTTGGCTCACTGTCTACCCAGCCTTGTACTGGATCAGTTTTTTAATCCCCCTTTGTGGATGAGACTCACCTGACCACATTATTTCAAAATATCACCCCCATTTTATTTTCAATAGTGTAGCTCTGTTTTTCCTCAGCATTTGGTAATATTCTATAATCCTATTCAGATGTAGATCCATATTTGGGGGAGGGAATGTAGTCTAAACATCTAGAATTGGTTTGCAGCTCACTATCACAAAGTATTTGCTAAAGGAGTGAGCCTTCATTTTCCTTTGAGAAAACAGTCATGGAGGTGGTTGCTTGATTTGTCCAGAGTTATATACCTCAGAAGATATTGCCTGGTACTGGAATCCAGTCATTCACTCATGCATCTGGGGTCAGAGGATCAATACATCTGCCTCATAGTATCCCAGCGCTGCCCTGGACTGCCAGTGTGAAACACTTAATTTTGCCTTGACGAGGCACAGTGTTAAAACAGAGTGACAAGAAAACAAATGCTTTCTTGAGGAAAATCAATTCTGAGGAAAGCACACTTTCTTAGACAAATAGACTGAGCAAAGTTTTCTTAATACAATTTTTATTATATTCATTTATTCTGTCCATGTGTGCATGATGTGTGTGAGGTGTGTGCGCCAGTGTGCCAGTGGAAGTCAGAGGACTACTTGGGAAGGGGATTCTTTCTTTTCACCACATGGATCTCAGAAATCAAAATCAAGTCTTCAGGTCTGGTGGCAAGTGCCTTTATCCACTTAGCCATCTTCCTGCTCCCAAGAAAACTGGAAGTTCATATTTTCACTGCCTGGGGTACTCAAGATTCGCTGCCTGGGGGAACCAGCAGTTCAGGGCTCAAAGGGAATGGAGTCTAGAACATTTTTATCGGAGAGGGTTAAGTGAAGAGACACACAAGCTCTCTTGATGGTTTCCTTCAGACCTTTTCTTTATTCTTCTTTTGTATTCTTTATTTTTTCTCTCATTCTTGATGTTTCCTTCTAACTCTGTCTTTGTCCTTGATCTTTTCCTTCTAATTTCTTCTAACTCTCTCATTCTTGATCTTTTCCTTCTAATTTATTTTAACTCTATCTTTATTCTTTGCTTACAGCTTATATACCCCAGAAAAATCTTTTAGGCAATATAAAAGTTACAATGTGGTTACATTCTATTTTTCAAGTGATTGATTACAATGATACTAGTAAAAAGAAACACAACACATATTTCCCATATCCCATACATGCCTAAACATTTTACATATTACATGTGAAAAACAAATTGTCCTAGGAGTTCATGTACATTCATACCCAATGAATTTCTTATAGATTAATGATGTAGGCAAGGAAGATTTTCTTCTCAGTCAGTTCTTTTATTGGCATGCTGCATTTTGCAGTTACCAAGAAAAAGCCAATTACTTTACTACTTATAATAAAAGGTGGTCTTATAAAAAAAATCATAAACCTAAACTTCAATGTATGAAAAAGAATCAGTCAGCTCTGCTTTAAACCTTTATGGTGCATACCCACTCATCAATAATTTTTTTATACTGAGAGATCACAGGCAGAAAGAAGTATAAGGAATCAATCATAACTTTTGATCATCAACCAACCTCAGTAAAGAAAGTACATCTGTTAGTAACAGTTGGGCTGCTTTGTATTTTGTGAACTTTAGATTGTTTTCTGCCATGTTTCATCTCAAGGCTATCATCAAAACATCTGATCTAACCTGAAGTTATTTTAAGGCTTTGTTTCAGCTAATGATGCGCACCAAAGCCTGTGTCTGCATTTTTTCAGCATTAAGATTAAAGGAATTCGAGCCAGCCTGGCTCCTGGAACTCAATTATTTTTCTTAATCATTGACTTGAGCTGCAATCTATGCAGCTCCTTAGGTTAAATCACAGGCCCTTGTTGTGTAATATTTCCTTGTGCTTATTTTTATTCATCAAAACTCTTTATAAACTAACATTTTCCCCCCCAAAATTCACACACTGACTTCGTATCATAACTCTCCTTTGAAAGAAAGCTTTTAAAATACACAGTCAAGGACAAATAAAGGCATATGCTCTGACCACAATCCAGTCCTACTGATGTCTTTATATGCACAGATTAGGACATGAATACAGAGACGATCCCCTTTTCCAAGGCAAGGAGAGACAATGGAGGGAATCATGCTATCTGCAGCTCGACACTGGATTTTAGCTTCCAGAACAAGCAGAAAATACATTGCCAATGTCGAAGTTAATAAACCTGGTTTATGCTATTCCTACCTAGCAATCACGAGATAAGAAAATTTACCTTGAGAAGAACAGTAGAGAGATGGGATTCTTTACTTGATATTTGTGTTTGTGCCACAAATTGAAATAAACTAACAGCGCAAAAGCAATGCATCAGTGCCTTAAACTTGGAGAACAAGGAGAGAATAATGCATGAAGAAATGCTTCCCCAGTGATAACTCTGCATGGTTCCATGTTACTCAAAGAATTTCAGATAGAGGAAGGACAAACATAAATACATACATACACACACACACACACACATGGAGTATTTAAGTTCATTTTATAAATAGGAGTCATAACTTATTGCTTATTTCAAATTTTTAAGAATTTGCAATATTACATGGATTAAAGACAAAAGCTCCTTCCAAATCTGATTTATTTGAATAATACTAATGTAGAGAGGAGGCTCTAAGGAAGGAGAAGGAAGAATGGACAAGAGTCAAACCACAACATGTGTACTATGTTAATGTCACACTGAAACTCACTATATTTTACAGTTATCATGCATTAATAGCTGCACAATTAAATAATTTCTTATTCTTGAAGAAAAGTGGTGAAACCCAGTTTACCTATCTGAACTGTTTAAAATGCAGACCAAAAATGATCTTGGAGGGAGGAGCCTTTGATCACTTTGCTGCTTCAATTTTCTACTGTGTTGCAGCGACTGTAAAAGGCTCACTTTTAACTGGCAATGTATCATGATTCATCAGTTTGTGGCAGTGAAATTCCTTATTGAACTGTCTCTCACCTTGACTCATTCCTGATTTATGAATAGTCCTATTTTATGTTTTTTCTTAACGCTAGGACTTCTCGTTTTCAGTTCTAGTTCATCTGCAGTGTTAGTTTTACAAATGGCTTTGTTTGGATGCATACTTATTGCTAGTGCTATTCTCCAACATTACAACCCCTGTTTTGATTAGAGCACCCATAACTACTTGAAAGGGACTCTAAACCCTGGGCCTGTCTTCTGGACGTGTCACGGCTGCTGTATACATGAACTCACAGAAGCTGTGGTTATCTGCCTGCATAACACCCAGAGGGTGAAAAACGTCCATCGTTAGCTGGGAATGGTGACACCTGCCTTTAATCTCAGGAGGCAGAGGCAAATGGATCTCTGTGAGTTCAAGGCTGTCCTGGTCTACATAGTGAGTTCCAGGGCTATGTAGAGAGACCCAGTTGTGGAAAAACCATTCCAGCAGAGGGAAGGTGGACATTTTCTCCAGAACCACATCTACCTGAGAAGCTATTGGAGATTCATGATTGCTGGGGAAAAGAAATACTTTTCTTTGTGGATAAAGTTAACTGTAAGCTGCCAAGGTAGCAGTGAATGACCCCTCTCCCTCTCATTCTTTCACATATGGGCAGCACTAATTGAAATAAATGGAATACTGAAAAAAGTGAGATGAAATTGGGAGAGAGATATGTTGGGAGGAGGCTGGGAAAAGTCAAAGAGATGGGTAGAAGGTGGATACAGAACAATATATTGCAAATATTTGTGACATTTTCAAGGAACAAGAGTATATAATACAGGATGCTTTATGTGTGTGTGTGTGTGTGTTTATTAACTTGGGACTACTTATTATATAGAACCATGCAGAGCTCTTTTAGGAAACATTGCGTCATGTCTTTCTTCCTCCCCTTATTGTATTTAAACCACATTGGTATAGTTAAAAGCTTTAATGCATTAGCGTTTATTTAGTCTAATAAATAAGCTAACTTAATATCAACACATATTTAATATCAGAGAAGAATGCGACAGATATTATTGCAGCTGTCATTAGACAAATTGGAATTTACATTTGTAATTTGACCAAGACACAGACCCCACAGTGGCCAGCCAGAATTTGAACCCTGAACTATATTCTTCGCGACTGTAGATGATGCAAACTGTGACAGATTCACAGCCACCATCCCTGACCTCCCAGTTGCTCTAGTCCCTAAGATGTGGTATGTTTTGGGATGCTGTAGAGTCTGGTCGGTCTTTCCAATAGTGAAATTTCTTGGTCTCAATGTTAATTCACTGTACTTCTCTCTCAATCTGTTACAAAATACACTGGCTTGTACAGTCAGTTTTCTCCTGTAATTTGTCTTCTCTTACCATCTGGTCTCTTCTGGTGAGACCACCTATGCCCATCGAGTGTGATACTCGCTTCACTGTGAGTGGGTAATGAGAGCAATCACTGTACTGTGTAGACATTTGATGGGAAAGCCTCTGCCTTCACACAGCACCTCCTAGGCCATGATAGAATAATATTAAATATATTTGCAATATTTTTAATGTCCTTCATGTGGAGAATAAGAGAAAACATTTTTCTTTCTCTAAGAAAAAAAAACCAATATTACTAAGAGTTCTTGATATAGCAGTTCACCGTTGGAGAAAAGAAAGCAAAGTGAGAAGGTGTAAGGGAAGAAGAAACAGTGTTGTGTCCCCCGGGCTGGCAGTGACAGCCTTAGGAAGGAGCTGCTGTGGTGTGAAGCACCGTGGTGACAAATAATGAAGAACACACAGCCCCAGAGCAGAAGCAGGGTCACAGTGCAGACAGAAAGCCATGCAGGAGCACATACGTCATGTTGGGGGAGGACTCAAAGTGAGAGTTTAGCTGGATTTTTCTGTTATGAACCCCTTTCTTTTAAAATATGTATTATTAAAATGTGGACAAATTGAGTAGCTTTATGCCAGTTGTGTGACTTCAAAATATTTTATAATTCTCTGAGCTAACTAAAAGTGTCAAATGGCCCAAGTCGGAGTCAGAGGAATCTGTTATTTCAACTGCAATGAAACTCTGTTACTAATGAAAATATCTGTATTCATAAGGAACAAGAAAAGCTGGTTGACATCCAAGCTCATTGGCAAATTTCACATATCCTCTACCCTCACCAGAAGATGGCCTTGTGTGGAATGGAATTTGTGAGGTTGTAATACACATAGGACAAAAAGATACTTCAGCATATTGTGATGGTGGATGTCTTGTGACAACTGGGCTGAAGAACGAGTACCCTGCTAGTTGATGGGTATTAATTACTCTGAACGTTTCTATGTGGATCCTTCTAAATGATATTAACATGTAATTTGTTGTATATTTCCTCAGTAGTTTAGGTGGGTCTCATCCAATCTGTTGGAGGTCTAAAGATAACACAATGCTGATCTTCCAAGAAGTGGGAGGAAAATACTTCTGCCTTACTCTCTGGAAACTGGGATATTAATTTATGCCTTATGATATCCTCATTTTCTGGCTTGTTATAAGGAATTTCATAACCAATCCCTTATAACAGGTATGCATCTGCTTGCTATTGGCTCTGTTTCTTGGTAGAAGCCAGCATAATACAAATGTAAAGGAAGTTCTACCAAACCCAGATCTGCCCTCTTTGCTACCCACGTGTTTTCTATTGGGAAATGGCCATAAACCCCTAGATATGATGTTTATTTAGCCAGCAGGTTCTGCTAAAACTCTCACTAAGAAGACTGTTTATTAAACTCTGTTGTGGGTTCTGCTGTTAACAAGAGGTAATGAGGAAGGCAGGAAAAGAACTTACCTTTGTGATTTCTTTCCAAGAGTTCCAGATGCATCTGATAAAGGAAGATAAATAAATACCTGATAAATAGACCTCAAAACAACAGCTGACATCTCTGTAATGGTTCATCCTATGGAAATATTATTACTAATCTTTACCAACTTGTTACCCAAAGGTTCTCAGATGATTGAGGAGCCTGCTCTGGGGCCTGCTCACTCTTTGACTCCATCTCCGGAAATAGAGCATTGTATGGTAACAATTCTGTCAGCTCTTAACTATGTCTATTTGCGTTAAATGATAAAAGAGTCCAAAATCTACATTAGATCCCTACCAGCAGGGAGATTTGAGATATTTGAAGGAAATACGCATCATGGGTAATGGATTACCAGTTCCTTACAGAAGCATGTTATAACGAAAGAAAGGAAGCATCAGAGAAGGAACCAGAACAAATAGAATATCGCCAATGGGGTTAACATGGAATGGAGTATCCTAAGAACAGCCTTCATACTTTTGATTCCTGTCCATGGACAAGAAGATTGTGTGAGCATATGTGAACACAGAGAAATAGTTGTCTGCAGAAGTATCAGAGTTTGCTTTTTCGCTATTGAATCAGAAGAATTAATGCACATGCAGACACACAATCACATTTACCACAATCTCTCTCACAATACACACACACCTATCCAACTTCTAGGTGCAAATTCCAGGTGCAACATGTACGTGACAAAGCTGCCACAGTTCTCATAAAATGGGACACATTTTCTCGTTTCTACCATGCGGTTTAATTAAACGCCCGATAAATATCAGCTTTAGAATTTCTTGGCGTCGCACATTAAAAAGAATCCCACACCTTGCTTGTAAAAGACTATCAGAGAAGAAATATATGTGAAGGAAGATTCTTCCCTTAAAGGATAATTTTATAACTCCCAGATTTTAGTGAACTGCTTTCTAACTGCAAATTCTTGCTTGTTCTGAGCTAATCAGCTCTTATGGCTCATGGGATACCTTTTATGATGATGCTGTGTGCATCAAAATGATGGAAAACTGTAGATATAAAAAGGTTGTGGTAGACAGTAAAACATTTTAAATGCTGCACATTTTAGTTTTGTTTTTGCAAAACATTCATTTAAGCAGACTCTTTCCACTACAAAATCCCAGTGCACAGAATATTTTAATAACGAGTATTTGGCTTAGAATTCTACACAGTTCTATGCACAGGAATTTAAAGCAGAAAAGTCTGTATATCATTGCATTTCTGAAGCTTCTTACAATTAATGTTAGTAAATATTTGCCTTTGGGACTTATTTTTCCTATTCCTTGTAAGAGCAACTAATTGTTCATAAAGTAAGGTTACAAGAAGCTCTTTAAGATATTGCACCAAATATTAGCTTATTTTTGTGACAAAAACAAAATTCTGAATTCTGCTTATCACAGGCACATGAGTGGAGAGAGCACAGGCTTTGTAAATAGTTTTCTCATTAACTCTAAATTGCTTTCTCTAAGTGTAGAAAATCTGCTTAATAATTTACTCTTACTAGTTAAATAAAAATGCTAGCGCTTTATTTGAAGAACAGAAAATATGCTTTAATCACAGCTCCGTCTAAGGTCAGCCCAGGAAAATGGAAAGTTTGAGACCCATTTCTGCAATATTGCCAAGTATTGAAGTGGGAAGAGGAAAATATGAAATTAACCATGCATTTCCAGTATGTATTTGATAATGATAATGTTATCCTGTATTCTTATCATTGATTTACTGTGGATTTACTTTATTTCTTTCTCTTTTTTTTGGATTTTTTTGAGACAGGGTTTCTCTGTAGTTTTTTGGTGCCTGTCCTGGAACTAGCTCTTGTAGACCAGGCTGGCCTCGAAGTCACAGAGATCCGCCTGCCTCTGCCTCCCGAGTGCTGGGATTAAAGGCGTGCACCATCACCGCCCGCCTTGTGGATTTACTTTCTAAAATTAAATAAAATATAAATGATCCCATGTCAATTTATTTTATATAGGTAAAGGATTGTATATGTTTAAAACCTGATTTCACAGTGAAAATCTCAAGATGTAATTCTAAAGTTCTTCATCAGAAGAGACTAGTGTCTCTGGAGTTTGAGCCTCACCCCATACACTGATTCTTCAATCTCAGTCTGTTTCATAAAGGAATGTCATGGTAATCTTGGAGGCTATCTGGGCTCTGCTGAAGCCCATTTAGGGGACAATATGTTCTCTTGGTCAAAAGGATAAAATGTGCTTCTGGTCATAGGTGAAGACCTACCATTGAAAGCTACACAAAACATAAAATAAAATTAATGAATTAACTTTATTTTATGTGTATGACAGTTTTCCCGGCATGTGCATCTGTGTAACGTGAGCTTGCCTGGTGCCTACAGAGGAGGCATTAGATCCTGGAGTTACCGAAGGTTATGAACCTCCATAATTCCTCCCTTCTAGATCCAGGTCCTCTGTGCAGTTCCTACTCTAAGGATTTTTCAGATCTCCCTACGTCTTTGATTCCTAACAGAACTGTGTAGCTTTCCCTTTTCTAATTCTTTCCTGCCTCTTACTTTTGGATGCTGTCTGAGCCTAAGAATGCTTTCTCTGGTACTTTAGACTTTTCACCCCTTCTCTGAAGCTACATCCGTTTTGTCATGTGACTGCCAACTTTCCATGCCTAAATCAAAATGACATGGCTTACTCCCTTCCTCTTATCCATCCCTCACCCCTGGGAAGCCTGCAAGATTTACAGTTCACCTGATTCATTCTCTCTCTCTCTCTCTCTGCCCTCTCTCTCTATCTTCCTTTTTCCCTTCCCTCTCCTCTCTTTTCTTGGAAATGTCATCCATGTATATAATGTTTTGATCAAATCAACACGGATTCCTTCCTTTCCCCTTCCCCTTCCTTTCATGTGTTCTTTGATCCAAACCCTTTGAGCCCGTTTTGAGCTGCCAGTGCTCACACACCAGTGTAAGACTACCTACTGGAGCATGGGTATCCTCCAGTGGCTCTGTCTTTGAAGAAAACTGACTCTCTCACACCCTAAACATCCATAAATTGCCAAAAGCTTCTTAGGCAGGAGTGGAGTTCAATGAGGCCCCCACCATCAAAACTAGGATTTTTGTCTGGCTTGCTCTTGTTCAGATCTTCTGCAGGCTGTCAGAGCCACCATGAGTTCATGTGTACACCTGTGCTGACATATCCAGAAAATACTGCTTTTCTACTAACATATACTTTCTATAGTCCTCCTCTAATCCTTCGTCTCTCTCGTGCTGATACCAGAGTCTTGTGGTAAGAGTGTGTAGTAGATATATTAATGTCCCATTTAGGGTTAAGTACTCTAGTTGCTTTTTTTCTGCACATTGATCAGCTGTAGGCCTTTGTATCAATATTTAACTACTGCAAGATTAAAATTCTCTAATGAAGGTAAAAGGATGCACTACTAAATGGGAATAATGATAAGAACTTAGGGGAAAATTTATGTTCTTTTAGAGTTCCATATTCTAGATTAGGACTTGTATCTAAGCAGAAAAGGCCTGGGTACTTCCGTTGCACTCATGTCCCTATTGTACCAGTAGACATATCTTATCAGCCAGTCTTTGTCGTAGTTCACAGAATTCATATCTGTCAGATTCATGATTACATTTATCCCCAATTACCATGCAGAGAACCTTCAAGCACGATTAAAACTAGTCTGTAGAGATGAAGCTTCCAACTGAAAGTCATCTTAATGTCTCCCATCTTATGATTTAAGTATGTGGTAGCTTCAATAATAGAATATTGTCATTAAATTAACAAGGGCAATGGCAATAGCCTATATATTTGGGGGTCTATGGAAATCAAGTGTCCAACAACTTGAAAAATGGTAACCCAAGCTGTGGTGGTTTGAAACAATACGATCACATAGGCACTTCTGGGAGGTTTGGCCTTGTTGGAGGATGTATGGCCTTCTTGGAGGAGGTATCTCTCTGGAGGTGTGGACTTTGAGGTTTCAGAATATCAAGCCAGGCCTGTTAGCTCATTGTCTCTTCCTGCTGTCTGATGACCTAGGTCTAGAACTCTCACCTACCTCTACAACAACATGTCTACCTGCACACCACCATGTTTCCTGACATGATGATAATACACTAAACCTCTGAACTGTAAGGCAACACAATAAAATGTTCTCCTTTATAAGAGTGGCTATTGTCATAGTGTCTCTTCACAGCCGCAGAAACACTAAGGCACACACCCTGTACTTGTCTCTTTAATTTGATAGTCTATGGTACCGAGGAAAGACATTGTTATTCTGTTATAGTATAACTCCACTCAAAGTCATTTAATATATCTGTAGGAATAAATCCTAGGAAGCTTTTACAGCTATGCTTTTATGTGTATTTTAAAAATTCTTTATCCCACTTCCACACACTCTTCTGTCCTGCCTTCCCATCTCTTATTCTACTGAATCCTTCCACTTTTCCTCTGTAAATTAATAACAGAAATAAACCTGTATATTTCAGTTAGATGGTTTTCGATTGTCTTCCTGAAAGAGTAGCTTGCCAAACCCCAAATATTGATGAAATTATTAAACACACTGGTCATTGATACTTCTAGCTTTATTTAATGACCTAACTCTGTGACATCAAAGAAAAAAAACATAGTTTCAAAAAACAGTGTTTTAAAAAATCATCCTATCTAGGCTGAAAAGCAAAGACATGATTTTACAGAATTTGACAAACTGTGTGTTCTTAGCTGTCCCTGCAGCCGTATTTCTCATCACTCGGAGGGCACCTGTTAGCACGCTGTCTGCGTAGATCCAGAGCTTTCAGTTCCAATGACTTGATGAGTAAATATGCGTCTCATTTCCCTTTCCCATAAGACATGGTCTAGAGAGCAAGAAATTTCATCCAACGTGTCCAGAATAGCTGACTTATGAATAATTCTGAAGTCAGTTATTAAACTGTGGGTCTATATTTAATGTTTAACTTTCTGAGGTACCCAGGAAAAATAAGGAGGATTTCCACTTTTGTCGAATAGTCTTTGATTTTTTTTTTGTTTTATTTTGTTTTGGTTTTGGATTTTTTGAGACTGGATTTCTCTGTGTAATAGTCCTGGCTGTCCTGGAACTTGCCTTGTAGACCAGGTTGGCCTCAAACTCATAGAGATCTGCCTGCCTCTGCCTGCCATGTGCTGGGATTAAAGGCATGCATCACCATTTTCCCTGGGTACAATCTTATATTCTTGTTTTATAGGAAATACTGCGTATGTAAATTCTAAATATCCAGCATCAGGAACACACTAATACCCTGTCAATTCTAACTTTTTCAAAAGAACTAGTAAGTAAAAATATTGGAGCAAATATTTCTTAACCTTTTCTTTAAACGGCTCATCCTTTTCACCTGTATGTTTTTAGCATCATATATACCTGTACCTATTTGTTTTAGCATTGTGCTAAAACATTAGCATTTAGGCATGTGCTGAACTGTGTCTCCTAGGTGGTTCTAGATACTCTCAAGTTGATAACCAATGTTAACCTTCACAGTCAACCTATCTCATCAACTGAAATAAAACAATGTTTGGGAAAAGGACATTTGGCATCCATGTTATTCTGATATTAATATCATTAAATTTAATTGCAATTTTTCTTAAAATTGAAATGTACTTTATGGATAAAATACAAATTAATTTAAGGAACTTGAAAGAGTTTTGCTGGGATCCTTTGAATAATAACATAAGACCTAGGTGATGATCTTCATAAATAAAGTCACACATGTTCCATAAATAGCAAGTGTGAATAGGTGAACACCACGAGCATCTAAGATCTCTGATTCATGCAGCTACAGCTCCTTTGTCAAGCCCCCACTGCCCAACTCATCAGCAAAATTAGAGTCAGTAAAGGTTTATAATGAATGTATACAACAATATACCTATATGTCTCAGTGTGTTCATGATACATCCACAATTTTAACACTTATTTTTAACAAATAATTTCAACATCTTATATTTTCAGAACTGGAATCATTTAACGTTCTATCAAGTCTGAAGGCATGTGGTAGGCCTTCTCATTCCTTAGAAGTTGTGGTTTGAGGACAGGGAGGAGATGGGATGATTCTGCTTTTCCAAAGCAAAACTCCAAACCTACCTAGTATAACCCAAAAAGATCCACTTTTTCCATGTTGTAGCTTTATTATACACTGTATGATAGCTATGTTCAATCTTACAAGTTGACAATTTTATTTTTTATCTACTTCAGCTCAGTTAATAGCTTTTTATTAATGTAATTCACCATTAGTACCTCTGTTTAGAAGTGGGAAATGGTAAGTAAATTAGAATAGAAATTGCATTGAAACATGGAATTTTTCTCAGCTAATTGCAAAGCCACACTTTAATTAAAGTAGAACAGAAATTGTGTTGGAAACATGCAACTCTTCTTGATTGATTGCAAAACTACATTTTTTTTCAAATGTACTTTTGAAGCAGATCTCCTTGAACATGGTCTGGAATCTTCTGCATTGGGAAGGTCGCAGGAACAAGTTTCAGGAATGTTTCAATGTTTGAGTCATAATGCAGTTAAGGCATCAATCCAACGAAAGCACCAAGGATCTGAGAAATTCTGACATGTGAGTGAATTCGATCCCAGGCATCACGGATTACACTCGGAGATCAGAGGTGCTGTGAGTGCTTTTGTGCTGTATAAGAAAAGCTCAGTGGTAATTTTGAAAATAAATACATGCACTGAAGCTTCTATAGATGAAAAATTTTGAACATTGTGGCAAGCAGAAATAAACAAATAAATAGATAATTAAGATAGAGATGTAAAGGATCATAAAGGATTCCTTTGTTTTCATTCTGCATTTGCATTAGTCACATGATTCTGTTGATTTATTTTTGCATTGTTATCTTGGGTTGTTAGAGAGTTACGTTTCTCAAAGGATGTATGGCAATAATTATTATCAAAACATTTTGATCTTAAATTAATGTGGCTCAGTGTTCTGTTTGTTCTTTTCTCCTTTCTCTTCTTTGGGAGGAAAAGTGTAACTCTAATAAATGAGGCATACTGAAAGTGATTAAAAAGTAAGTTATGATTTTTTATTGGTTTACTGTGCTCCGAGCACAGGTATTGTGTGAGTGACTTAAAGTGGGGAATTTCTTATTAAAGAAGGAAATATCTATGATTTGTTTAAATACACAGGTGATATTTTTGTGGGAGTTGAGAGTACAATGGAAAGTCTCATCAGACAGGTGTCTTGTAAGATTTAAGATTCTTTTGAAGTCAGGATATAGCACACTGCTACAAAAAGATGAAATGCCAGAAGGTCTTGTTATTCCTAAACAACAGAGGGCTTCTAAGCAGGCCACTCTGAGGGCTGCATGTGAGCTTATGGTCACAGACAGTTGAAAATAATGACTTAGCTTCAGTTGAAGAGGCAGAGCAGGGTGAGACAGCTTTGTGCTTTCCGGGTTTCCCTTTAGGCTTCTAGAATAGTTCTGTTGGCTTTGAAGAAACGAGACCCTATTTATCTTTCTGGAACCTAGCCTCAGAGAAGGGGACCCAAACAAACAGCAGGAGTAGGTGAAGTGTGTGCACTCAGCCTCTGAAAAATGGGAGCCAAATTGGGAAGCAACTCGAGTCAGGGTTCAGCAAGCTCTAAGACAGAACTGACTATTTTTACCTAAAACCTCTAATCTAGGTCAAAATAGCCATTGTGGAGTTTGTATTGACACTGACCTCTCAATGTTTTGACATCAGTTTTGAACTCAGCTATTTGGAGTATAAATGTGGCCTGAATAGTATAGGAAACTTTCAGAAAGTTAAGCATGAGGTGCCCTAAAAACGTAGAAAAACATGGTAAAGGGTACAAAGTAAGTAGAAATATGAGGAGTTGCAGGAGGCAGTAAGTTCACGTACATTTGTTATTAATTAGGAAAATTGCATCAGTCACAGTAGGGACCTCCAGTACTATTTGGCTGAATTATGAAGTGAGCTAAATGTGTGGACGATATTTGTGATTGTAATAGAAATATGTTTTTGTGTAATAAACCATCAAATATTTTTAATGTTGTTTGATCTTAATTAGGTAGGCTTGATGGATTTTTATTCTTAGAAATGTGACACACTAGAGTCCCGAGCTGGTAGGGAGCCCCAGTGTTGCACACACCAGTGCAAATTTCCATGGCAGCTCTCTTAGGTTGGGAAAAGCATAGTTGATGTGAGTTAGCAGAAGAAGGTCCAGCATGCCCTGTGGTTTGGGAGTCATGAAGAGCAAAGTAGTGAGATGAACACCTTCGCTTGTTGTGCCCCATCTATCCCCGCTGAATCCATTCCACTGGAAAGTTGTGCCCCTCACTGCACTGTGTGTGAAGGAGGAACACTAATATAGAGGACTGGGAGAGAACCATGGTGCTTGAGTCCAGGTAGAACAAACGGAGTTATACATACTGAGGAATATGTGGGACACACGGCCCATGCTGATGGAAACTCCAACAATGACCATAGCTGATGATTGGGAGACTAGATGAAACTATGTGTGTGTTGAACACCAACAGATGATTTTGAAGGACTGGGTTTGATGGCATTATATCCTCAGGCACAGCAACTGTTCAATGAAAGAACTGAAAATAATGCTAACACTAAAACCGCAAGGTCCAGTTTCAGTTTCTGATTAGGTGTCCATACAATTGGGTGATGAAAGAAGCAAATTTGGCAGCTGCCTTATCTATCACCACCAATCCCTCTAGCCAACCTGGAATGGGATGATATTCACAATTAGTCCAATTGCCATTAACTCCTAGAACAAGATGGTTGGTCCCTTATCATAAAGAGCTGACCTCTTACTTTTTCATATGAATTAGTGCCTGTGTGCAAAGGCTTGTGGTTTTACACTGTGAGTAATAGACCATCTAGGTTGGTGTTTGGTGGAATTCATTCCCTACTTCTCTGATTTAAACAGTGGGACCATAATATCTTTGGCCATCTAGAATTATAAGGTTGAATATCATGAACATCAAGGTAACAGCAAAAAACCCTGAGGCTTCTACCCTACCTAAACATCATTGGGAAGACAGGAGGTTATTTTTCTACCTTGTTGGTATCTAACCAACATTCTCAAGAAATCTGATCAGGGAAGTGGGGAAAGGGTGCTCCTTAGATAGTGGTATAAATACAGAAGAACGTGGGAGAAGGGGAAACGGGAAGCAGGATACAATTGATCTAATAGTAGTAGTGGGGAAATGGGGAGCTCCCGAGGGAGCAAGGAAGGAGGGAAATGCAGGAGGAGGGAGGAGGTGAAATAACACTAAGGATGGCCAAAAGACCACAAGGAATCATGTGATTAACTATTTACCAAAAACCAAGCAAAATAAATATAAAATACCTGTAATTCAGTATATAAATATACATATACAGTTTGGATGAACTTTTTTCATCTGGACTGACTGCACTTTCTACGAGAGTCAAAGACCAATCAACAAAACCCCAAAAGATAGCCATGAGAAACCATCTTTTGAGCTGTTCTCAAGGTCTGTCTAAGGGTCTCCCCAAACACTCAATTGCTATTGCTCTTGGTTATCACCCCCAGAGATGAAAGCTAAGTTCCTGCTGCTGAGCATACCATGCATTTTAGAAGTGATACCCAGAGACAGCCATCTTCCAGAAGACTGGCTTTCATGGTAGTAGAAGGTGGCATGCAAGCATCCAAAGAAGAAAGTAACCAACAATGCTACCTTACTATGACAAATACTGACCATACAAATGACTAGCATGTTATAATGAGTGGAATAGTGGTACACACATTTTAGCAATAACCAACTGCTCTCTCATTGGACTTAAGACTCAAAGATGGTTTGAGTAAGAATGAGCCTCATGGACTCATCTCTTTAAATGCATAGTTTACAGATGGAGAAACCATTTGGGAAAGATTAGGAGTTATGGCCTTGCTTGAATCGATGTGGCTTTGTTGGAGAACGTGTGTCTCTCAGGGTGGCCTTTGAGGTTTCAAAAGTCCACAAGAGGCCCAGTGTCTCTCTCATTCTCTCTGTTTCCTACCTGTAGATCAAGATATAAAAGATTCAGGTACTAGTGTGGCAGCATGCTTGTCTGCTGTAGGCCATGCGTGATCAAAAGCTAACCCTCTGAAACTGCTAGCTGCTTGCACCTGTACTCATCCTCTCAGGTATGCAAAGTAAGATGCAAATCAATCACAGGTGGAATCTTTCAAACCAAATCATAGCAGAGCCTCTCTGCCTGGAAGGCCATTTCCTCATGGTTACAGAGAGCTGATGAGTGCTTCTGGTTACTGCTTATCTAATAGCTGTTTTTTTTTTTTAAATTTTCCATCTTCAGTCATTTTTCCCCATACACCCACATGTCCCAATGGGTTTGACTTGTAAATGCTGAAACTGACCAGAAGCATAGCTTTTAGCGAGTGAATTAGGTCCTTATCATGCCCTTTTCCCACTGTGTACTTTGTATTTTACAATGCTATATTCTGTGCTTAGCTTTACAATTGTCATTTTTTTCTATCGACTTCACCACTCTGTGAACACTGTGTGTCTTATTCTGATTTTGCTCTCAATATTTAGCACAATATGATTTGCTAGATGTTATATGTTGGCTTTAACAAAGGGTACCATTCCTCTCTATTTCCTAGCTGGGAAGAGGAAAAATAAAAGCAAAACCAAGAAAAAGGCAAATCCATATTATTCACGTCAATGATGAACACAGTTCAGGTAATTGGACACTTACATGCTCTGATGGCCTCATCTAGAGTCAGACTTCCCTGGCACAGATATGCCGATCCGTCACAGGAAACACCAGATTACACAGATCACTGCAAACATGTAATGAGAGGAAGCTGAACAAAATGGGCACTGCAGTAATTGGACGTCATTTATAGAGAAAAAGGGCCAGGAGTGGAAAGATTAGCACTCATGTGCAAGGCTGGACCACTAAATGATGTGATTGAGAAACAGTGGACACTGACTCAAGGAGCAAGTGTGGAAACAGAACACAGAAGAGGAATGAGGGTATTAAAAATGAGGCTGCAAAGATATCACCAACATCTGGTTCTTAGAGGTTCTACTCATTTAAAATGATTATTGATCTATTAAATATTAATTTCCTAAAATGACTTTCACTCTCCAAGTAAGTTGAATTTCTTCAGCAATCACTCATATATAGCAAATGTAACCTGCCAAGCAGCTTAGGTTGCCAGCAATTTTAGGCTTCACTGTTTTATTTAGCATTTTCCTTCTAACAAAAGCCTTTGCTTCCTATGGTCCAATAAGAAATTCAGTGAACAATACATTAGTTATAAAATCCTAAAAATTTAAACATAGCAACTCACAGGTTGCTTAGCAACAGTCTAAAATACTCAAGCTTAAATTTGGATCAGTTAACCCTGAAGGAGCTGCAGAATTAATATTTTACATCGCAATACCTTAGAAAGTTGCTAGTCCATGTCAGAAATGTTTCTTTCCATCCCAGCTATTAAATTTTTCATAGCTTATTCAAGCATCAAATTAAAAAGGCTTTTTATACTTGCCAATATTTCTATCAAAAATAGAAGGCTTATTTTTGATTATAGATAAATAGAACACTTGGTTATAATAAGCTAGGCTATGAGCAACATACTTAAATATTTAATTTTATTAATTTTAATTATGTGCGCTTGTGTGGTCTGTGCACCTGAGTAGAGGTTGTCACAGAGGTCTAAAGTGTCAGGTCTTCCTGGAGCTGGAGTTTCAGGTTGTTGTGAGCTGCCAGACACTAGCGCTAAGAACTGAACTCGAGTCCTCTGCAAGAGCACTACAACTCTTCAGCTCCAAGACTCCTCTCGAGCCCCATGAAAATAAAATGTAAAATGTGGCGATTGATCTTATGTAGATGTATCTCACAGTTGGAAAGGATGCGAAGAACTGGTGAAATGAAAATGATTTGTGGTGATTTGAGTGATAACGTGTCCCAGTAACTCATGTGTTTAGTACTTGGTCCTCATTGCTAATGCTGTTTGGGTGTTTATAGGAAGTGTAGCCTCTGTGGAGGAGCATGTCACAGGCAGGCTTTGAGGTTTCAGAGCAGCAGTTACTAGTCATGCTCTCTGCTCTGTGCTTGTGGTACAATATGTGATTGTTGCTCCAGCCACCATATCTGCCTGCTGCCAGGCTTCTCCTGCAATGAAGGTGATGGGATTTTATCCCAACCCAGATGACCTCTTCCTTTTAGAAGTTGCCTTGGCTATGTTCTTTTTTTATATAGCAGTATAAAAGTAACTAACACACTATTTTTATATCACTTTCAAAACAGGAAAATTGAAATCACATTCTACATTCTGTCTGTCTACCTTGAATTAAAGATGGATATCAATAACAAAAAAAAGGAGAGAAAATACTCAGATTCATGGAAGCTAAATAACACACTACTGAACCAACATTGGGTAAAGAAGATATAAAGAAAAATAAAAACCCCAAGAATTATTTGTAGCTCTCTCCCTTTAACTGCAAACCTGATAGCTTCACTTTCTTAAAAGCTAGATAATATTCCATTGTGTATAACACATTTTCATCTTCCACTCTCCATCTGATGAACGTCTGATACAATTCCCTTTCCTGACTATGGTGAGTAGAGCAATGGTGAACACGCATGTGCAAACATGTCCGTAACAGGACATTCAGTCCTTCAGAATCATGCTTTGGGCTAGGATTGTTGGATCATATCTATTTTTCTATCCTCAATACTTTCATGGAAACATAAAATATGAGGCAAAATAATAGCAAGTTAAAATTTGACTGTCTTTACTATTTATAAAAGTCATAATGCCAGGTTTCTCGCTAACCCCATAATGGCTCTCACTATCAAGATATCTCTTTCCTTGTTCTCCCTTTCTGTCCTTCCCCCAACTTGAACTTCCCAATCTCTCATGTTCTCCCCACTCTTTCTTCCCTCCCCACTAGGAAAATTCCCAGGAATCCACAAGAATGATCCCAGTTAAGAATCTAAGTATAATAGTGGAGAAGGTGCCTTAACTGCCCTTCTCCTGTAAGCAGATTGGTGACTACCTTAATTGTCATCATAGAACCTTCATCCAGTATCTGATGGGAGCAGATGCAGAGATCACCAACTAAGTGCTGGGCTGAGCTTCAGGAGTCCAGTTGGAGAGAGGCAGGAACAATAATATGATCAAAGAGGTCAAGACCATGATGGGGAAACCCACAGAAACAGCTGACCTCAGCTATTGGGGGAAAAAAGAGAAAACATAATGCACAAAAATATTTAATATGATTCTAAAATGATAACACCAAAGAACAAAAAAAGATCATAGATCAGCATCCTCTCTGAAAAACCGGTGTGCACTTATATTAATAGATAACTGTAAAGTAGTATTTCAAAAGTATTTAAAATATTGTTGAAAAGATTACACAGTGCTTATTGTATTGTAGGGCTTTGTGTGAAGATAATTTCTAGCATTTTTTTAAATGGTGATTTTCTTAACCTATACAGACAAGGTTTTATGTAGTTTGTAAGAAAACAAAAGCAATGGAAATCAAGAAATTAAAACATCATAGGAAGTCTTTTTGGGGAATTTTTTTCATAGAAAGCAGAATCTATTGGAAGTACTAATGTCTCTCTTCAAAGGAATTTACAATTCAAAGCAACCAGCTGGAAAACTTAAGCTGAAAATTGTTACAAGCATACCTTTCTTTGTGTCTTTGGGTGAGGTTTTCCCCTGTTTCCTAGGAACAGAGTCTGGTCTAAACCATTAGAAAAGCGTGCTCATCTAAAGACGGATCTATGTGTTCCTCTTTCATTATGTCATATTATTAAATCTGAACACCATGAGAGTTATTTTTCCCACATATTTATTAGTTTGCCTTGGTAGCATTCTCATCTGTACTCCACAAGATTAAGAACACTAGGTTTAACTTCCAAAGCTTCAGCCATGAAGGCTGTGATTAGACCCAGCTTTGCAATAATGCACAACACACCCTCAGGCTGGGAGTACACACAATTAATCCCAGCAAGCCAGAGATAAAGGCAGGTGGATGTCTGAGTTCAATACAAGTCTAATCTTCACAGTGAGCTCCAAGCCAGCCAAGTTTACATAGAGAGACCCTGTCTTAAAGAAAAATGTAATGCAAACCATGTTTGGAAAATTATAAATGAGCAAGCAAAAGATAAATTGAAGAAACTGGTAGTATTATGATAGCATTTAATCAAACACATAGAAATAAGCACTTAATTCATCAGCAACCCTCCTGTGGTTTACACAGGTACAGATATTTATGTTGTTTGGAATGATTCTATAAAATTCTTCGGTAGTGTTTGGCTTTCCATGCATCATATACATGAACACTAGGATTAGGGACAAACTGAGCTTGGCCCTTTTCTGACGGGAAATGGAGAAGAAGCAGATCTGAAGGAGGTGAATGGGAGGAGCAGGAGAAACTAAGGTTGGATGGAATATATAAAGAGAAAGTTTTTAAATTTAAAAAATAGACTGAATCCTCTCAAAATTTCCTGTTATATGACTATATTTATTATCTGTTATTAAATATAAATGTTTTCAAATATATTATAACTAAAATGTGGCCCCAATGAACTTTTAAATTACAATTTTTAATTTTTGCAAGTTTTCATACAATATGTTTTGATCCTATTCTTTCCTCTCCCCCAAGTCCTCTCAGGTCCTCCCCTCCTTCTTACCCACCCAATAAACATTTTAATAGAATCTTTATTAGTGGCTGTGTTTTGGAATCTGATTCACATTTTTCTTTTTTTAATAAACTATATTTAGAAAGAACTTTAGACTTAAGTAAAAATGAAGAGTAGTTCTGTTTTCCCATATCCTTGTTACCCAGATTGTTTTTATCCTAAACATCGAATAACTACACTATGAAGAACCAAAACCAGACACTGACCAAACACTGTCATCTTTGCTGAGGATGATGGTTTGAAGATTTGTGGCATCTCTACGGTGAAGATCTGATCTGGAATTCCATTTTAGTGGTCACGGCTCCTGACTCTGTCCCAGCTTGTGCCATTTTTTTAATCTCCCTTTGCCTTTCATGAGTCTGAAGATGCTGGGTAGTTACTTGAGGATAGTCCTTGGTTTCCTTTGGTTTTGGTTTCTCATTATTAGGTTGAATTTATGGATTTGGGACACGAATGTTGAATGCTGTCCGCTTCTCTGTGCTGTGCATGGCGAATGTCAGGGAGGCAAATCAAAGTGTCTTTATTCTGGTGATAATTAGAGGATTTCTAAAAGAAAGTGTCTGCCAAATCCTCCATCACAAAGCTACTGTTTCCGCCTATTACACGTAAGTGTCTTAGGCAGAAACATTTTGACAGTGTGCATAAATGCTATTTTCCTCAAACTTTCACTAAATCATTTTGGAGTCATTAATTCATTTTGTCTGAAATATATTGCCAAGTTCTTTTTATAACAGTGATTTTCCGTTTCTCCCATTCTCTCACCTTGATTGACTCGAATTCCTCCACAGGGGCAAGCTTCTTCCACCCCTCTACTTATCAATTCAATTATTTATAGCAGCATATACTTATAAATAATTTATTTTGTGTTGTTAATTGTAATCCAATACTAAAAGTTTTTTCTTTTCTCCTAAAATTATCCCAGTTTGTGATAATATGGGTTTCTATATGTGACTGGTACGTCTCTTGTGTAAGCTTCTGTCATCTTCAGATTTTCTCACGCTAGTATGAGATTATTTCAGAATAGTCATGCCCCTTGTGTGGCCCAGTCCTAGACTCAATTTCTACACACCAGAAGCTGGGTTAAAAATGAACGTCATTGCTGCTGTAGCATTATTTCATGCTGTGTTGGCAGAGTGAGCTGCAGAAAAAGATGCATTCATTAAACCTACGCCCTCTCTCTCTCTCTCTCTCTCTCTCTCTCTCTCTCTCTCTATATATATATATATATATATATATATATATATATATATATATATTCAGCTATTATAAGAGAGATCCATGAAGTATGCACGTTATTGGTGACTTGGTCATGTGTCGGCATTTCGTGTTCTCTCGTGATTATACTTCATGATTGTATAGGGTTAGACGTGAATAGACCTGTGAGTGCACATTTCTCAGTTTGTACATTTATCTTCAGCAAGATTGCTTACAAAGCATATTTCTGAGGAGAATGAGTTTCTAAATAAAAGTGTCCAGAATTTCCGTTACTCCATTTCTTGACCACAAATATCATTTTAAGGCCTTTCACACTCATAATCAAACCAACCTTTATAAAAGTAATAGTTCTCAAAGCACTGTTAAGGCTAAATTTGTTATAAGGATACAAACCCAGGGAAGTAGATGCAAAAAATTCAATTTTAAAATAATTTTAACTTCTAAGTTGGTAGAAATGGAAATATTGGAGACTAAAATAAGTGATAAAATCAAATAGATGTCCTATAATGCATGCTTAGTTTTAAAGGTCATTGTGACAAAGTGGTTGACTTTTGCACTTTCTGAGCTCACTGAGAATTACCATGAAGAAAAGTGCTGAAGGAAGGGGTAAAAAGAAAGACGTTACTTTTCTCTAGTATTTTATTCAATTTAATGGTTTGCAAATTCATAGTACAGAGATAGTGGGTACAAGATTTGTTTCACAAACTAATATTCAATATATAAGTTAAAAAGACTTTCAAAATATTAGCATGTCAAATTGTGAGGTTCTTAAAATTCATATTTGTTTAAACTGCTACCAATTTTTTTATTTATTTTTATTTTTATTTTTATTAAAGATTTCTGTCTCTTCCCCACCTCCGCCTCCCCCCTCCCTCCCCCTCCCCCAATCAAGTCCCCCGTCCCTCGTAAGCCCAAAGAGCAGTCAGGGTTGCCTGCCCTGTGGTAAGTCCTTGGTATTGGCATAAAAACAGAGAAGTCGACCAGTGAAATCGAATAGAAGACCCTGACGTTAACCCACAAACCTATGAGCACCTAATTTTCGATAAAGGAGCTAAAAGTATACAATGGAAAAAAGAGAGCATCTTCAACAAATTGTGCTGGCAAAACTGGATGTCAATCTGTAGAAGAATGAAAATAGATCCATATCTATCACCATGCACCAATTTTTATGAGAATAGCTGGATTCAAAAATCACAGTTCTAACAGAATTATTGTGAACTGATGAACATCTCTAATTAAAAGAAAATGTTTTTTGATGTTTGCCAGCAAGTTTAATGATCCTTACCTAGATTTACAGAATTATTATTTTTGCATCAGCAATTACAATCCATTATTGCAAAGCGAAAGGCTGGTTCTAAAATTAGAATTTGATTAAATCAAATCATTTACCCATGCAATGTCTTCCTTAATAGAATACATATGTATTCTTATTCTTCCATATTATACCAGCCTTTCCCGTAAGAGAAGGCCTTAGAAGCATTGTTTCTATTTTTCCCCCATAGGAGATAAAGTAGTGCAGAATGAAGAATGAATTGATTCAGCTTTGGCTTATTAGTTGATTGTGAGAGCCTGGATTTCACCAGAGGTAAACATTAACCATTATTGGCAAAACTTTCTTTTGCTTTGCATGATGCTATGACTGCAAATTCTGCCACCTGGGCACATGGTTCTACCTGTAGGTGTGCCTAGCTAGAAAGCTTTCTTCATTGTTTGCAATTCTGCTTATACATTTAGTATTAAAACTATGAATCAAGTGGGTAATGGTTACCTGTGGGAAAGTTGGGGGTCAAAGGGAGAATGAGGCAAGGAAACAAACGAAATTATTGTAACTACTATTAGAAACTTAAGGAAAAAAATTTGATTGCTAAACTGTTCATGAAAACTATTCAGACTGTATAAATAAATATGACTCTGGCTATCTGGGGGTCACTTGTTTGAAACAGGTAGTCAGAGTTCTGTCATTCTTCCGACTTCACATATCTATCCCAGGTCATTGGACCAATGGGAATCAGGAGTTAGTATCCCAGAAGACAACATGAATGTTTAGAAAATTATCAGTAGTTCTCTCTAGGGTCATATGACTTCCCCAGCCATGTATTTTTATCTTGATTATAGCACCAGGTAAGAAATATCCCCTGTGCACTAGAACTCAAATCCAATCAAGAAAGCCGTTAGTTATCTCCATAAACAGTCTTGCCACCGCTGCACCAGTGGGTGCATCTTACCTGGATGGTCAGTATTGTAAACACCCAGGGTCCAGCACTATGTGAAACCATTGATACCCTTCTCTCTCAGCAGTCTACCTGGGGTGAGTATAAAACCACACCATGGTGGCTTCCTTGCTCTGCATCTTGATACAAATTAATCTCAAGCATTAGCTGAGAAGCTTAAAATATAAGCAGCCAACTGGCAGCAAATCCCAGACTGCTGTGATCTCTTACGCCCCATTTGTATCCAATAAACTCACCTCAAGCAGCTCATTTCATTAATGTATTCTATCCGTAAGATTCACACGGGCTTATTACTAGTGCGTGCTCCTCTCGCTTCATACTGTCTTGCCAAACACTGAAAGAGAGTAAAGAAATAGATGACAAAAACAACAGCTCTCTAAACCTTCATGAATAATGTGCTCTTCAGAAAAAACACAGTATTTGGTCACAGGTAACACGTAATCACTTATGTACCTAGAAAGTATAAGTGGAGAATTAAAAAAAAAAACCCTAAAAGAAAGGCAACAAAGCAGATGAGCAACATTCTGGGACACATTTCCAGCAGAAGAAACAAAGCACCATAGTTAAGGGGATGAAGAGCTTGGGGTGACTGAGTAGCTGGATCACAGCCATTCTTCAGGCAAGAAACTAGCTCATAAGAAAACAAAAGGCTGACAAAGGAAAAGTGGAGTCCCAGCCCATGCTTGTGTGCAAATCTTTAAAGGGTACAATTTTCTTCATAAACAAAATGATGCATGACAAACCTAGAGCCCAATGATTCCAAATGACTACGTTTTCTATTTTCCTGATTGAGAAATTGTAATGTTCCATCTTTTCAATAAAAGGACTAATCATTCAATGAACCCGGAGGTCAGAAACACAATAATGATTCAAACTGATAAAAGCCAATTTCAGTCGGGCTAAGGGAGCACCATCACAATCACCGTAACTGAGATTGAACTCTCCCACTAGAAATACAGGCTTTTCCCTGTTGTTCACAATGTATGAAACTACATGTGTCACAGGATGCTTTGCTTTTCAGTTTGGTGGCTATTTAAGAAATGGAACTGAAGTCCAAATGTGTTATTAACTTATGACTCATTTACAAATTCTATACATACCTGAAAGCGAGTTTACAGAATTTTGTTCCATGCACCTGCCCTTCCGGTGATATTTCCATGTGAGAGAAGGTATAGAATTCCTTAATGTAGTGTCATATATGATTTCCAAGGATTAGATGTTGATATTTTGGGCTTCATATTTTCACGTTAGAAATGCTTGTCGTTAAGTAGTAACGGTCAATATTTTATCTCATTTAGCAAGTTAAAATTATATCTATAATTTTTAGTATCATGAAAGTACTTGGTGGTAGGCATCTTGCCATTCAATCTCATTTCAGAAGTTACCATGATGAATTCATGATGAATTATGTATAATAATAATCAAAAGTGTGATGTGACTTGTGATTGAAATTTTAATAAGATAGATGTTGGTGAAAAATGCCATTCAGTAATTTGTGGTAAGACAGCCTTTTTCCACAGTCAGGCAGGCCCCTCCAGGACTCAGCCATGTCTGGTAGACCTTTTCATCATCCTCATCTTATAGATCAGAGAATTTGAAAACTTTTGTTAACTCTCTAAATCCTATCTAGTGGAGACAGAGCAGTGTAGTGACAGAACTAATATCAATCTGATGATGGACTGACTTCTCTGGCACTGATGCACTTAAAAAAGAAGCAGAAAAATAAATTCTTGGGGATTTCTTAGGAGAAAGTTAACCATGAATTTTAAGTTGGAAGCTCAACTTGCTTTCAACTGCAAAATCAATACTTTTATAATTTTTGAGAATCAGTAACAATGCTTATTCAAATGAGAAATTCAAATGTGTTTTAAGTTGTCTCTCATGTTTATATCACTGTTTCCTTTACAGATCTTGATTCTCACATATCTTAGCATAATATTCTGCTTTCTTTATCCAATTTCTTCAGGTTAAAAATTGGTATAAGATCACATGTATATTCCCATCGTTACTAATCTTGATTTTTTAGATTTATTTATTTTATGCAAATGAGTATATTTTCTTATATATGTCTGTGTATCATGCGTGTTCCTGGTGCCTGCAGAGGGCAGAAGGGGATGTCAGATCCTCTGGAATCGGATGGTCAGCTGACTGTGACTTGCCATGTGGGTGCTGGGAATCAAACCTGGACCCTCTGCTAGAGCAAGTTCTTTTAAAATGTGGCAACAGCTTTTTTGTTTGTTTTTATTTATTTATCTTGATTTTTTGGTGTTCCATTCTGTAGTTGCATGTTCATTTTTATACACCATTAGGTTTGCTTCTGTTTGCTACTAATCATGTGCTGTACACTTTTCCCTGGGTATATGAAGTGCTTGCAATGTAAATAAAGGGCTGGCAGAATTTATATAGTGAATACCCTTTGAAACAGTATTGGACATATTTACAACATGAAAGTGTATTCATCATTTGTCCCAGTAATCTTATTTTGGAAAACACACTTCAAAGAAAAGATGCAAAATAACCAATGATCTCCATATACCTTGCATTATTCTTTAAAAAAGAAAGGAGTACTTGAAAATAACAGCTTAAAAGGGAAGGCTTGTAAAAGTGTATCATCATATCAAGCCCACTCCCTAAAGTTTTGTTTAAGATGTTTCGAAACTTTTGGAGTTTTCCCAGATTTACAGATAAATAACAGTAGGACATATAACTTAAAGTGGAAAGGCCTACTGAATTTGCTGATCCGTGAGCAATCTACTTTCATCCCGCGTTCATTTTCATTCTGAAGTTGATTTTCAATTAGCAAATTTAATGCCTCTTTATACAGTTAGTAATAGTGCTTCGAGTAGGATGTTTATCAACACTTTTGTGCTTCTCTATTTTCCTCAATGCTACTTATAACAGATAATGTTTTGCACCCTTCCTATTGTTTCTAGATTGAATCGTGATTATGCCATTTTTTCTATGTTCCACCAGACAAGTATCTAATGTCATTTTTTACCATGTTCCTTGATGACCCTAATAACTCCTGACAAGGACATCCCAAGGAAGCTTCCCTGACTGCCAGAAGCTTCGCCGTTCAATTAGACTATGACCAAAAATAAATTTTGAATTAAGACAGCAAGTAAGTTTATGCTGGTTTATTAGACAAATCTTATTAATACACTCTCCAATGTACATAGTAAAATTTATTTAAAATCCCATTTTAAACCCAGTGATTTTTCACTTCACATATTTCATATACAGCTGTTCTGCAAAATCCAGGCTCTGTTTGCTCTTTTCAATTGATCAACAAACACATATGTGCTTGACAATATACTGTTATTCATATTTAATTTCAATAACTGCATTTTCTAATTATATGGCTTCTCAAATAGCAATAAACTTAAATGATAAGTATATTTATGTCAAATAAATTTATATTATATGTTGAACTCAGAATCAATAATTAGAAATGCTTCATTCAGCAAATATGTTCTAGTCTGAAGACTTCATGTAATTTAGCATATTTGGGGATAATATTTTGCCAGGATTTTATTTTAAATAAAGAAAAAGAATTTCTGATTTGAGTATATACTCATGATTTTAGTAATTATTTATATTTGAATATCGACTACCATAATGAAGACATTCAATTTCACATCCTTCAAATGGAAACCCTGCTGTTTCCCGGCCAGTTTTCTCTCTCAGCACTAGGCTGCCTCTGGTATTTTCTGAAGGAGGTTATTCATAAACATCATAAAGATGAAAGAATGCATTGCACATGTTGTGGGGCTGGGATCTTTCATTCAACGAATAATTTTAAATCTGTTTATGTTTTCCAATGTAGCAACCATCCCTTTAATTGCAAAAATAATACTTCAAACCTGCACAATATTAGTATTTTGTGATTTCTGGCTGGATGAATAAACTTACTATAGACAAAAGAAGCCCTTGCATGGTCCATACAACATTTCCCATATCTTTTAAAAGTAAAAATGTCACTAGGAATATTTATAGAGCACACATGAATCTAGGGATTTATGAACTCTTCAGTGCTATCCATTTTGTTAGCTTATAGCAAGTTCTAATTTTTGCTGTTTTTGTAGTACTCATTTCAGAGTTTAATTTATCTGATTATCTTTTACTATGAAGCTACCTAAATATTAGTCCATTTTCTATTGAAAATAAAAATATCCACACATATTTTGATCAGCTTCTCCTCCTTCATCTTCTATGAGATCCTTCCCACCTCATCACCTATCCAACTCCACAACTTATTTCTTTCTCACTTTAGAAAATAAACAGGCAAAAAAAAGCAAACAGATAGAGGGAAGATAATGAAGAACAATCATGAGAAATGCATGCACACACACACACATGCACACACAGAAAACCTATAACAACACAAAACCAAAAATCATGATAAATAAGAAAAAATTCTCTGGGATTGTGGTTTGTAGAAATTGCAAAAGACTCAATGTCCATCAATTCATGAATAAATAATGAAAATATGGTTTTTGCAATGGAGTATTATGGATTGAGCTAGAAAAATATCATCCTGAATGAGACAGATCCAAAATGACAACCAGATTCTGATGTTTGTTTACTGACATAAACCTTTCCCTTTGAACTAAATTTGTTGATTCTCATAGTTTTGATACTTTGACTCTCCATATATATCTAGATATTTTTTCATTTTCTTTTAAATAAAACTTTATTTCATTTTCACAATGCCCTATATAGCTAAGACAGACTTGAACAAAAATAGTAAGTTAGAGACATGACTGTGTTTGACTTCAAAATAAATCACAACATAGTGACCCCTATGCTGTGTTTCTGGAACAAAGAGGATATATTGATTACAGCAGCAGGATGGAGAGCCCAGGGAATAATCCACATACTTGCAGTCAGTTGATTTTATTTTTTTTCTTGTTGATTTTTTTCAGAACAGTATTGTTTAGTTTTACCACCAGGTTATCTAGTCTCTTGTTCTTGTCAGGTAAGGGTTTCTTCTTGTGGAGAGGTCCTTAAGTCAAATGAGACACTGACTGGCTACTTCCACAAGCCCTGTCTCGTCATTGCCCTAGCATATTTTCAGGCAGGACAGATAGTAGGTCAAAGGTTTTGTGACTGGGTTCTTGTCCACATTTCTCTTCCAGTAGTCTGCAGGGTACCTTCCCAGACCAAAACTACTAGAACAAGCAGTGAAGGCTCCGTGGAGGAACCAGATGAACTTCTCCATGTTCAATGAGTTGTGTGGGTGGTTTTCCTTGGCAATGCCCATCTCCTCAACCCCATCAGTTTGCAGAGAATACCCATTTGTCTTAGCATCATCCTGGGTTGTTAGAAGATTTTTAGGAAACCCTTTTGACCAACAATTCAAATGAATCCAACCCAGTCCCTCCACTGAAAGCCTTGTCTGACTACCAGAGATGGCCAATTGAGATTTCTTACTCCCAATTATTAGGATTCCCTATTAAGGTCACCTTCATATAGTCCGGGAAGTTTCTACTGCACTAGGTTTCCACACTATTTTTGTCATGATTTTTAAAAACTGCTCATTATTTTAATATATTCAGTTTTCAAATAAAAAATCCAAATGCCTATAAATAGGTTAGTTATGTCAAATAATCTCATTTATATTTTGCTGGGCAAATGTGGAAAAACATTGCATGAACATTTATAAAGAAAGTGTAAAATGTAAGTTAAATAACAATGATTTTAGTCATCAGTTAACTCTAGTCTATCAGCCTGGAAAATAGAACAATGTCAGAAACAAAAACATAGATGGCATCTGCTTTAATAATATACTTTGTTATTTTGTCATTATATCTTAATGATGACATTGACGCTCATTAAAGTTTCAAAGAATGTGAATAAGTGATAGTTCTCACACTGATTGACCCGACCATGACTTGGTAACTTTGAGAGTATATCTATTGGTAAAGAAAAAACCCATTTTGGTGCTTATTAAGAGAGCAAAAGAGAGTTGATTCAGAACTAGTGTGATGGGGTAGGATCATGCCAGGTGCTAGAGTTTAGGTTCAAGTTTGAATCTACTGATGACAGTTGGGGACTGTAGTCAATGCACAGAGGAGGAAGGCAGCAGATGTAAAACCATTGAGAAGTCACATCAATGTTGGGCAGAGATTTTTTTTTTAAAGCTGACCGAACAGGTTTCCTGCTGAATTCAGACAAGAATGTTCAGACATGGAGAGAAAAACATGGGGGATATTCTCAAATATTAAAAGGATCACATTTCAGGAGTAAGAAATTCTCTGTAGACTGAGAAGGATTCTTTCTATAATTATATTATGCTTGCCTAGAAAGAATGAGGGTCAAAACTGAGGCCTTTTGGAGAGAGTAGTAATGTTTGATCAAGCAGTGCTCATCACTGTCATAACTGTAGACCAACCCGCAGACACAAATGAGGAAACAAAGAGGAAAATCATTGGGAGGGGTTTTGTTTATTTGTTTTTGTCTGTTTTTGTTTTTATTTTGTGTGTGTGCATGAAGCTTGTGTGCATTCATGCTTGTGAATACCTACATGCACATGACATAAACACACATGTGGATGTTAGAGGATAACACTCATGTGTCACACCTCACTTTCCACTTGTATGAAAAAAGAACATTAGTGTTGTTTTTCCTTACCATATACTAGGCTAGCTGTCCTGCAAGCTCCCAGGATTCTCTTGTCTCCAATCTTGCTCTTTCTACAGGAAACCTGGGATTATAGATACCTGTGATGTCCGGCTCTTTCGTGTATCTGGAGGATTCAAACTCAGGTCCTCATGCTTTTACTATAATCACTTTAACCACTTGGCCCATCTCTCCAGTCTAGGAAATTATTCTCTAAAAGCCCAAATCATTACACATAGGTTATGTCATTTGCTACAGGATTTACATAAATTGGAATGAAAATATTTTGACAGTTGTAGAAAATAAATGCAATTACAGAAAAAATAATAGAAGGTGTACCTTGATGGACTTCAGTTGTTCTGCAGTGAATCACTTTTAGTAGCTACAAGCACTGTAGATCTCTTCCAAAGGTGGAGGGCGATTAGTTTCTCAACTGTTTCTTTGTTGAGGGAGAACACAGATTGCAGGTTGGAATAGGATGTGGCAAGATTTCTTTTCAATTCAGTGATAACTATTTGTGGGACATCTGAGAGAGCTTGGGGAGACATTTTCCTCTAAATAAAGATGAATAGATTTAAAGCAGCTGATAATTTAATAGTGAACAATGAAACATTATGAAATGCACTTGCTTATAACTAACCCCAGAAGAATAAGGTAATTGGATGTTTTGTGCTTGCTGCATTTCTAATGGAAAGAATTGAGTTTGGAAGGGTTTAGCAAGCCATTACTTTCCAGTTCTACACAAAAGCAATTGAATTAATCAGCTTCAAGTTGGGTAGTAGCATTTTGCATATTGTCATTAGCTGGCAATAGTAGCTTGAATATTTAAATAAATTCACACTTCATTTCATAGAAAAATATATACAAAATGAGTGGTTACAGAAGCTCATCGCAGTAGAATATCAACTCTTTTTAATTCATAATTTGAGCAAATAGAAAGATCAATTGTTGTGCTATTATGATGTCATGATATTGTATCATAAATATTTGCTCAGAATTTACCCTGCACAGCAAATAAATAGCTGAATACAAAAGAATTCTAGGAAGTCTGTCAGGGCTCAGTCAACGAAGCAGAAACCTTTAAAGACATTTCAGGAACTAAAGGGTGTGATGTCAAATCATTCTTGTAGAACCCCAGGACAGATTTTGTCTTAAAGGCTGATGACAGCTCCTGCTACTGTCAGTTCCGTCGCCATCTCAGAGTCTCAGAAGGTTACAGAAACTTCTAGCAATGCAGCAAGCTCCCAGCCTCCTGCGTTCTGACTTCAGGCTGCCACTTTCCAAAAAAAGGATAAAATACTTTTTGTAAAAATAGCTTATGTAGAACACTGCTGATGGAGGTGGAGTGTACCCAAAGAATAATTAGGATTTCACTTTCTTCAGATGTCAAGTAAGCATTCTCCCTTGGGGCGGGGGTCCTCTTTTGCATCACAGCTCCACATTAAAAGGGAAAGTCAGGTGTGGAACTATGATGACAGCATGTACGAGGAGCCTAGTAACAGAAAAGTACCACATTGTAGGGTCAGAGACTTAGACAAACAAAGTCAAAATGTAAGAAAATGGTCTACTAAAAATGGAAATGAGTATAAAGAATTTAAGGAAATCTGGTTCTGCATTTTAGCTACTGAGAGTATTTAGCTACTGTATATGAACAACATCAGTATGCATGATTGTGTGGTTGACCTTGATGATACTTACATTGCGCTGCCTTTTCAAATGCATATTGATGTCAGAGATTTATCATATGTGCATTCATTATAGTCCCCTGGACTACATATTAAAATGACTATGTAATATATATTTTCCAAACAATCACCCTTTTCAGCTAATGAATTTATGCCAAAATGAGCCAGCCATATACTCTCCTTCTTCCTTTCCCCCGTATTTCGCTTTATGTTGCTCAGAGCCCTGATTTTCATTGAGTTGAAAAACAATACATAGATTTTATGATCCTTCATAAGACAATAAATGGAAAACTGGTGAAATATATGAAAGTATAATTCATTTAAGAAGTGAGAAAAAAGCTTACAGGATCATTATGCTAAGGTCCAAATAAAAATATCTGCTGTCAGAGTTGTGTGCCTTGCTGCATATTTAAAAGGGCAGTGTCTGAATTATTTTAATAGGCATCCTGTCAATGAAGAAAAATTCCAGGCCTTATTATTTAAACAGATAAAAATATGAGAAGGAAATTGGAAGCTCCCTCCAAATTCAACTTGTAAAAAGTAGCTGTGACTTCTGTTGATTTCATTAACAAAAATAATACTTCCAGATCGATTCTGTATGGACAAAAATAATGTAGCGAGCAGAAAAGCATCTGTGGTCTCCAGTGGAGACTAGAGAAGTTGGACAAGGTCAGTTCGTCGTCCAAGCATAGGAACAGGGGCACTTGAATGCTGAACCTTGTTTGATGGTATTTCAGCTATGGCATTACAAACAAGATCTAGGTTCTTCATTTTTATTTAATTTTCTAAGACTCGGTTGTTTCTTCATAAATCAGATAATAATTACTGTTTGAATTAAAGAAATCTGGTTACTGCTAGAATTTCTGAAAGTGTTCCTCTAGCCATATTGGTGGTAATTATCTGTAGTTCCTGATTGCTGATGTTCTCACAGGAGAATATCTATATTAAGTTTTCCAGAAGGAACCATCTATTACACATCACATCATATATCAGCAGATCTCAACCTGTGCATTGTGACTTTATTGGGGTTGAATGACCCTTTCACAGGAGCTGAATATCAGATATCCCGCATATCAGGTATTTACATTATGACTCACAACAGGAGCAAAATTATAGTTATGAAGTAGTAATGAAATAATTTTATGATTGGGGTCTCCACAACGTGAGGAATTGTGTTAACGAATCACAGCATTAGGAAGGCAGAGAAACACTGCTATATATGGTAAATGTGTGTAAATCATAGGAAAATGTCTAGTATGGCACACATCACACACACACACAGCTACTGTGTTAGCTTTTACAGGCGATACATGAACAAATGCCGACATCTTCTCATCTCAGATAAGGAAAAAACAACTGATGAAAGAGATGATTCTACCAAAAATCCTATTGGGGAACAAACGAGTTTATAGGTGTTCTTAGGACTGTGGTGGAAGAGGTACTTACAAGGGCATGACTGACACCTGTATCCCCAAAGCAGCTCACTCCACCATTGTTAGTGACTCATTAAATCTGCTGTCCAGGTGCTCCTTACTTGATTTGCAGGAGACAGCTGGGTCAGAGGGTCTCCTGAGCCAAGGTATCCTTACTCCTTATGTAATTAGGGAGTCGCTTTGTGAGTCCTTCAAAGTCCAGGAATCTCATGAGACTTAGGAGCTGATCTTTGCTGTGAAACAGCCATAAGTGCTATCAGAAATCGGCCAGTTGCTTTTTTGTGTGTTATTATGTATTTTTTTTATTTTAAAAACAAAGTTATTTTACATACCAATCCCAGTCTCCTCTCTCTCCCGTTCTCCCACTCCCACAGACACAGAAACACAACACGGTATGTACGTACTCACTCATAAGTGGATATTAGACATAAAGCCAAGGATAGCTAGCCTACATCCACAACCCCCAGAGAAGACAGGAAACAAGGAGAACCCTAACAGGGACACACTTGGATCCCCCTGCGAAGAAGAAGTAGACAAGATCTTAGTAAATTGGCATCATGGGGGGAGGAGGCACGGTGGTAGGGAAGTAGGGAAGGGAGAAGGGGGACAGGGAGGAGAACATGAGGGATCGGGAAGGTTGAGTTGGGGAAAAAAAACAGAGAGGGAGAGCAAGGAAAGAAATACCTTGAAAGAGGGAGCCATTGTAGGTCAGCAAGAAACCAGTTGGTTGCCTTTCTCTACTGCTTTCCAAATCACGGGTTTGTTTTGCTGTTATTGTGTTTTGGACACAGGGTCTCTTATGAAGACTTTGTTGTCCTGGAAGTAAGAGAAGATGGCAATACCATGACTAACAATTGCCCTGGCTTGGTTTAGACAGTGGGAAAAAGGTACAGAGTTAATAATGAAACATGAACCTAAAATTTTGAGTGTTCACTGTTGGCCAAGGGAAGTGTGGAGGAGGAGATGAATGAGACGTGGTAGTGCATGTTCCCTTCTGCTTTCTGGGGAGACATTTACCATAGGACATGGCACACGCCTCTCCGCCATGCTCTGGGATGCTCAGCACTTCCTGGTAACACTCCGTGCTCCTTTTGTGCTTCATTTATACAATCATAGACGCTGATTTCCAGAAGAACTTATCTCACTCCAAAATGAATAGATTTTAACAGAGGCCAAATGGAAGGTATATTTTTAAAAGTAGAAAAGAATAGTGAAAGAATGAACACATGGAAAGAATAATATTGACTTAGAATTATTTTATTGCCACGAAACAGAATGAAAAAGTATGAGTGAATATAATTTCCTGGATAAAAACAAAGTGCAATGATTCAATAACTATTTTTCTTAGAACCCAAAGTAGTAAACAGCAAAGATCACAAAAGAACAGGTGGTTTGAAATTTGAAGTGTCAGAGCTAGGGAAATAAATGAGAAATAAAATCACAAAATTGAACAATATTGGAAACTATACAAAGAAAGATGTCCTACTGAAAATAACAGAACATAAAGTGTAAATGAAAATAGAAATAAATAAGGAAAAATGATTTAAAGGAAAATAGATAATCAACTCATAAAAATCATTGTCCTTGGGACAGAAGTCTCAATAACTAAAAGAAATTCTTAGGATGACATAAGCCATATTTTCAGAAATATTTTAAGTGGAAAACCTGAAACTATAAAGAAGGGATAGTTTTCTGGGTAAGTTTTTTGTTTAGATGGGAGACCAAAAATAATTCTCAGTGAGTTTCTGGAATTTAATTTTGATGAAAACTCCAGGGATTTGGATGTAGCTCAGTGTTAGAGTGCTTACTGAGCAGGCCCAGGGGCCTGTGTTTAGTTTCCACACTGGGAAGGAATGGGGGGAGGACAATAGAAGGGAAACCAGCAGAAGATCAAACGAACAGGAGTTAATACAGATACTGCAATCAACCTTTTGGTAAAGGGGAGAGCAAAGTAATTTGACCTTTGAGTTCAACAGGAATATTCTGTACACTAAGAGAAAAAAATGGTTGTCTACAAGCTAGGTGAAAATATTGCTTATGATAAAAATATCTTTACATTCAGTTAAACTTCATTTTTTATAACTTTCTTGTTTTTGTTTCTTTTTTTTTCTTTTTTTTTTTTTAAGACAGGGTTTCTATGTGTAACAGCCCTGGCTGTCCGGGAACTAGCTTTTGTAGACCAGGCTGGCCTCTAACTCACAGAGATACACTTGCCTCTGCCTCCTGAGTGCTGGGATTAAAAGCATTTGCCACTACTGCCCGGCTTAAACTTCATTTTTATAACACGTAAAGATGGCATTCTTACAGTGAGGAATCATCAGAACTTGGGAGGACATAAAATCAGCTAATCATTGAGACATCACATATGAGCACAAACATTTACCTTCTCTAAGCCTAGGGCTATATTCACAGTGCACAACTAATATTTGCAAGTATTGTAACTAAAGGACTAAAATAAAATATGTAGCAAAAGGCACATCTTTCCTAATCAAGTGTTCAGGGAATGCAATTAAATAAGGTTATTAAAATGCTTTTAACTGTATGCAAGAAAATCACCTGATGGCATAGAGATTGCTATTCTTTGTCGATCATTGCTAACTCAGAGTTCACAGACCTAGTGGAATGCTTTCAGCAAATAACTCATTGTGGAAAGGTAACAACGTGCTCTCTTTTCTTCACTCGATGAAACTTCTGTGTCAGAATCAGGCCATCAGACATGTCTGAAGGAGCTGTCTTGTCCTTTTTCTCCAGAGGCCTCATCCTCCCCAACCTCTTCCTATCTCTCTCTCTCCCCTTTCTTGCCCCACTTCGGCATCTCCTCCTAGAGAATTTGCACTAACGGTCAAGTAAATATGGGAAGAACTGCCAGAAAATAGCAATTCTAGTCAAATTCTGTGATAGAGGAAGGAAGGGAAGTTTCGAACAAACAGACATAGGTGTGTCCTGGTACCCAGGCAGGACTCAACATGGAAACTAAGAAGACAGTCTTATTGTAAGTATTAGCAACTATTAAGACTACATTTGTCAAAACTGTTGTTTTTTTTAATTTCATTGTGATCCTGACGACACATGCTTGTAGCACACTAAACTAAACTACAATGTAGTAGATTTAACAAAGAACAAAAGTCTGAGGATACGTTTTTCTGTCAGAACTAAAACAAAGACTCTTCAAGCAATAAATATAAAGAAAATATCTTAGTCAAGAATCTCCACATAATATATGCAAAACAGATGGAAGTAGAAAATGGGGGCAGTTGGGTTTTCATCATTCCAGATCAGGAAATATTTGTCATTATTGTCTCTAATTAGATAATTGCTTATCTACTGCATTGGTTGCATTAAGCAGAGATCTCTTCTATTTGCCTACAAACTTTGTCAAAAGTCCGCACAACTTCCTTGGTAGTATTTTGAGAGTATTTCTAATTCCATGGGTAAAATGCAGTGTCAGCAAATTTACCATCTTTTTAGATTTAACAGTAGTACATTTAGGACTGTGCATTTTCCTCTGTACACTGCTATGGTGGCATTATGAGAATGAGAAAGCTACTTACCATCATAAAAAAACCATTCCCAAGAATCTCACACAACATTATCATTAAGGAAATAAAATTAATCCAGCATTGTAATGCACAATATATGAGTGCTTAGGATAATTTCTTGTTAGATCAAACTCAAAAATTTTTCTAACAATGTGAAAAAACATAGTTCATAAATGTGTCTTATGTTAAACATTGTGAAAAAGATGTAGAAAATTCAAAGACACAAATTATAGGCTATATAAAACAATGATTGATTTAGTAATGGATGAACATGATGCACTGATGTCAGAACAAGGAAGAAGAAATGAGTAACCAGTGTTGCTCCTGTTATGAAAGATACTTTATTAATTTCTTCCTTTATCCACAGCCCACATCCTATGCTTGACTGCCTCAAAATACATTAACTGATCCCAAATGTCATCCCTGTTAAGATCAAGCAATAACAATCAATATAAGTGATAGGCATGTAACAGTATCCCAAGCATATCCAAGCATATTTTCCTCTGGTCAATTATTTTCATAGAAAAAAAAAACAATGCTCCCTATCTCAATCCAGCCAGAAGTTACACTTCTGATTGTCCACAACATGCTTACCTGTTTTCTACTTTAGCTTGAACTTTAATTTTTATGCTTTCACATGAGTGCTATGCCAACTTACACTTGAATGAGATGATTTTATGGTTTTGTTCCTTTTAGAATTTTAATCAATATTTGTGTGGGGTGTGGGAAGGGTGTGGTGTATGTGGTGTGTGCATAGCATGTGCCTGTGAGAGCATGGGAGCCACAGTTGGCATCTGGAGTTCAGAGCACAGTTTTGTGGAGCACATTCTCTTCTTCTATTTGACATGGGTTAGTGGAATCAGGTTTTGGAGCATCCAGGTTTTTATAGTAAAGACTTTTACCCCAAGTCACCTCAGAGTTTCCTGGTGATTCCTCTGTTACTGAACCCATCTGCTTTTCTGAATGTGTAACTACTTACCTATTTCCCACCATGGGCACCTACTTACTCCCAGTGAACGTCAGATGATTCTGTACACATGAGCTGAAGAATGAAAGTTTGTGTGTTGTTTCTCTACTATAATGTATGACCGACTCTGGTGGGGTGATACTCCTACTGGGAAATATAGTTATGCACTTCCTGCTTGTTTTCCTTAAATTTAATACACTGTCCTAGTTCCAATCTAAACTAACTTCTTATCTATTCATTTTCTGAATCACTCTATTTGCCTGCAAAAATATCATAAGATCTTTGACATGTATCTTTCACAGACAAACAAAATGATAAGGATTAAATTATCTCATCTGATTTGGAAAGCATGAATTACTTTTGTTAATCCAATATTTCTTGTCAATGAATAAAATACGTTTCTGTAATTAAGACTATTGGATTTACAGTGTGATATTCTCTTCCAGCATGTATTGGAGATGTGTCTGAAGCAGCCAAGCACTTCTTTGTGATCACTACCTCAAAGGCGATAGTGTCAGGATGACCCCACACAGACTCGGAAACTTTCTCAGTGAAAAAACAGCACAAAACACTACCCCCTCCAGAATTAAATACAGCCAAACAGGAAGCAGTGTAGGAGTGATAAATCTGTTTATTATTTTGCTTTTGGGTTAATTTAGACTTAATGTGTCCACCAACAGCAATATTTTATTTGCCTAGAGATGTCAATATAAAAATATGACATCTATACATATGAATCTATTGTTAACATGACTCAGAGGTTGAACTTTAAAAAGAGAAGATGTTTTAATAAAATTTAAGCTGGTGCACATCCAATTAGAGAGTTGTAAAAATAAACAACAGGTTTCAGGAAATGAAACGGTGATACCAAACACTATAAGTATGTGGGCATTATGTTCTACCTTCCTTATGGACATTAAGCAAAATGGCCTTGTGTAGAAGTTAGGGGATAATTTTTAATGATAATGAGAGCTCATGCAATGATAATTAATGGCATTTGCATATGCCAAGAAATAACTCACTCTTACCAACACCAATTGTTGAAATTATATCGTTAAGAAAGTACTTTTAAAATGAATTTCTTCTTAAGATCCAATATCTTAATAAACCTGAATAAAATAAAGCAGCATTATGGCTTTTGGAACATAGCATGAAAAATTTATAACCACAAACCCCCAAAACAAAGCAAACAAGCAAAAAATGAAGGTTGTAGGAATAAGGGGAGCTTTTTCCATTTAGCGAACACAGAAAAGTGTCTTGTAAATATCCTAATTCCGTTCTTAATATGCAAATCCTTCCCAAAGAAAAGGTTGCTGCTCCATGGACTGGCTGCAATTGAGCTTTTCTTCGGTAGCAGCATCTGCATGCAAGTGCACACTAACACTCTTTCACCTTTTTCAATGTCTTCTGGTGCTAATTGGGGATGTCTGGGATGTGCTTTCAGTGTGCTGGAAGTGCCCAGCAGGAGTCCAGACATTTGCAAATGGAATTTCTGGCTAGCTTGTTATTCACTATCTATAGTAAGATCTGAGCTGGATTTTTATTAAGCCTTAGTCTTCTCTGCAATGTTTAAATCATTATTCAGTTTTAGAATCCAACATATATTAATCTAAAAATGTGATTTTAATGCATTGTTTGCATGACTCAATGATAATATTTAAAAATAGAAACCAGTGAAATGTTTGCTTCAGGTTTCAAGGTCATGACATTTTTTATGTCATAATTTTCATTACAATCATTAATATTTTGCATTTTCAATGATCTACTCTCCAATGTAAAAAAAAATAAGCCTTTCCATTATTATTAAAAGTATAAAATGCCTGAACTGAACGAATTATATTTTTAGAACTAATTAGTTTTATTTTCAAGCTGTCACGCAATGTACCCTTTCATAATAAGCTCCATGAATTGCTAGTAAAAGAAAGAGCTCCTACAGCATTTAAAACTGAAAAGAATGTGCTTCTCTGTAGGAGACAGAATAAGAACAAGGGTTTGACTATTATCAAGGGCACAAGGGAGAGAAGGAACTGAGATTGGGCAGAGACGGCAGGGAGGATACAAAGTGAATACAGAATAATGGAGTGCGGTGGTCTAACATTAACTCTTTCTTGCTGTACTAACCATGAGCCATAATTACTGGACTACAAAATATTTTGAGTAACAAGAGACTTCATGTAAAAATCAGTCTATCAACAAAACATCAAGATATCAATTACCAAACTGACAAATCGTAAGGTCAGTAAACTCTGTTGTAGGGCTTTTGTTAGCTATAGCAAAAACCTGGGAGCTGACGGTGGTGGAAATGGGCAAAGAGGAGTTTTATCAGTATTGTCACAGCAAAACTCCTTAGAATCATCATTTTCAAAGAAAATCTTCATTTCTTCGTCATCACATTCACCGTGAGATCTTCTTCAAGAAACACACAATTCCATAGTGATATAATTCTAGGCACAGCACTGTTCATCAGAATGCTAGACCATTCTGGCGAATCTGAGCCTTTATACTTGTTGACAGCAAAGTAGGGTTTTACTGTTGTTTTGTTATCAATAACAGTCAACAGACAGCATTTAAATGACCCAAGTGAGTTCTAAACATTTCCCAGAGTTCTGCAGTATTTCCCCCTTTTCATGTATCACTCTCTAATGACTTGGACTTGTTTTTTAGGTTTACTTCATGCTATTGCCTCCTGCTGATTTGTATTTGGGTTTGTAGTTCAGGAACTGGTTACACTTGGCAACCTGAGACAAAAGCCTCTGTCTTGAGCTTCCTGTCTAGGGTCATTTCTGTAATTCCACACCACCACTGCAGACTGAGCATTCTTTCTTTAACTCAAAGATAACTATGTAACTCCTTTCCTTACTAGCTTAGTTACTGTTTTCATTTTTATAACACTACCAGATAAGAAGCAATTTACAGGAAAGGTTTCTTTTGCTCACAGTTCTGGAACAACAGCCCCTCATGGTGCAGAGGATGGTTTAGAAAGCCGGTGGGCAGGCCCAGCACCTATCCCAGCAGTGACACAAAGCTCAACCACATCTGAGTGAATGTGGAAGCAGAGAAGGCAATGCCAGCAATCAAGCGATTTTGTTTTCCCTTTTGTTCGAGCAAGGGCCATGCCTCAGGAAAGGTGCTGCTCATACTTAAGGCAACTTCATTTTTTGGTACCTAAGCATCCATTATTCCAAACAAGTTGACTGCAGAGATTAACCACCATTCTTGGGTTTTTCTTTTAGAGGAAATCTCCAGGAAGTGCTGAATTCTCATTTCCAGTCTCTCCTTCTGCCATTATTGAAATGGACAGACCATAAACATGAATGTGAAGGAGAAAAGTTATCATCAAAGACCTATCTCTCTGGGACAGTTTCTTGATATATGAGGTTTTAAATAATGCCTTAGGAGATCCAGGCCTAATTCAGTATTTTATGAGTCCCGGATGCACATGGCAAGACAATCCGCCTATGTTTCTTTACTTGTATCTACAATTTTCAATGAACTTTTGCTAATAAAATGTCATTGTCACAGTAAGTAGAAAAAATTAAATCACGTCCACTCGTGGTAATTTTGCCAAGAGCAGGTCCAGATATGAATTATCTACTTCTCTCTTCCTGTGTCTTCAATAATTCCCTATCCATCTGTTGTGAAAATCTGAATCTGTATCTAGTTGTTCTATCTTGTCGCTTGTCTGTTCCTCCCTTTTTCCCACCCTGTGTGTGTCTGCGTGCGTGCATGTGTGTGTGTGTGTGTGTGAGTGTGTGTGCATAGGCGTGTGCACGTGTGTGTGTGTTTTCCTCACACAAGGCTTTTGTTCTACATTTATTTAACAGCAAAAAACGTCACACAGGGGAAAGAGTGAGAAAGACATTAGAGCAATCTTGAACAGAGTTTTACAAAGGATCTAGCTAGCCCAGACAATAAAGAAAGACTGCCAAGCAGTCTCTGTATGTTGATTACAATATCTTTGGTGATAACTGTTTTACAAGGCCACTTTCGTCCTATTTGCTGTGTCCAGCTTTGATTATCACAACATATACAAAAGCACACAAATTGTTCTTCCTCTGGCTCAGGGTCATAAAAGGGAACATAATTTAAGAATAAAGCTATGTAATAACTTGTGTTGTAAAAGCTGATTAGAGGGCTTTTAATCAAGGCAACCCAAGGCAAGCAAGATTGGGTGTCACATTGCTCTCTTGAAGGTAGGTTAAACAAACAGGCTAAGCACACAGTGGAAGGGCAATGCTCAGTCTCAAGTAATTGAACCTGAGGTATATCATTAACTTGGCCATGAGGTCCAAAAAAGCCTGAGCTCCTCTACTTCAAGAGTTATTTTCATAATAATGTACCACAATTGCTCAATATTAAAATGTTTCGCTATCATCCCCTATGTGTTGAGTTAATATCATCAAAGAATGGAATCCAATTCTGATACTATGAAAGCATATTTAATCCTCAAATTTATGAGCCCAGGATTTTTTTAAAAATAAAACTCCAATCCTGTGTTATTTCTTTATTTTACTATCTCACACAGCAAGCTATATTTTCAGCTTTCATAACATTTTTATCATTTTTCATAAACATTACAATTTTCTATAATTCTACAAATACTCTTATTGGCACAACTCAACAAAGCCGTATTTGATGCAGATGATAAAGAATCTATTGAGTTTAGTCTCAGCTAACGTTCTGCCTTAGTATAGTACACTTGTGGGAGCATAGATTTAAAAATTTGCTTCAGCATTTTCACAATGAATTCTTACCATGTTTTAAAATATTTGTTAGAGCTAAAGGAGCAATCTGAAAAGCAGCTCCAATGTCTTGTATTTAGAGTCTTATTCTTGTATTAATTAATTTCTTTTTCCTGAGGCAGCATCTCCCTATGTAGCCCAGGTTGGCCCTTCTATTGATTGTCTCAGCATGAGCAGCCCATGGTTGCAGGACGCTCAAGGGTGCCAGGCAGTGTTGTTTTTAGATAGTTAATAACAATGAAGACATACAGCTTGATATATTTTACATAGTCCAGTTTCCTTTCTCCTGACTTTATTATTCTTGGAGAAACTAACTCATAAATAAAACGAATCCATTCTTATGTTTCCTTTCCATTTACCTGAGAACAGATCTCTTTCCTGTATTTGGTTACTATGGTCCTGGTATGTGTTTTCGTTCTTACTTAACACACTCACCCAAGAGCATACCAGCAAAAGATATCTAACCTTATTTCAGATGGTTTTAATGCCATTTCAGTGGAGCGCTAGTCTGCTAGCTAAAAGTTAGGAGCACACATCTCTATTACCTGTGGAGTATTCCTAGTTCTGGTCTTAACAGGACGTCAGTACTATATCACTGGCTTGAACCCCCTTTCCCACCAGTTGTTCACTCTCCCTATGTATACACAAATATTTCTGTATCACCGAGGGCCAATTCTACCATCTTCTTTCTGCTCCTTTGTGTGGGCATCCATAGTTTTCTGCAGTCTTTAGTTCTGCAGGGATGTTCTTACCTACTTTCTTCACTAATGAAGTAATACAGCATTTGCTTTGAATAGCTCTCTATCTACCACTAATACAAGGAGGAAAGGAAACCACTGAGTAGGTGCTGATGATTTAGAGAGAATATGCTCGCATCCATTTGTAATGGAGTTCTGACTCATTCAGACAGCAGCATTTAATATGAAATTAGTCAAAGAACAAAATTATTAAAAATACTCTGACCTAGTGACTGTCTTCTCATGACTTATGCCTCTTATCTGAAATAAATGCAACACCTTACTGAATATTATGTTGTGTAAATGTATTACATTTTTGAAGAAGAAAAAATACATTGTCCTTAGTTTATTTTAATTTATGATGCAATATAACTTAAAATTTTGTGCTGTGAAATGCTTGGGCACTGTGTATATTTTTTTATGCTTGACATTATGTCTTTTGTTTGTGCAGTATTTTTCCTTTCTGAGCCTTTTTTACTTCAGTTAATATAGCATTCTCCACTTTCATGCAGTTTTTTTTGACAAATTCATTTTGACATTACCAGCAAAAAAAAAATTAAGTGTTTTTTCCTATTGGACTATCTACAAGAAAATAAAAATACATAGCCATTATTCAGTAGTGTCTAGGTCATTTCAAATTAAATGTAGGGAAAGGAAACACATGTAAGCACTTTCCCCATCTGAGTCCGTACAGAAATGAGGCTACCCTCAAAGGGGCAATCCCATCACTATGAAACACTTCAGTGTAACACAGAGAAGGATGAGATAAAGTATATCTACTGAGATAAGCTTCTATACATACAAATAATTCCTCAACACAATCTCTGGCAAACTGAATGTTAGATATGTCCTTTTATATATGCTCCTGTTTTTGAAAGTGTGCTTTTGATTGCATTTATATCAGAGAGATGGGGAAAGCTGAACACTTAAAAATACTGCCCGTCATTCTAGACAAGCCTGACTCCCCTGTCCATTTCCCACAGAGGTGCATCTAGTTTTTCCAGGAAGAAGTGATGGGAAGAAATGATAAGAGAATGGCCTAGATGGATTGAGCTTAGAGACGCAAAATTACCTTAGCGTTCTTAGAATCATTATATATCCATTAAGGTCTACAAGGAATAACAGAAATAATTCCATCCATCTGCAACTGGCAGTCCATAACTCAGCCTCTGAGGACTGGAAAACATTTACTGTTTTTAACGTTGAAACTTAATCTTCACTAACATAGACATTGTCACTATTCGAGGGGGACTTCTAAACTTCAAAATAATTTTTGAACTTATGAAATGGATGTGATTATAAAATGACCGAGTCAGTTATTTCAAAAGTCATATTACCACTTCTAGGAATCTCAAAATGAATTGCACACTGAAATGACAGTACTTCGAATTTTAATAAATCAGACACACATTTTGCCAAAATATAAAAATAGTATGTTATTTTAGTCGTCCGTGATATAGACACCTTTAAGATGATGAATTAGAAGTCTGTTCATAATCGTTTTGACACCAGGAAAGCATTAAAAGTGAGGTAACAATAACTTCATGCCATATGGCTATGGGTAGCACTAACTGAATTAAAATGAATGAATGAATTAGTGAATATGGAGAACATGAAGCTGGGCGGGGTGAACTTATGTGTCATATTGGTGAACTATGGTTCTTTAAGAAAATCAGCAAGGTAGACAAACCTTTATCCAAACTCATGAAACTAGACTGTCCATACAAACTAAAAAAGAATATAGAAAAATTATAAACAAAAAGAGGGCATAACAACCGACATGGAGGAAATCCAAAGAATTCTAAATCTTAGTTTAAAATCCTGCACCCCACAAAATTGGAAAATCTGAAAGAAATGGATAATTTTCTCAATAGATACCACTTACAAAAGTTAAATAAGATCAGATACAAAATGTAAATAGACTATAACCCCTAAGAAAATAGAATCAGTGATTAAAATCTCATAACAACAACAATGAAGTCCAAGATCAGAAAGTTTTAGTGTGGAATTCTACCAATGTTCCTCAAAGTAATCCACAAAATAGAAACAGAAGGAACGCTGCCAAATTTGTTTTAGAAGGCCACAGTCACCCTGATATCCAAACCACACAAAGATTTAACAAAGAATTATAGACCAATTTCCCTATGAGCATAGATACAAAAATACTCAACAAAATACTTGCAAACTTGGTCTTCGATTAAAAGAACTTGGAGGAATTTTAAGCTGCGATGGCTGTAGATGGAGGGTAATTGGGTTTTTCTTTGAGTCACCAGCTCACATAAAACAACACAGAGACTTATTATTAAAGGTGAGAGCACAGCCTATAGCTTAGGCTTGTCCTGTTAGCTCTTATCTCTTAAATGAACCCTTTTCTATTTAATTGCTGTCACGTGACTTGTGGGTTTGTCCTCTCCTCCTGAACGTCTTGCTCTCTCTCTCTCTCTTTGTCCAGCTGGCGACCCAACATCTCTTCTTCCCAGAGCTCCCTCTGTACAGACCTTGGTATAGCTCTTGCCTAGCTATTCCCTGATTAGCTTTTTATCGAACCAATCACAGTGGCACAGAATAAACGAATATGCCACAATAACGGGAAGACAGTGCAGTGAAGCAGTGTGGTCCAGGCACCACTACTGAGTTTAGGGGGTGAAGAACCAGATATTTGGAGGGGGGTGGCGGAAATATGTAAAAAAGGTACTCGGGCCCGTGACCAATTTTGATTTCATGTTCTCAATGCATGGTTACTGTTAGGGTTGAGAGCAGATCTTATAAAAAATAGATGTGGGCCCTAATTACTAGTACTACAAATAAGATGCTTCAGTAGGAGTATCTTGTGTTCAATTAGGCTAAATTATATCCTCTTGAAGAATTCAAGTATCATTTAGAGTGATAATTATATAATATCCTATGGAACTTAAAATATTTCTTATTGACTATATTATGTAGGGCTGATATTATTCCACTATGCAAGCATAATATGGATCAAACAAGAAAATCACAGGCAAGTGAGGGACTGTCTTAAGGAGCAAGGTGGATGGTATGTGAGGAGGAGAGATAGCACACATATTTCCCTTTGCACCAACACTTCATGTACCAGCACACACACACATACATACACAGAATTTTACAGAGAAAAATTAAGATAAAATGAAGAGAAAGTACTAAATAAAAAATCTCTTTACCATAAAAAGTATTTTTCTAAACATCATACATCATGATGAGCATTTCCCTAGCTTCTACTCCTCTCAATTAGAGAATCAGTTGTTTGCACACTTAAGAATTCCATACAAACACTAAATTGGAATGAAGTGGAAATGGAAGAAGGGGCCCTTCTTAGCAGCTGTTATTGGGCTAAGGAGAGAATGAAGAGATCATGGCGGAGTCCAGGAAGGATAGTGCCATTCGCCTACCCAAATCCATGCCAGGTGTGGCCACTGTGTTCCTGGGTAGAAACTTTTTCTAGATATGGGGACTGACAGGAATTAACGGGGATTGGCTCAAAAGGGGGAACTGAGAGGTCTACAGAAGGTAAGAAAGCTGAGTCCACACCAAGGTTCAGCAGCATCCCCAGGGAATGGGGGGAGGGTGGAAAGGCAAGTTCCTGCCAGCAGTCTTCTTCAGGGCTGGAGATGAGACTTGAGGAATTATACTGATGGGCATTGGGAGAGTCAAAATCGCCTACCTGATTTCATGCCATTGTGGCCACTGTCTTCTCAGGTCGAGAGTGTTGCTAGATATATGTGGATGGTACCAAGGGATGGGTGATAAAAGAAAGTGGGCCACCTCAGGTTCTATGGAGCTGCCAGCGAATGAAGGAAGGTCAGGTTGAAGACCTTTGCAACAGGTCTGTTACGGGGATGAAGCTGAGACTGAAGGAATTGTAATGGTGCACAGGAGGGAGAAGAAAAATTGCCTACTTGATTCCCAGCCAGAGTGGCAACTGGGTTCCCAGGAAGAAATTGTTGCTAGGTATAGGAGACTAACAGTGCTCCTGGCTTTTTAATACCTCGAGGTTAATGCTTTTATCAGTAGATGGAAATAATGTGCTGCGCAGTTTTGGCTCAGAGGAATAATTTGACATGTGACACTCTTTCATGATTTATGAGTCTCTTTGCTTCCTTATTGTTCTTTCTTTCCTTTCTTTTAATAATGTCGTATCTCCCTGAGACACGGTATTATGTCGCGCAGCCTGTCCTGAAGTTCACTCTGCAGCTGAGATCTTGAATGCGGCATCTTCTTGATTCTCTCCTTCTGAGCTATATCTCCAGTCCACATAAGCATCTTTCCAAAACCCAACTCTTTGAAGTGATTTAGCATTCTTTTGACAGAATTGGTCCAAATTAGTCTCTAACATCCTCAGAGGTCCACAGCAGGATATGACCTTTCCTGCTTTCTTGTGAATGCAGTCAAATTCAACCTCAACCTCGTGAGGCCTGACTGGGTTTGCTCTACTCACCCTGACAGGCTTTTACAATCAACATACAATGCTCACTTGTTTGCTTAAAATAGCATCCCCTTCTTTTTCTGCCAGTCCTTTGTGGGCTGATTTATGCTTTATTGCACTTTAATACCTGTGTAATGCTTTCATGTAGCTATAGTGGTAAACAAAGTAAATTACACCTTTGTGGAGGGAACCATTACCAAGAACAGGAAGATTACCAATTGTTCTTTCATGTACTTGGAAGGACTGACTGGTCCCTTGATTGGGGTCACCAGCAAAACAGGGACCAAAATGTCATAGGAGTAAGTGTTAGTAGGGAAAGATTTTTGTCAGAGTTATTTGACTTTTTTAAAGGACAGAGAGGGTGTGGAAAAGAAAGGAGAGAGAGAGAGAGAGAGAGAGAGAGAGAGAGAGAGAGAGAGAGAGAGAGAGAGAGAGAGAGGTATTGGACTCTTACATACACTGATGGAGGAAAATAGGTTGAATAGGTTTAAGTCCTAAATGCCATGTGTCAAAGGTGTACTCTAGATGATATTAGTAAGCCCAGTAGTATACTATGTAAATTTTATTATACCATAATCCCAAGCATAATTTAATAAATGAAAAAACACAAAGCAACTATAATTGCTATAAAAAGTATGAGCCTGCAGATGATTTTAAGGTCAATTAATTCAGTGAAAACCTTTAAATCAACTTAGCATCTATCAATGGCAATTCTTTGTTGTTTCTTGACTAGGCAAACTAATTTGCTTCCTGATAACAGTGGGATTTGGGATGATTTTTATAACTAATCTTCTGAACCTCATGCCAAACCTTTGCTGAGTTAATCCCACACATAATTGCCAAAGGGGAAGAGCATTTCACACTACAAATAAAAATAGATATGAAATAAGTTTTAAGCAAAGCAATTGCTGCCAGAATAGAAAAAGGAGGGAGTAGAAGACACTGTTGAATAGAAAGTGCATTGAGACAGAAATTTGAAAGAAAATTAAAAATGTTTTGAATTGAATGCAAATGAGTACACAACACACTCAAAACTATGGGACGCAAAGAAAGTGTTTCTAATAGATAAATTGATAGCACTGATTACTTACATAAAAATATTGAAGAGATTGAATACTAGAAACTTAATGGCACACATGAAAACCATAAAGGAAGAAGTAATGCCCCAATGAGGTAGAGTAAAAGAAATAATTAAACTTGGGGTTGAAATCAATAAATAGAAACAAACAAGCAAGAACAATACAAAGAAAGAAATGAACAGCTTGTTTCATGAGAAAATCAATAAGACTGGTAAACCTTAAGCAGATAAAACTAAAAGAAAGGGAGAGAAGATTCTAATTACTAAATTTAGATATGAAACAGGGGGACATCACAACAGACACCAAATCATTGTGGAATGACAGGTGACTCCGTACCTAACCCAGAAGTTATCTTCAGTTGACAGCAGCTCAAAAAGGAATAATAGTGTTCTGCAAGGGAGTTGCACTCTCCCCTTAGGCCTTAGGAAACCATGTGGAAAACAAAACAAAAACCAAGGCTCTCAAATCAACATGTTCAAAGCTCATGTGATGTGAACTTTCTGAGGCTCAGGCGGCATGCACAGGATCTGCCTTGGTCTGCAGCAGGTCTGTAGGTCCTTTGTGCATATTTATTATTTATGACCTCCAATTTAGTGTTTGTATGGAATTCCTAAGTGTGCAAACAACTGGTTCTCTAATTGAGAGGAGTAGAAGCTAGGGAAATGCTCATCATGATGTATGATGTTTAGAAAAATGCTTTTTATGGTAAAGAGATTTTTTATTTAGTACTTTCTCTTCATTTTATCTTAATTTTTCTCTGCAAATTTCTGTGTATGTATGTATGTGTGTGTGTGATTAATGTGTGCTTACTTAAGACTCTTGTTTAGAATTTTAGAAGCTGTCTCGAAGAAAATTTAAATATAAATTTAAAATATACAGTGCACCAAAATTATACATGCAAGCCAAAGAAAGAGTTCAGTGTGTTCTCATCAACGCTGCCTTCCCCACAGGGAAGCATTCTGCTTTAACTGACATAGTTATGATCCTCACAAATCTCAAGCAGCCATTAGCATGTATTCATACATGGAGCCCTTTCTACTGCCCTATGGTCCTAAAAGCAGCTTCTATTCTCCACTGTAGAAAGGCCAGTGAGCATTAGCTTGACATCATCCAGTCATTCAACAAAGAGTAAGCTGAGTCTATACCTCTCATGCTGCAGTGCATTATACACTAATGTCCTTGTGTTATCCCATGTGTAACCACCAGTTTCCAGCACACATTAATAAGGAGCAAGTATTGGAGAGTACAGAATGTTTAAGTGAGAAACACCATCATGCTTAAACACCTACCTCTTTTTTAATAACTAAAAACAAGTCAATTAATTTTAATTACTTAAATTTTGGGCTATATAGACTATGTTATTTTGCTAATTTTTAAAAATATTGTTTCTCCAAATTTCTTTCTGGAGAATAGTAACAGAAAATAAATGACTCGGGCTGGTTCATACCATAAATTTCTCTCTCATACGATGAAATATAGAACATTGAAAACAAATTCCACATGAAGCTTATTTCTTGCAATATGATAAGATTTCTGTGGATTCTAAATATTCTTTTGAGTTTTAATTTTGATCATAGTTTTATTCATTTATTTTTATTCCTAATAAAAATTTTCATACAATGTATCTGATCATTATTTTCCCTCTCCCAACACCTCCAAGACTCTTGTCCTTTCCTCATAGCATAGTTCATACCCCTTGTGCTTCTCATTAAAAAGCAGACATATAAATAATAATGATAAGATAAAGTAAATACAAACTAAAATAGAAAGAAACAAACAGATAGAAGAAAAGGAGCCAAAGAAAAAGAATGAGATTGACATGTAAACACAGAGACACATGGGTTTGCACACACAGAAACCTCCTAGAGGCACAGAGCCATGAGTTATAATGTGTATACAAAAGATTTGTAAGGTTAAAAACAAAACAGAACAAAACAACAACAAAGAAAACAATCAAACAAAAAAACTTCAACAGCACATGAGACAAACTACCTCCAAAGATGACCTTGAGTTTGCTTTGTGTTGGTCATCTACTACTAGGCATTGGGCCTGACCTTGAGAGTGGTTCATATGACTAACTGGGAGAAGGACAGCCCCAAGTCAGTATAAGGGTAATGTGGAATTCTCCTCTTTATGCTGTGAATATGTTTTATTGCCATTGTATAATAAAGAAGCTGCTTTTGGTCAATGGTGTAACAGTGAAAAGCCAGGAAGAAAATCCAAACAGAGATGTAGAGAACAGTCATAGTCAAGAGATGCCATGCAGTTGCTGAAGGAGACAGATGCTGGAAATTTACAGGGCAAGCCACAGCCTTGTGGCGAAACACAGAATAATAAAAATGGGTTAATTTAAGATGTAAAAGTTGGTTAATAAGAAATTTGAGCTAATAGGTCAAGCAGTGTTATAATTAGTATAGTTTCTGTGTGATTATTTCAGGTCTGGGACACCAGGAAATGAACGAACAGCCTCTGTCTACACTAGGGTATTTACAAAAATTCATGAATGCATCAAGGGCTAGATTTTTGTATCTGAGGAAAAAATAAAAAAATCACGTATTTTCTGCTGGTGACCTAAGCAAAAAGGAACATGCACACACTTTTCTGGTGATAATGATCTCTTTTACTTCAACTTAAATTTTCTCTCTTACTTGACAATCTCTCTACATTTATATCTCTTTATATACAGCTACATTCATCAATCCCCTGCACAGTTACATCTTTCTATATTCTGTTACAACATCTCTTTACATACGGCTACATATATGTATATCTCTCTTTACACACACGCCAAGTCTCACACTCATTCAGTCTTTCACACTTCTCACACGAGTCTTCATCTTCCACTCCTTTCTCTCCACAGCTGCCTTCTTCGTACATCTACAGATCACTCTTCTGCTTGCTCTCTCTGTACCTCCACTGCCCTGCTCCCTCTCTCTCTCTTTCTCTCTCTCTCTCTCTCTCTCTCTGCCAAACTCTGGACAATTACATACTACATTTCTAGGGCCTGACCTATTCTCATAACACATGATAAGTCATGTGGTTTCTCTTAGACTAGGAATACCACATTGACTGGTCAGTGAGTAACACTTGGTCATGCCTGCAGCTCTTTCGCAAATGGAGCTGAAGCTTGTGTGGTAGGGAGTATGTGCAGAAAGTCTCAGTTGCTAGGCAGGGTGTTATGTTTACTAAAGTCTCTTCTGTCCTGACCCTGAATCAACAAAACACCTGGGAAAGTGACCTCCAATATGTGTCTCTCAGGGCAACCAGATATTTGTCTCCAGGGGCAACCAACCTGCTTTGAATTTGTTCTGAAGTCTAAAATTAGCTGTTTGTACAAAAGGTTATTTTGATGTGACTGAGAATCCTATGTCAGTCTGAGTAATAAAAAAATCCTAGTACTATTTCTATTCATCAAAATTATATAGCTAAGTGGAAATTATCTTCCTTATTAGACACAGCTATATATGTGCACGATAGATGGAATGTTTTTCATGATATAAACACACAAGCAGTAGGAACACACCCAGGGCTGGTCTTAGATAAGAAATGAAGTGGCACCTGAGAGAAATGTGACTCCACTGGTGGCCTTGTCATGCCCAAAATGATGATTCCACATCTATGTTCCATAGCTACATTGAGCTCCAGTTAAACTTGAGGGTCACAAAACAAAAGAAAATCGTGAGTGTGGGAAAATGACTAGTAGGAGGAGAGAATGTGCTTAAAGAGGAGGTGGGGAGAGAATAATCAGAATGAAGTGTGTGTACATGTGTGTGCTTGCTAAAGAATATTTTTAGTAAAAAGAAAAAAAAACCTTGAAGTGATTTCAACAAGAGCAGTATCGCCCTTCTCTTCACACGTACATCCACAGCAGGAATAGTCAGCTGGAGAGCAAAAAGCTTCGTATGCTTTGGCAGTGACATCTGGAATCTGAAGAAGATGAAGCAAAAGTTCTGGATGTGCTGAGGTCCAGGGTAACTACCAAACATCCTAATGTTTCTACATGCCTAGAATGTAGAAAATGTGTGAGAAAGAAATAAAAACAAAAACAAAAGACTTCTGTATAGGTTCAAAATAGGCAGAAACTAGGGTCCTATCTACCTTGTGCACAGAGACCAGTCTTGGAACCTAGAACTGAAGTAAGACACTAGACTCGGGGAAATATGTCCTTCCAAGGATGCTGCTGAAACCACCCAGCTCTTCTACCTGCTTTCCCTATCACCTAGCAAGAAAGAGAAGATCACTAAGGAGCCTCTGAGAATTACATGGCTTAGTTCATCTCAGTTGCACTAAAATTTAACTCCTAAAGGTAACTGGTCTAATCTATCCTGCCACAATGCATTCACCAAATATAGGTTCAAACTATAACTGTGAATGGCCTCCATTAGTGCAGTACGCTGGAAGAAACACCACAAAGCATGAAAGAATTTAAAAGTCATCCTGGCTTTTTTTTTCCTTTTAGTTTTCAGGATTTAGGATTTATCTCTTTTTTGGCAAGTCTTTTTACATTTTTTTTCATTTTATATTTTTGTACATTTTCCTAGCTCTGCAATGTCAGCAGCCAAAAATCACAAAATTTTCCATTTCTCATTAATCTTGAATGAATCATTTTAGTAGATTAATCAAATCTACTAAAATGATTCATTCATCAATTACAGTCTACTTCTCAAGAAGGAGGCATTCCCATTAGATTCAGCTTACTTCTCTGAGTTTAGTTTAGTGTACAAAGTACATGCTGTCTTCAGAAATACAGACCTATCTTGATCTTCTTGGAAGCAAACAAGGGAAACTGAAATAGCCTAGATTGTTTTGGTCCTAGACTCCCTTAAAAAAATAATTCTGAAGGATTCTTCCCACTCCAAGAACCTATATATTTTCTATTTCCTCCTTCTTATCACTTGTACTTTCTATTTATAAACTCTATTCTATTAAAATTATGCTCTTTAAGAGTTCTTATTTTTACCTGTGATATATTCTGCAGGTACTCTATGACCAGAAGGCCAAAGGTCTCCCAAGAAACTGACTTCAGCAATGCTGATTATAAATTTCATGCAAAAATGATGCCTTTGAACATCTGCTGCACAACCTCAATCCCCCTATGAGCTAGAGAATAATAAATATATTGCCTTTGGCTCAGAGAATCTCACTGATAGCAAAAGCTTTTAAACATCATAGCACCAAGTGGCCGCATGTAAGTGGAGACTGTTTGTTCCCAGCTGCCCTGATCTGCTATCGGACAATGATTTGTACCCTGTCAATTGTATTTTAATGAACCTCTGATCGGCCAGTAGACAGGCAGAAAGAATAGGTAAGACAACCAGGCAGGAAGTAGAGGCAGTGTGACAAGTACAGGAGAATTCTGGGAAGAGGAAAGCTTGGTCTACAGTCGTGACACAGCCACAGAAGAAGCAGGATGTGACTGCTTCACCAAATAAGGTACCGAGCCATGTGGCTAACATAGACATGAATAATGGGCTCATATAAGTTATAAGAATTAATAAGAAGTTGGAGCTTCTAGGCCAATCCATTTATAACTAATGTAGACCTCTGTATAATTTTTTGGGGGGACTTAACAATTATGAGGACAGGACAGAACAGAAAACCTCAGTCAACACTGATCATAATAAACACACAGAAGCTATTAATTACAACACTGTTTGGTCAATCGCTTAGGTATATTAGACCTACTATCTATCCCTTATATGGTAAATTAACCCATTTCTATTAATCTGTGTATTGCCACAAGGCTGTGGTTTACCAGAAAGTACCAGCAATGACATCTTCTTCCTTCAGCAGGTATATGGCATCTTCTTGACTCTGCCTACTCTCTTTCTGTATCTCTCTCCAATGTCCTACATGGCTTTGCTCTGTTAAGCCATTGGCCGAAAAACCTTTATTCATTAACTAATGGTAAAAAAACATATTCACAGCAAACAGCATACATATCAGCTGTGACAATAGCTGCACCAATAATTATAGATGGGAATCATGTAACTGGCAGAATTTAGCCAGAATCTAAGACACAAAGACTAACAACTCCACTGCTTTCTGAAAATAAAAATAAAAGGCTGCTTCGGGCAGATACAAGAAATTCCCCGAATTGGGGCAGATAAATATGGCTCAGGGGCCACGTACCTGGTGGCATGAGGCTAAGCTTTCACAGAACTGAGGAGGAGTGTAATCAACTGCAAGTACCACCCCGTGGTGGTAGCTTAGTAGTTCAAAATATGTCTGCCCTGGTCAGGAAAGCAAGTGATGTGCTGCAGATGTGCAAAAAGCCACGTTCAGAAACACACACACACACACACGCACACACACGCACACACACGCACACACACACACAAACTCTAAAAGGCTATAGCATGCCTAAAAATTTACTTAGGTGGTGAAGAAATAAATGGGTTTACACAGCCATTGGAAAGAGATTAAAAATAATAAAGTCTTCAAAGAGAGAGTAAAGTAATATAAAAATATAAGCCACATAAGGTCTAAAATTATTAGAACACAGAGAGCTTGGATTTTTTATGGTGTTTTATTAACTTCAATTTTTTTAAATACTAATGAAGAAAGAAGTGCAGCTGCTAAGAGGCACTGGATTATGAATGGGACTGCTAAATTAAAGCAGCCTATATAATGTAGAGATGGTTCGGCTTCAGAATGGAATTTGAGAAATGTGTTGTGTTAGAGGAGAGGCTGTGCTTTTATTCCATAAGAAATGAAAAACTATGGATTACCTCCATGCTAATTGAGATCAGATTAATAGGCAGAGACCTCTTGAGAATTCAGGTACTGACATAAGGGAAAAGACCAAGAGAGACTATGGTAAAAGTGATGTATATATGCTGATCCATTGACATGGGAATGGCTCTGAGACTGGATGAGACATGATTAATTTTGCTGGTTACAGACTCCACATGACTTATTATATTGCAGTTTGGATATGTAATCCATCCAGACTTATAAGCTTATAATAATACTCAAACAGAGAACAACAACACTAAACCATCTTTAACTGACTTATGCACACTGCAAATTCCATGCTTGTATTAATTCAGATATATATGTTACCTTTAAAAGTTTATGCATTTTCAGAAAAAGGGACAAGACATCAATAAAGACAAGTAGCCCAGGTGATCCAGCCTCTCGGAATGCCTCTGTTGCAGTTTACTCAAAATTCTGCACCCAAAACAACTTCCAAGCTACTGAGATGGTCCAGCCTGACAGACTACTCAGGCCATGACTTCAGATAAGATCTACATTTTCACATACACAGAGGCTAAACAAAAAATAATACAACTAACTCTTCCAGGACTTTACCATTATCCCAATTTTCTCAGGTAGCCTAAAGATGTAGCCCCTACAGACAACAGGAATCAGTATAGAGAGCACAACATTCACATTTCAAAGAGGTGGGATGGGTGGTTTCTAGTTGTTCAGGAGATGTTTGTTATTGTTTAGGGGGTTTAGTTGCAAGTTATTGCTAGTCATAGTCTGGGAAAAATGAGCAAAGAGATTAGATTCAGGGATCTTACTCTGAAAAGAAAAGGGGGATAAAGGAATGGTAGGGTAAAAGGTTAGATTGCTGAATCTACTTTTAAATAAGAAAAGAAAAACAGCTACCAAACTCAAATATATCTCATTGTCATATAGTTAAAGCTATTTTTGTGTTCTGCTGCATCACATGGTAAAATATGTGGGACTACTTGATCATGGACTGGAATTCAGAAACTGTGGATTATATATTCTATGTGAGTTTCTTTTAGTAATAATTATCTCAGTCATTCTGTATAGTGATAGCAGCTGGCAATGCCTTGCAGTAGAAACCAGTATTTGTCACATGGTTATTTTATTACGTATGCTCCACATAATTTAAAAATAGGTCTTCTTTCAGTTGACTAATCTGTAAGATAGCTATAGTAGTCTATGATCTGTAGATCACAGAAAACATGCAAATGAAAACTTGCTTTTGGTAGTGCGATAAGGCAATATCTACACCTGTTTAAAATGAAGTGCCATTTCAGAAAGGAGAAAAACACATGTTTTTAAGAATGTCATCAAATTACCATTCTGACACTGTGACAACTGAGCTAATAGCAAAAAAAAAAAAATAGTTTAACCAATCGCTGCTTGACTTTGTTGCCTTTAAGTCTGTGGTAAGTGCACACCTGGGGGATGAGCAGACCAGTGATTTAAAGCCGAAGTGAAGAATGATTAAAGGAGATGTCAGTTATCTAGAAGCTGAACTTTCAAAAATTAAAACTCATTTTCTGCTTCTTGCCACTGAACACAAACAGTGAAACTCAATGTCAATGGCGTATTTGGTCAGTTGCGCTAAGGAGATTAATTAAACAACGACTTGTGAAGTGTCTGTCTCTATGAGACCGAGACTGCTTTATAAAAAAAGATGGATGCTGCCCCTGTTTTGCTTTCCTTTGGTCTTGGCCTTGGGCATCCTCTCTGCTTGTGCATCAGGGCAGAAGGAAGGCAGGAGCCCCCTTCCCATGTACTTGACTGCTAATCACTGGTACTTTCGTTTTCTTCTCACTCGCTGGCCACTGTAGCATGCATAAGCTCTGTGGCTTTGTTTCCTATAATGGAGGTCATGCCGTTTCACTCCCACATAATTCTTTGAAAAGCCTGTAAAGAGAAAAGCTGTGCTTTCTTTCTCCTGCCAAGTTGGATTAGGATATTCCATTATTGCCCTGGCATCTGAGTAGGAAACCTAGAAGATGAATGTGTTGTGTAGGCGTGGACTTCAAATCCCACTTGGTTCCGAAGTGTTCTGCAGAGCAGAGCGTATTATTTACTTGAACAGTTCTAAAATGGCTCCCTGCAATGCATTGTGGTTGGTGATCCTTTGTCTTTCCCCACCACCCACTGAAATGTGTTTTGTTTGATAGTAACGATATATTGAAATGACCTTTCATTTTCACAGAAACAAAGAGAGTCGTTTCTGAGGCCAGGAACAGCCATTTAACTACCTAAATAGCCTGTCATCTTCTGCTTATGTTTGCCTCTTCCCTGGGGCAGAGGTCTTAAATGAATTCTATGCTTGCTTCTTTAGTTTTCTTTTTGACTATTAAGTTTTCGGTTTGTCTTTGATTTTTGGTTTGGTGTGATATGAATAAGTAAAAGGTTTCCAGTCTCTCTTTTCATTTCTTTTCTACAGACTAGATGTTTAGTTGGGCAATTGTAGTGTGCATCCAATACTTTTAAACATTCAGTTAATATGCAAAATAAAATTAGAAGGAAATGAAGGCCAGAAAAGAGATATTTGTAAAATTATTTTAATTCCAAGACTATTGGCAAGTTTGCACCCTAATCTAACATGGACAGATGAGAGGTGCTAATTTGAATTTATAATGATTAAATTTGGTGGTCAACAAAACTGACTAGGTTAAGAAACACTTAGGAAATTAGTGCAGTTATAGTGTTCAACACTTAAGGCAACATTCAGATCTAGATTAAAGGTCCATATGGCACAGACTTGGTTCGCAGTATTTGCACTGGAAAGTGTTGGGGCCTGTAAAACTTGGGGCTTATTAGGAGGAAGTTACAAGCTGAAAGTATGTCTTCCAAGGAGACTATGGTACCCTAGATATCCTTGTTTCATTTTTTCCAGGTATCTCTGAAATGAGTGATGCCCCTCCCCAGTAAACGACATGCTCCTGCCATGGTATGCTGCCTTGGCATGTCCTCAGAGCAACAGGGTAATCAACATGGGACTGAAACCTCTCAAACTATGATACCTTTCCTATATTCCTGAAAGTGTGTGGGAAGGTGTTCAATATCAGTAGTCAATACAGAAGTGCAACTCACAACCACCTCAAGTGCATTAGAATAGTTATGACTTTATGTCATATGACTTTTACATAACTATTCCAAGAGTGTAGAGAACTTGGACATTGTATACTACTGGCTCAAATATAAATTGATAATAATCATGATAGAAAACCATATGGGAGTCCCATCCTTGACCAGTATCTGCCTCCCCCCAAAACAAACGAACAAATAAATGAAAACAAAACCATTGATTGAGCAGTTCTTCTTTTAGGTATATGTCAGAATCACAAAGAGATGTCTGAACTCCTAAGTCACACCTGCATTCTTCATAGTAGCCAGGATATGCTAGCACAGATGAATAAAGAAATTCATGTGTTTAGATATGTGTGGTGGTACACACTGAATTTGGGAAGTAGGGTCAGGAGGATTGTGAGTTCAAGGTCATCCTCAATGTTACAGGTATTGTGAGGCCAAATTTGGATCTGTGAGACTTTCCTTTACCACCCCCTCCTTAACACAGAAGAGAGAGAGACATAGAGAATGAAACAGAGAGAAAAAAAAGAAGGAAGAAAAAAGAAGGAAAGAGAAGAGAAGAGATAAAAAATAAAAATAAAAAGAAATTGTGTTCCTATACAATGGAATATTATTTTGAAGTTTCATAGATTGCTACTTTTGAGAATAAAAGGCAGATATAGAAACAAAACCACTACCCAAACTCAAATATAAAAATAAATAAGATGCCTAGAAACATGAAAATTTTTTGTCTTCCCTGTTACAACGATTGTTCTCATACAAATATTCAAGTTATCTTCCTCAGCCCTTGCTTTATTTTGTATCTAAGTGACTCTACTTTGCTTCCAATACTTCCTAGTTAGAAGTTAACATGATGCTCCGTTGAACCTCATACTACATTTATGTGGAATAACATTTAATTACTGCTAAATCAATATTAACACATTTACATCTAATTGTAGTACAAGATTCTGAATTCTGATGAGGAAAACACTCTTAATTAATGAGGAATTTGCCTAATCTGCACCAAAATGGCAAGTTATTTTGGCTGACTGCCTTAACAATGTAAAGATATTAAAATTTGACTTCTGAGGCTTTAAAGATAATTTGGCAATTAAGAGCTCTTGCTGCTCCTCCGGAGGCCCCAAGTTTGGTTTCTAGTACCCACTCTGGATGGTTCATAACCTCCTGTAAGTCCAGCTCTAGAGAATCTGATGCCTTCTCTGGCCTTCAGGACATTTCAATATTCATCACACACACACAAGCACACACACATGCATGCATGCACGAATAGAAGTAGATACTTTTAAAAACTGACGTTAGCCTAAAGACACTTAAGTATAAGTCAATATGTTGCCAGTGTTTTATTTCTGGCCTGGACATAAAACAAGAATTTCCTAATTCTTGGCTCCTTTTCCCAAAGAACTGACAATGAAGATTCACATAGACTTAAACAAAGAAACAAAAAACAATAAACAGTTTACTGTTTGAAACACAACAGCCCAAGTGAGTGATAATGTTTAAGGGCTTTGATTATTGTCAGTGTAAGGTTCTGTATAAGGTTTTAGAGCAGGAAGAGTTTGGTTCCTAAGGGGTTGTAGCATGCGCAGCTTCTTACAAAGGCAGAGAGATTAGGGAATACAATCAAGTTTTCTATTGTGCCTGTATCTTCCCATAATGCTTCTGACTTTAATCATCTGAATATCCAATTATGCATAGGTATAAGATGGTAAATAGGGGATTCTCGTTTCAAGTTATAATTCTGTATTTTTGTTGTAATGATTTTGCAGTTTACAGTCATAGTTTCCTTCAGCTTACTTCAAGCTATAACTTTCATCTAGAAATAAGAAGGAAGTGTGGCTCTCTTCCTTAGCCTCAGAAGATGACATTCTCTCCAGTACTATTGTCAGGCAGTGTCAAGGCTGTACCATAAGCCAAACACTTCCTGGTCCTTGCTTTCCACTTGCTTATTTGTGGTTTGAAAAGACAGAGCAGATGTTTGCCTCTGCCTACGTAATGAGGCTTCCTATATCTGAAACAGACTATTACCATCATTTAACTGTGCGGTGTTCATGCTTGTAACAGTAATGCACAGATAGACCCAATTTTCAACTGCTGGAATTCAAAAACAAACAAGATCCCTGTGTGCTCGGAATGCAAAATAAAGCTCAGGGCATCTGATTTGGGCGGCAGATTCTTGGTGGCTTTGTAAGATTGGTGTCTAATGAATTTATGGTGGAAATTATGTTTATAATCACACTCCTTATACCACTGATTGATGTTCAAATGTCATTACTTTATGGAGAAACTTGCCAGTGTTCACTCCACTCTTTCCCCTTCTAACTAAGGAAAAATCCTTCCATTTCCTCCAAAAGGTCACAATCGCCTATCACAGCTGCGAGTATAAGACACACTGCATAACAACAACAACCCCTATTTTAAAATATTTTCCTATCTCCTTCTGAGGAGACATGTATACTCCTCAAGTGTAAAGGTTTTTGTTTTCCCTAGACATCAAGGCCAGTTGAACATGTCAGTTGACAGTAATTCTTAATTTCATCTTTTAAAATTAATTATTTATTTAAAGACAGAGTCTCATGACGTCTGCCCCCTAACCCTCTTGCCACTGCATCTTTGAACAGGGATATCACAAGTGTCCATACACACATATCTAACTCCAGCATCATCTTCAATCAATCTTAATATTTACTCTCAATCCATGTTAAATGATCCTTGCTCGGACTTCCGAGTTCTGTGTGATAATTGCTTTTCCAAGTTTGCTGGACGGCAAACTTGGTTTCCTTTCCTTTCCAACCAGGAACTGCGAGCGGCAGAAGAATTCATTCTGCTGTTTCAGTCATGGCATTTCAAAACACTCCGGTGCAGAGCGCCAAGGAAGCCAACAAATGCTGAGCGTTAAAGCCTCAGCTTCTTCAATAATGATGAACATGAAACGTGAAACGACCCGCTAAAATCATTGCTGTCTTATGTTTAGCACGGAAGACTGAGGCGTTGTTGAGTGGTTAGATAGATCGCACGCTGCTAAGATGGAGCTGAGATGGAGCTACAATTCTTTTTGTTTTTTGCTTTTAGTCCCAGCCAGTTTTCACCCCATTTGGATGTGTTAACACTCTACATTTCTTCGCCAGAAGCTGGAATTTCTCTTCTGTAATTTAGTGAAATATTTCTGAGCTTTGTTATATTCTATTATTTAAACACACTTATTTTGTCAAGTTTTGTTTCCTTGGCAGGCTATTCTGACTAGGGCAGTAATTGCCTCTACCTGATTCTGTAATTACAGACTAACCCAGGTTGGTTTTTGTGTTGTTTTGTTTGTTTTAGTCAACCTGACTTTAGCTAGAGTTTCCAATGAAGCACCTCAGTTGGGAAAACACCTCCATTAGAGTAGGTAGTCAAGCTTGTGCCTCATTTTCTTGATTACTGATGTGTTAGGGCCGGCCCAGCCCATTGTGAGTGATACTTCCCAGAGGCAGGTGATGCTGGGGTATACAAAGAATGAAACTGAGCAAACCAGTTTCTCGTAGGCCCCTGCTTCAATTCAGGCTTCCCTGGTGTGTTGTGGTTGGGGAGGAGGGGAGCTTCCTTAAATTTCTGCCCTGACTTTCCTCAGTGCTTGGGACCTCAGGGCTGAAAACTGAAATACTAAGCCCTTTCTGTCATAGTGTTTTGTCAGAGAAATAGAAACTGTAACCCATTGCTGTGACTACTCCCAGTTATCAGCTTGACTATATTTGGATGTAGCTAAAACCCAAGTGATTGGGTACACCTCTGAGGGACTGTTTTTTTTTTTAAATCATTTGAAGTTGGAGGATCCACTTGGAATCTGCATCTTTTGAGGTGGGAAAACCCATCTTGAATATGGGCCACACCTCCTGGCATCAGCCTACAGAAAGGAAGCTTTTGTTCCATGCCTGCTTGCTCTTCCTTTCACTAGCAAATCTGTTTCTTCACTGGAATTAGAGCATGCTTTCTTCAAGGTTCGTATACATACAGAAGATCGGTGGCTATTTTCAGCCTTGTGTACTGAACAACTACTAGATTCCTAAAACTTTGGTCATTAGCCATTTTTAGACAAACTGGACCACGGCCTGTAAGGCATTCTAGTAACCCCCCCCCTTCTCTCTGTATAGACCCATTCTCTCAGTTCCGTGCCTCTGGAGAACCCCGGCTAATACAGGAACGCAATCACATGTCTTTCACAAAAACAGGTGCAGTGCTCACCCGCATCCCCTCCTCTTTGTCTTCCTCTTAGCCTCTTCTGACTGGTTTCCTTTGGGAAATAATTTCTTCTACATTACAATGCAAACATTGTAATAGTCCTCGTTTGTGTGCCAACCCTCCGCACCCCATGCAGTCCCTGAAATAGCATGCTAATAGTTACCATAAGCACAAGAACTAACACTTTAATAAGATTCTCACTACTGTTTCCATGGTTACTTTTCCTATGTTTTAAAGATATAGATAGATAGATAGATAGATAGATAGATAGATAGATAGATAGATAGATAATATATGGTAAGTACATGTGTATACATATAAATCAAAATACTGATATCGTGACTGTCGTTGACCTGTTAGGCTTATACAGAATTCATTATGATACTTCCTCTAAGAATCCATTGATTTCATATTCTGTGTATTTTTTAATAACTAAATTAAACACACACACACACATACACACATGGAATATAGTTTTGATATTGTGGGTTACACATCTGTCAACTCAACTGAGAATCAAAATTAATAATTAAAAAAATTTTTATTAGACAGAGATGTTGGCTTTATTGTATTCTTTGTTACTTAATAAATACTTAAATAACTCTATAATATTCTGAGCTAAATATTATAAACAGAGATGATTTGAAAAATATATCCACATTTCCCTTATTCTTTTCTCTTTCTTTCCCTGTCTCTCTTTCTCACCCTGTCTGTTTTTCTCTCTGGTGCTTGGACTTGAACCTAGTGCTTTGTCGATGCCATGCTCAGCCCTCAACACAAAGCTGGTGTGACATTTTGTGAGGATTTAAAGTTTAGGCTATCTTTTGCTGACATGATAATTTTCATCAATGGCTGTCCACACACCATGTTCAAGGTATGCTGCCATCACAGCCAGATTAGAAATGTCACTTTCTTCCCACTTTGATTCCCATCGTCTTGCCTTCCCCAAACAGTGAGATGTGTCTCTAGGCCTATTTTCCTTTAGCAGAGAATGAACTTGAAATGTGTCTGTCTCAAGCTAAAGAGTAGCTCAGGTTCTAGGTCTGAATCACGTGGTGGACTGGTCTTTCTTTTACAATTAGTTAGTTGTATATGGTGATATCCTTGTATGTAAAGAATGTTAAATATTTTTTAATTTTTGCAAAATTCTCTATCAGGTAGTCATAAAAGTTTTTAAAATATTTTGTATATTGGATTGTCAATGAACTGAATGTTTTACAGGAAATCTTAAGGAAATTCTTCCCTTTGAAAAAAAAACCCACTATGTATTTTACATCTATCCTCCCAATTATGATTATGGATTTATACTATTCTTTTGTATTCCATGCAACAACTTCCAAAAATCATTATTTTTGCCACAGAAAGCTATCTGGTATTGTTATGAGATTAATTACTTTAGCAGTGTCTTTGTTTGTAATCATAATTAGTGAGGCCCATGATAGCCCCGAATAAAGGACAATAAGTATTTATTTGGGGAAAAATTAATAATAAGGGTGGGGAGCCAAGGTCCTGTGTGGGCGCTGGAAGCTGCGAACAGAATGCGCACCACCACCCAAGAAAGCGGGCATGAATTTTGTCTGCCATTATCAGTTCACAGGAAGTACCTTAGACGCCCTAATGGGCCAGTATCCAAAAGGCTATTGGCTGAATGAATTCCCACCAAAGAACTCCTACAGCTGATAAACACCTTTAGTAATGTGGCAGGATACAAGATCAACTCCAAAAAATCAGTCGCCCTCTTATACACAAAGGATATGGAAGCAGAGAGGGAAATCAGAGAAGCTTCACCTTTCACGATAGCCACAAACAGCATAAAATATCTTGGGGTAACTCTAACCAAGGAAGTGAAAGATCTATTTGACAAGAACTTTAAGGCATTGAAGAAAGAAATTGAAGAGAATACCAGAAAATGGAAGGACCTCCCTTGCTCTTGGATTGGGAGGATCAACATAGTAAAAATGGCAATTCTACCAAAGGCAATTTATAGATTCAATGCAATCCCCATCAAGATCCCATCCCTTTTTTTTTTATCAACTTGGAATCTACCATTTATACAGCCTGTATTCATTACTTAATAATGAAATTGTCATTTAATGCGTCAGTGAAGGCTGCGTTGCTGTTAGAGACAACATGGTGTTCTGCAACCTAGGATGTCATCCCCCTGGCTATTCCCCTGCCTCTCTGCTCTCAGGCTTGGCATTACAATTAGGTGCTACCATGTTTTTAAGTGATAATAGAAAAATATTTTAAAAACCAATAGTGGGCAAGTCATCTGGCTCATATTAAATGTTCTTGTTTTGCCAAACCTGTTGACATGAGTTTGAACCCCAGAACCCACACACCTGGTGGAAGAAGAGAACTAACTTTTAAAAACTGTCCTCTGACTTACAGACACTGTGGTCTGTGTATACTCACACATGTGCACACATATAAATAAAGCATAGATAGCTAAGCAAATGAATACTACCTAATTAAGACACTAGCAACAACAATGAAAAACATTGCTGAGCATCATGTCACACATCTGTAGTTGCAAAACACGGCCAGTGGAGGGCAGAGAATGGCTAGTGCAAGTTTGAGGATAGCCTGGGCTACAGAGTGAGACTCTGACATAAAAACAATAAAACAGAAACAGCAAGAATCCAAACAAGGTCTGTGGTTGTGCCTCGGAGGCAGGGCACTTGCCGAATATTCCCAATCTCAGCACCCTGATGCGGCAGAAAGGATCACTTGAACTGAAGAGGAAAGAGGTGAAATTTTGGAAAATCTAAAAAATCTGAAGGGAGAGGAAGGGAGGGAGAGGGAGAGATAGAAGGGATGACTAGGCAGAAGCTCAGAAGGGTATCCTTTTAGTAAGCTGACCGACAACCAGAGTTACCACAGGCATTGTGCATGAGAAGTTCAATATATATTAATGAGGTTTTGTAAGAACCTAGTTGATCTTAGTTTAAATTTGATTAATAGCCCATGATTGCTATACAGGAACCAACTAGTACTACAGGCAGCCAGTAAAGGCAGACATGCCAAAATTTTGCCAGTGAGCCGCAGCCACATAGTGATACACAGATTAATGAAGATGGGTTAAATTAATATGTAAGAGTTAGCCAATAGGGGGCTGGAGAGATGGCTCAGTGGTTAAGAGCACTGTCTGCTCTTCCAGAGGTCCTGAGTTCAATTCCCAGCAACCACATGGTGGCTCCAATCCATCTGTAATGAGATCTGGCGCCCTCCTCTGGCGTATGGTTATACATGGAGGCAGAAAGATGTATACACAATAAATAAATAAATCTTTAAAAAAAAAGAGTTAGCCAATAGGAAGCTAGAGGGCCAAGCAGTAATTTAATTAATACCAGTTTCTGTGTGGTTATTTCAGGAGTCTGGGCACTGGGAAATGAACAAACAGCCTCCTACTACAAATGTACTTCAGAAATCTAGAATTTGTTAAACTTACTCATTACCAGAAGACCTTGACTGAAATAAACGAAAAGAAAATGTACGGGTGATGTCAGAAGCAAACGTGCATCTATCTACAAGGCAGAGAGCAACAGAACCCGGAGATGTGAGGGTAAACATGAAGAAATTTTCTCAGTGCTAGAGAATTTTAACATGATGCCTGAGTCAAAAGCACTCACAGTGAAAACAATGTCTGTAACACACGAAGAACAGAAATCTTTTACAAGGGAAGCACAAAAACTGAGAAAAGTAAATAGCTAGGCATGGTGGTCTATGTCTTTAATCCCAGCATCTGGGAGCTTAGAGGCAAATAGATCTTTGTGAGTTCAGGGACAGTCTGATCTGTAGAGTGAGTTACAGGCTAACCAAGATTATATCATGAGATTCTGTGTCAAAAACACAACAATTTGAAAGTAAATATATTATTATGAAGCGCTAATTTTATATCAGAAAGCATGAATTATCATGGGAAAAGTTAAAGGTACCCTACAAACTCCAAAGGGACTACTATAGGAACAGCAAAATGGAAAAACAAACAAGCAAACAGGACTAAAGTAGAACATTTTACTTTCCACAAAGCAATAATAATAGAAGATAGCTATAAAAATATCAAATGGTAGATTTTTAATATATCGATCAACATAATAGACATTTACCAAAATAAAAAGAAAGAGGTAAATAAAATTGGATAAAAATGTCAAGACTCAAATCCAGCTACTTATAGTGAACCTATTTTGAATACCCTGAAAAGAATACGTTGAGATAAGGTGTGGGGACGAAAAAGACTAGAATGTTTCTATAAATGAAAAGCAAACTGATTTCAGACCAAATATATTATAGAAATGGAGAGAATTAGTTCAAAGCAGACATAGCAATCATTCATGCACCAATATTAGAAATTCAAAAACATGAGAAAAGATGTTTTTATCTGATAAAAAAGACAGAAAATCAACAATGATGGATACTTCTACACTGCCATCTCATGACCAGGAGAGTAGCTGAGCCTATCATCAACTTACTTAACCTAAGTGGTTTTCTTAAATTAAGTCATTAACTGCAGAGCATTTTTTTCAACTATTGGGAAAATTTTTCTTGATTCTTAAAGTGTTTCAGTCATATCAACTATATACTCAGATCAAAAAGAATTAATTTTGAATTAACAACAAAAAGATATCTGTACTGTTCTGAATATTTGAAAAATAACACACTTCTAAGTAACAATTAAATTACAAAGAATGAAAGGAGATGATGGAAAATATTGTGACCAAGATAAAAATATAATATGTCATATTATAATTCCTGTGATGCTGTTACAATGGTGCTTAGAAGGAAAATGTGAGCAGAAAATAACCAGTATATCAAAAGAAACCCCTGAAGTTACTTCATACTCAAGATAAAGAAACATAAGAAACAAACAAACAAAGCTAAAAGTAACCAAAAAAAAAGGACACAATAAAGTTTAGAACAATGGTGAAGGTGATAAAACACAATGTTGAACTGTAATAAAATTAGCTGTTTTTTAAGTCTGAAAATCAGCAAAATCAATAAACCTGAGAGCAGATTAGGCAGGCAGAGCCAGCTACCACCTCCCACCACAGGGAGTGAAAAGCACACCATTACTCTTGCTTTTATCACTAGTGTAAGTGTAAAAATGGAATAGGACTAAACTTTTATGCCAGGAAATTCAACAACTACAATTATATGAACATAGATACAGAATGCAAATGGATTTAATATAATTATATATTCTGATCAAGGTAACAATTTTTCCTTTTTATTTCTAAGGTTTTTAAAGTGACAAAAATCATATTTGATTTTTCATCATGAGTGGGTTTTTCACTAATTACTGGCTTTCCTTGGGGCTTTATAAGCTTCAAGTCAATTGCTGCAAGCAGCAGCTCTACTCCATAAAATGTGTTGCAGGAGAGATTTTCTTCGGCACAAGTAAGTTCCTATGAGGCTGACAGCATTGTGAGATGAGCTCAGTAGGACTTTAGAGGGATTTCAGAACAGTGGACGATGCTCCTTCATCAGTTGTACGGACTTAAGGAAAACAGCAAAGGGGCCATTGCAATATGGGATTTCCTTTTGGAAAGCATCGGGTCAGCAATAAAATATGTCTATAGCTATACTAGTCAAATCATCATTTGTTAAAAACAAATATATCTGGAATAGAAGAAATATGAAGTTGTCAAGAAAGGACAACCAAAACTGTAGACAAAGTATTTGAGAAGTCTGAATGTAGAGAAATGGTCTTAATAAGACCTTAGATTTAGATATTTCTTCTTTCCTGCTTTGTGTTTTCATGGTCTAATAATGTAATGACAAAGTTCTCTTCATAAAATGATATTGCACCTGGCAAACTAGTTTGAGCTGTTATCATAGGCTGAGCATTGTACTACATATTTTAGTACGTATCATGTGACTTGTGCAGTTGCAAGAAATGAATGCTGCAATTATTGCCATTTTCCTGTTGTTAAGATAGAGCAGTTTCTGACAAACACAAAATGGGTTTTAGTTACAGATAGGCTACCAAGTCATCAGTTCAGCTGTAGCGTAACATGTCTGCTTCCCGATTCCCCATCCTTTTTGTTTGTCTAACTCCCTTCCTTCTTTCTTTCCTACTTTCATTTTTCTTTCCCCCTTTTTCTTTCCTTTTTCTCTTCCTCCCTCTTACCCTTCCTCCCTCCCACCCTCTCTTCCTTCTTTTCTTTCCTTCTTTCCTTCCTTTCTCTTTTTGTATATTAGGGACCAAACTCCTGACCTTGCATTCTGCAACTGAATCACACCGCCATTTGTCTTGCTTTTTGATTCAGTTTTAAAGTATGGTCTTATTATATTGCTCTTGAATTCACCCAGAAGCCCAGGTTGGCGTGAATCTATGACTCCTCTGCCACAGCTTTGCAAGCAGCATCCTCTACAGGCTGGTGCTACCCTCCCGACTAAATATCTTGTTCTTCACCATGGCTCACCCTCTTTTCTGTGGAATTTAGATACACACTCAGCTCTTCTATTTTTAGGGTGATTGGATTCTATATTTATTGATTGTTGCTCTCATGGTAGCAAGGAAAGGATAACGTTCCCAGATCCTAGGCTATCAGATTGCAGGTCATCCTGGTCAGAACCTTTGGAAATGAGGCTGGACGGCAGGCTAAGGTTCAAGATTATACGCTCATGTGGGAGAAGAATTCCTTCTTGGAGTCTCTCAGAGTGGGTTAATAATTGTTTGGTTGATGTTTTGTTTTCATGCTTGTTTTGCTTTGCCTTTTAATAATGACCCACTGCATTGTACCTCGACACGTCGGGCGTTCGTCTTGGGTATCACTGAATCGTGATAGGATGGTATCCAGCATGTCTTAGTTTCCCATTTTTGTTTGGATAGACATCTGAGGGTTTGTGAACATGCTCTCTTCTGGGTGATCAAGTTCAGCTTATCTGGTTTATCTTTGGTGACATCTGCCACAGGAACTCCAGCAGTCCCATCTCTCTGAACCTCATTTACACAGTCTAAACTCTCTTTCCTTGGGCTTCTACTCATCTGTGTGATTCCTCCTTTTCTCCCTGTGAACACCAGTGTACAGGCATCTGCACTGTGACCACCCAAGTAATATTTAATTGGGTCGCCCAGTTTCAAATGCTCTCTTTATGATGAGAACTCTGAACATGGGTATCTCTGAATAAGTGAATCCACAGGGCACTTGACTTCTAGATAAGCATGTCAATTTATATTACCCAAGCATGCTCACTGGTCTTCTTTCCCTTCCCAATAAACCATACGAAATCACACAACCAAACAACTTAGTCTTCCCTGTGTCTTAGTTCTTTCCCACTTCCAGGAACAGTGTTCCTATGTTTGGACTGCATTCACAATTCAATCTTGCTGAGGCTTCTCTTCATACGTTACTCTTTGCCTCCCATCACACTGTCCAGGTCTTTTCCTCTGACTCTGTCTACCTAGGACTCTGTAGATGGAGTTTTGCCAGACTTCCTTGCTGTCCTTAAAGGCAATCACCAAAATCAAGGACCATGCAAAAGTCATTTTTCTATCAATATTTTCTTATTTGTTAAAATAGTAGACTAATACAGTACACCTCAATTTCTTGGTGATATAAACTTATCAAGATAAAGTCTTTTTCAAGGTGTTAGCATGTAACCCTCAGTCATGACCAGTTACTATTGCTTTTGAATTACAGCCAATCTTAGCATGTCAATTAGATTGTCATCTTTTATTCCAAATTATTCATTGATATCTACCTTATATAAAAAATGCGAAGTCCTTAACATGACACCAAACTTTAAAATATCCAAACTATCAATGCTACTGAATGACTTAGATTTTTCTTTATCTAGTTCTTTCTCATTCTGTTTCTTTCTTCCCTTCTTTCTCTTTCCTCCCTTCCTTTCTTAGTCCCTGATTCTCCCTTTTTTCTTCTTTCATTTCTTATTTTTTCACAATTTTACCCAAACTGATTATCAAGAGCTTAGCTCAAATTCCCTCTTACCCTGCCTTCTGAGGGTCAGGATATCATGCATTCAGCCATAACTTTTCAATTCTATTTCTAACTACTGCCCTCCAGACCTATTTGTTCAAGGCACTTACTTTCTTGAACTGTTACATCTAGTTCACCTGGTTTCTTGACTTTTCACTTACAGCATTATAAGCATTTAATCTCATTGGTTTCTGGTTGATTTTTAAGCATGTTTTAGGGATGGCATATATTTCCTGACACCTTATGAATGAAAATATTCCCACTTATCTTTGCCACTGTATATCACCTAATTTCCTTCCTTGTCCCTGTCACGTTCTAGAGGGCATTGATTTCTCTGTTTATTGCCAGTTAACCTACATGCACTAACTTCTATGAAAATAAATACTCCTTTTATTATGACTTACACCTTCTACACCCAGAGCAAAGTAAATAAAAAGCTGGTAAAAGAAAGATAAAATATATGGAAACATTTTTCTAAATATCTTTCCCTACACATAGACATCATCCTGTCTTTTCAATTGCATTGGAAAAACAATATAGAGTGGCTAAAGATGTGTGATTGGCCATTTATCGGTGAATGCATGAATATGAAAGGTTCATAAACTATATACCATCGTCCATAGGGACACAAAATCAGGGAATGTATGACACTGAGCAAGAATCTTATACCTGGAAAACCACAACTTTAGTTAACATTGAGTCTGATGTACTTACTGTCTTTCCTGGTTTCTATTTCTGATAATACTTAGTTCATTTTTATTGATTGAGTACAATGTTTTTACTATCAAATTAACACTAAATGATAACTAATGTCAGAAGACATAGCCATTTGGCAGTTAAAATTCAGTTTAATTATGAAAATGCAATTAACTTGCAGTTTGAATAGTTATTAATATGACCAGTAACTTTGACAAAATAGTGCCCCAGCATGATCCTCAGTGCCTTCCAATTACTCAGGTTAGTCCCCTGATGCCATCTCCCAACATCTAACCTTTCCTTCCTGTAATTGCAACCTGCTCTGAGTCTCTGCCTCAGACGCTGTCCATTCAGGCCTATCTATCTGTTTATTGTGGCACATGAATTCTTTTCCACAATTATCTCTGCCAACTTTCTTTCATAGGCCATTCCAGAAGTTCAATATCATAAGGCACACACATGCTGTATATAATGGAGTGTTCAATAAAGACCTCCTGTATCTCATAAAAATCATATAGAAAAACTAGAATTGAGATGCATAGAAGAGACAAATAGAAACAAACTGTAAAAGACCTTGGACACTTTGCTTTTTCGTTCCATTCTGATAAGCTATAGGAAAAACAGAGTTCTGTACTAAAGTGTGGTAGAATAATAGATACTCATTCAGTCAACACAGGAGAACTAAAGGAGCACAGAAAAAGTGATCGTGAGCCTTTTGGGACTCTGTCAACAGACAGCCTCTGTATAACACAAGTAGTGATAACAGATATAAAAATGAAACCCATTGTAATTTAAAGAATACAAAATTAAGAGCTATTCAGTAATATTTCCTGCTGTCTTAAAGAATGTTCAGAATGCCTAGATTGATGATATATGGTCATCAATATGTAAATGTGAAACGAGGGGTGGATTTTAACACTAGAAAAGAATTTCCAAATTTTCCACATTTACCAAAAGGATTAAATCCATTTATGTCTTTCTGCATGTAAGGACATTTACCTTTTCCTTGGTAGCTTAGTACCCAAATGTAACCAAAGGAAGTTTATTTGAAGAAGAGACGCTTTTATTGGAAAACACCACAAACTCAGTTCTGTGGGGTATGAGGTTAAAGTATTAATGAGAGAAAAGAACTAGAGAGAGAGAGGGAGATGTTCGGGGCCAGGCAGACAGAAATGGAAGAAGCAGAAAAAGTCAAACATACAGAAAAAGAAAGGTAAAAAGCCCTGAGGTAAAACATAGATGAAGAGAAACAGTTCAGTTATAAGAGATAGCAAGAAAAGAGGTAAGCTAAGGCCAAGCATTCAAAACCTAATAAGTCTCTGTGTCTTGATTTGGGAGCTGGGACGGTATAGGATGAGAGCTATCTTTCAGGAACCTGGTCATAGAATATGATTTGAGAACAGCATCCCATTCAATTTAAAATAGTTTCTGTGGCAAAGGAGGGGCATGCATTGAATTTGACGCCATTTGCTTTGCAGCTCTGCCCTGGCTCCACACTCAGGGGGGGGGGGAATAGCTCAGTGGTTAGCACATTCACTATTTTCAGATGGTGCAGGAGCAGCAACTGGAGCGTGCTTGTCAGGAAACTCATTTCAGCATATGTGACTTAGTCTTCTCAACCACAAACACTGTTATGCCATAGATCTGCCACGAAATGTCCCTGTCCCTTCATGACTTACGCAGGGATGTCTAAATGCTTTGCAAAGGAGGTTTTGCGGTTGGATGGGTTTGTGTCTTCTGCATTTTGGAATACTTTTACTGTGAATGATCTATGATCCCTCAAGGCAGCATTTTCAGTGTGTCACTGCAGCCATCGTGTTAAAGTGCAAGGCCATATGTCACCCCTTACAAATTATTTAACCTCTTTGTACCTCTATGCCTTAGACTCCTCATTTGGAAAATGAGAATGAATGATTACAATAGTGCATATTTTATAAGTGTGGCACAGAATTCATACTTGTTAACTGCTATTATTTTAAATTAAATATATAATAATTATATAATTTAAAAATTATTTTAAATTAAATATTAAATATGTAATTTAAAAATGTTTTAAAAACTCAAAGATGAATGAGACAGATTTATTCTCTACCACACGATTATATTGAACATAGAGTATAGAATGTTTAAGTGAACCATTAGTTTCTAACAATAATATACTAGTCAGATTCTTACTAAGGGCAATATTTGAACAAAACTAGTTTTACGAATTCATCTTTGTTTCCAGTACAGCAGGCTAGGAAGAGAATTTCTTCAATCCATCTGACAGATGGCTAGACTTTTACTAATCTATGTACGGGGAAAATTCATGTGCAGAGTAGTAGTGAGGGAAGGGAGATAAACAGACCAAATAATCCTTGTCATGTTGATTCCGGTGAAGGAGGGGAAACCTTAATAGAAAGCTCGGTTATAACGAAGAAGGAAAAGGAGGAACGCTATGCTTGTTTCCAACATAAAATGGCAAATTTTACATTTATGGAAGTGGTTTCCTGTTCTTCCATCAAAGTATGCAATAATGCAGAGAAAAATAGCTGTTATCTAAACCAACAGAATCACTCAACACAAAACTATTCCTCTGCCTTGGAATTCACTTATTAATGCATCTTTTATATGCAAACTTACATAAGCTGCAAACCCATATATTACTGTTTTCTGATCTAACAAACTAAAATTTATGAATGTAAATGCAGGATTCTGGTTTCGGGCTTGGTGACTTTGACTCATGTTGCCAAATTACAAAATTTATTGATTTGTTAAGCTCTTTTCAATTAGTCATAACAATGTATTATAAATTATTTAACGTGTTTCAAACTTAGAAACTGAGAATGTATTTTAATAATGTTATGAATAATTATAAGAATAAATACTACAGACATTATGGAATATTTTTAATACACACATGAACATACACACACGGAAACACACAAAAACATTAAATCAAAATGAACAGACACGTTTGTCTCATTAACACAAATAGCTAACACAATAATGCATATAAACAGACTTGACAACCTTTTAAGATACAGATTAAGTATAATGATTAATCCAAAATTGCAATTCATTCTAAAAATAACCTAAGTAGAAGTGACAGCAGCACTGCTAATCTGTGCTCACTCCTGGGAACTAAGGCACAGATGTGTGAGGACATACCGAGAGCACTTGACAGCTATGACCTAGGAATCCCGTGCAATGTGTTGTTATACCTGTCTACAAGACATATGGTGTAGATGAATAAAAATATTCTATAATTTGTTCACCAACCACCCAAAAAGGGTTTGACTCAGGAATGGAGCTGAAGACCAGAAAGCAGAGACCAAGTAAGAATGTTAGGTGTTGGTACTTTTGACTTCAATAGTCTACGTATTTGTTTCAAGACCCTTGCTAATCATTCCCATGGTGCTGTTTCATAAACCTCTGAATTTACACAAAAGTGCTTCTTTAGGTAGGAATCCAATACATCCAAAATTTAAATCACAAAGCTCCTATAACAATAGGAATTTTTATATCAAAAAATTCTTGATCAAAAGATGCTGAGAAAAATATTACAGATTCCTGAAAAACCTGTAAGTTGTAGTATGAAAAGTTGAATAAAATAAATGGAAAATATGCATTTCTTAATTTTTAATTGAGATTGGTTCTGATGCTTAGCAAATGTAGTTTTACCTATTATTACTAGTACCATAACGAGTGGCAATGATTGAAATAAGTGACTTTAACATGTGCACTCTTAAATCATATATATTTATATGTAAATTGAAACTGTTAATTCTTCTAAAATCTTTCTCATTTTAAGCAAACTAGTTCTCTTGAGCTCATGTACGATTTAATACAAATGAAATAAATTAAACAATAATAAATATTGCCATCTTCTTTTAACCATTTGCATTGATAAATCTGAACTGATCTCTTCATGGTTGGGAAATTATCAGTTGTCATTTAAATTTCAGTTGCCATTTGATCGCAATTTGTTTCTCTATGGACTCAAGATTCTTCAAAGGCCATACAAAATACACATATCAAGTGAGATGGATTTTAGGTGCACGTAAGCTAAACTATGTAGGAGGCAGAGGTTAGCCTTGTGAAACTGTGTGGTGTTTATTGATAAACTGAATTTGACTCTGTGAGAACAGAGGTAGAACTAGTGATGATAAGGGAGCAACTTATAATATATAAGCTCTCTTTGGGTGGGAAATTTGAGTCCATATTAGGGAAGATTTCTGATGAATGTTACGAGACCACAGTCCTGCGTTAAAGAACGAGTACTGGTGGAGTGGAGACGTCATTCTTAGTTGTCAGAGAATAACTCTGAATCCACATTATTTCTGTGTGACTGGGAACTCATCAGAAGCATGAAACTTCTTAAGAATACAGGCTTTGAATTTAGCGCTTACCTTTAATAAATACTACTTAAGAATAGATTCAATAAGCATTTCTTAGCAAAAATGGGCAAATTAGTGAGTTATGAATGGATGCTCTCAGGTAAAACTGACTAGCGTCTTAAGATGATAAAAACCATTTATAACCAAATAACAAAGACTTTTTTTTGCACTGAGTGGCACTCCCATGCATGAGCCTGCTTCTTCAAGCATCATTTAACAAAAGATACAGTCTTTCCTTTCATCATTCCGGGAAACTGTGCTAGTATCCACATACTCCAGGTGAGGAGACACAGAGAGGTGAGGGAAATGGGGAAGGAAAAGCTAGAGTCCTGGACTTGACTCCCTCCCAAGAGTTTAATCCACTCCCCCACATTCCAATTTACAGTAAAATGAAATTGGCACATTAACCTGAAAGGAAAAAGAAAGAAAGAAAATGACCAAATTTATTCAGTAAATTCCGGCATAATAAATAATACTGAGTTTATTCATATCTGAAAGGAGTTTGGCTGTTGAATAGAAAAATTAGCTTATTCTTTACTTAGTGAGAGAAAGGGCAAAGAAATCTTAAAATCCTAGGGAGTTGAATTAACATAAAGAACAGGCTGTGTTAATGGTGAGGTGGCTTTCCTAAGCCCTGATGGGAAAACATAAGGAAGCATTCTCATTCTTCCTGCCTCATCAGAGCACCCCAAGTCCTCCAGGCACTCCCCAGATTGCGAAGCCTTTCAGTGCATGGGGGAATGTACCAAATCAGCAAGGGTTGGGTCAGAATATGTGGGCGAGGCATCCCTGGAGCCAAGCAGAAACTTTCTACTTCATTTGAGAAATTCCTAATCCTTTGTCATTAAAAAGACTTGGAAAGCATCGTGCCTATTTCTGACAAAGTGACCTGCATTGCAAATACTCTCAAAACAAAATCTCTCATGAGGCAAATAAAGCTTAGATGGAAGACATAGGGAAGGGGTATGATGGCATAAGATAAACAAAACTAAACCCTGCAGGACCACCTGAAGTATAACAAATGAAAAGTGTCAGCTGTATCTAAGGGTTCAAAGAGAATTTAAAATGTAAAGCCAGAAGGGGTTACATAGAGAAAGGACACGAAGCGTTCACAAATTCTTTCTGATCCAGATTAACTCTGGGCATTTCCCTTAGAGCTTGTGGCATGTTTACATGAGTAGATTTGAACCATTGTTACTTGGAGTATTGTGTGCTGGTTTGCTCTTTTAAAACATACAATGTTATTATTGTGTATTTAACAAAATGGCCTGTGCTATGCTTTAACCAAGACAAGTCATTAAAAGCCTTTTTTTTTTAAAAGTAAAACAAAGATTTAATTCAATATGTTACAGACCACCCAGTTCTTCCTCAAGCTTTTATTGAGCATACCAGAGCAGTGTGAGCATACTTACCCATCTTCCATGATGGTGTTGTGAAATTAACCAGTGTTAAGTGCCAAAGCACCTTGTACCATTTTTCCATTTCTAAAGCACATGTGAAACTTTCGGACACTTCCTTTAGTAAGCTTCCTGTGAATCTATTCATAAAGATTTGTCAAGCTTATCTCATCTAACTGGCCAAAGTCAGCACTGTACTATTGTTGGTGTAGGTATTTCCAACTAATGTTGACGTTATAAAGAATTTTTGTAAGTCATTCCATCAAACCCCTGCTTATTCCATATGAGTTAAAAGTAAAAAACCAAAAAGATACCTTTGAGTTGACAACTGCACTGTCTTTCACAAGACAGACTAGTGGACCACCCAAAAGAAAGGCACAATCAACTTGATCAGCAGAAAACAAGTTTAAATACACCGAAATTCATCCACGAGAGAAGTCCTTGGGTAACTCTAATCATATAGACAAGTACCTCCAGAATGCCATGAGATAAAGAAAGGGAGAAAGTGGAGAAATTGGTGTATCACAGTCTAAATAACTGCAAGAAGTTAAACAAAAACCTTTTTAAAAATAATATTATGGGGCTGGGAAATTGCTCTCTCATTGAGAGAGCACACTTGCCTATGCCCCAGATTCGTTTCCCAAACCCATCATGGGAGCTCACAAATATTAATAACTCCTGTTCTAGGTCTGGTGCATCTGGGCTCACCTTAGCTACCAGCAGACACTTATACTCAATGTGCACTTCCCACACCAGATACACACGCATGCGCTTATTAAAAATAAAAATGATTGACATCATCAAGGCATGGCAGGTACTGGAAATATTTTCGTAGGAATATTGGTAGTAATTCTCTGCTTATTCTCAGTGTACTATCATGATCCATCAAAATATCCACAGCGTTTAGAGACTTGAAATGTAAAATGACTGTGTTTTAAGCAGATGCACCCATATATTCATGTGTTAAATATTTGATACATTTAAGTATAAAAGTTTTATAAATTTATGGGCAAGTTTGAAGAGCTATAATTTTAGAATAACTTTAGAGAACATGTTAATAGGATTGGGTTCAAATGATCGGCTTTGTGAATAAAAGTTAAAATGGAAAGAATTTTTCTTTAAGTCAAAATAAATGGACAATGTTTAAATATCAAACCATAAATATTTTAAAGCAAGTTGTTTTCCTGCTTTTTAATGTGAGTACCATAGCAGATGCGATGATGGCACAGTAGAATGGCTGATACAAAACATGGCATTTTATCAATGGAGCATATTACAAACTCATTAGCCACACTTCCATATATGCCCAAAGCCCTCAATGACTATGGGTGTGGAATATCAGAATTACTAATCATCCTATTTTAAATTTCAGAAGACATTCTAATTTTATTCTCTTCATACATAGCTGACAAACTGAGCAGAGATTCCCCTCTTTTACTAGAAACATCTGGATTTATTTGGGGATAATATAAGATACACTTATTTGGCTTCTCATTCTTAGATTGATGTACTATTAAGTAAAAACCAAAAAAAAAAAAAGGATCTTGACTTTATATAAGAACATATTTTATGTATGACCGAAGTTTCACAACACTCTGAAAAAACCATCAGATGTTAGGTTTAAAAATAAAATTAAAAGCATTTTCTGACATAGCACACATGAAAAATTGGAAATCCCATTATCTTCAATAGAAGTTGTAGAGATTGTATGTCTCCTTGGAGTGTGTCACCCACTTAACACAGCAGAGAACAAGGCCCTATACTGTAAGCAAAAAGTACAGTGAAGGGCAGTTGTAAATTTACATAAGAATAGTTCATAAACATTTTGGTCTTTCCATAACAGTTTATATAAAATGAATAAAAAAAACCTTTAGACAGCTGTCATCACTCTTATTGGAGCACTTATCACTTAAATGCACACAGACACATCTATACAGCAATAAACTGATACACTGTTACATGGATATTGAACTAGGTATTACTGCCTATAACTGAGCTCTGCGTTAGCCAATCAACATTATCCACACTTGAGATACTCATACATTATGTATTCGTGTCATGTCATATCTATAAAAACATGAAAATATAACTTTACATTATTTCAATTATTTACATTAATTCAAGCTTGACAGAGAAAATTGATAAGCTCAATTTTTGGAAGAGTAGGGCCCAGAGGTACAATAAATAGCATTGATTGTATATAGTCATCTCTTTCATAATTTTTTAAAAACTCATTGTAAGTACAATATGGAAATAATTAGTCTGCAATTTGGTCATTCTAGCATTTATTATTAAAACTCAAAATGTACCTCCAATATCCCTGATGAGTAACGTGCTAAGATTATTTTGTATGACTGTGGAATTTGCAGAAGGGATGGCAAAATTTAGTGCAGATTTTCAAGAAGCTGCATGCTACTGTGTAAAATGCAAGTGGCTACTGCTACGTCTTAGAATTCCCATCCTTTTCTTTGAAAATGACCAATAGAGAAGCTCTACAAAGCACTTGGTCAGACACCAAATATTACACAGAAATTTTTAAGAGAAAAAAATTGCAATTATAAATCTTTAAGGTAACTACTGGGTGTCAGTTGCTTTTTAACACTAAAGTAAATTTATTTGGAGGACATTAGTGGAAATAATAATCATTTTAATGAAGGAAATATAGCTGACTTAAATCTATCAACTACAGCAATATAATCCCTTTAGTAAGAAGTTACAGAGATGGGATAATATCCATATTAGACATATTAAAGTGCTCATTCTACCTGAGGCATAAATAAAAATAATATATTATGTTTGATTTTATAGATAGAAATGGAAAGAAGCTATATTGTAGGTGACTAAAGTATTCAAACA
>JABTXL010008166.1:4556582-4579082 GCA_025134845.1 Neodon shergylaensis | reverse complement strand
TCCGGGGAAGACTGAGATAGCCCTTAGGAGATTCTCACAAAGCAGAAGGGAGGCGGGACATCCCTGTGCCAACACAGATACTGCCTAGGAAAATATAAAAACCTTCAACTTTTAATATTTTTGATAAAATTCTGTTGCTATAAAAATTAATTTCCTTTGCATTCATGAACACCTCAAACAGTTTGTAATATCAATGAAGTCACTGCACGAAAAAAAAAGTAGGAACCTATAATGAATCAAAAAAATAAGCAATAATACATAAAGGACCTATTTCAAAGAACATCAAAGGATATTTTTATTGCCTCAATTCTAAATATTCTATCCTTAATTAGAGCAGAACAGGAATTCAGATGCCTAATTAGACTTGAAAAGCACTAGGCACCAAGACCCTGATGTAGAGACGCTAAGCAAAAGACATGGTCAATGATGCTGGAAATTGCTATTAGACATTGTGGGGTTTAAACTTCATTGTCAACGTCACTGGCTTTGGAATCGAGGAAGACATAAGTCACTGGGCATATCAATGAAGCATGGCACTTGAGCAGTAACTGATCTTGCATCTTGACCAGGAAGTAGAATGCAGAGAGACCAAACCGGGAATAATATGGGCTTTGGAAACCTCCAAGCCTACCCCAAGTGACACACCTGCTCTAACAAGGCTACACTGCCTAATCCTTTCCAGACAGGTCTACCAACTGGAGAAGAAGTATGCAAATCCACAAGTGAGTGGGACCAAACCATTCAAAACACCATTAGGTGAAAGAAAAATGTTTTCCTTTTTTTTTTGTCTCATTGTTTCCATGTCTGGCAGGTGAGTTCATCTGTCCCCACGCCTCCTCTGGGGGGCAGCTTTTCCTGATACTGTATTCTGCTGCTGATACCAGAGTTTAGCATCTTTGGGCTTCAAGTATTGACTGAAGATGGATGGCTCCCCAGCAATCTTCTAAGCTTTCAAAGTCAGGGTGGGACTACTGATACATCTAGTTTTGTGGGTTGAGGATCCCTTAGAGTTTTAGCCACTTCAGTGTAAAACAGCAAGACTATAGTACATAAGACAGTCTAATTAATTGCATTTTATTATATTTTAATTCTATTAGTTTTGTTCCTCTAGTATTTACTACTCCTCTAGTATCATGAACCATGATAAATACAGGCACAAACTCATCTATTTCTAGAACAATAACATTTCAAGGACTATTCATTGGCCATTTATAGTATTTCTTAAATAAACAGTAATTTTTTATTTGAATATGGAGCATTAGAGTACTCTTCGCATCAAGAGTAAGCTATTATTTTCAATGATGGATAAGAAAGAAGGAAATAGTATTATTGAATTAGTACATATCATAAAAATTAGTTGACTCTAAAACAAGGGCAGTCTTCAAAGGAGACATTTAATATTTTCTGCACAAAGCTAAAACCAGCTGCATGTGGACTGAAAGGTCAAACAGTTTTACATATTTTTTGCACAGTTCTCACAAATCACCTTAATCATCTTTAGTAAGGTGACATGGAATATTCCATTTTGTTATTATAATTCATTAATAGAAGGCATAGGACCCAAAACTGAAATAATAACTTATTTTAACAGTCATGAGACTTTGAACATTCTTACTATTTTATGTCATGGAACTGTCACTGTATAACCTAAAATTGACAGAAGTTATGTCAACTCATCAAAAATTGGGGGAAGATGAGCTTACAGATGTGCTAAGGATTACACCTCAGGATTTCAGACACCTGCACATGTATGAACATATTTTAGTCTGGTGAAAATCTAATGTCAAGTGCAGTTAGTAATAGCAGTCTTTGTCTCTGAGATTAGTAACTCTATGTTGTCATTACCTCAGAAGGACAGCTAAATATATACAGACTTGGTGCCTTTGCCATTCAGTGGTCTATGGGATGAGAAGTTCTAGGTGTCCTCCTCTAAAATGTATCAATGTTATGTCCCCAATTACAGTTTTTATTAGCTAATAATTTTTCTAACTCATGGAGACATGTTTCCATTACTGAAATTATTCCCCTTTGAGATCACAGATTTGGAAGCATTATCTTGTCATGCATCCAAGTTAGGTGTTGGGAGCAGAGAGACCCTAGATCCTGAATTTCTTGTCAACAACTTGTCTTCCCCTGATCTGAGTGCCTACAGCTGCTCTGAGCACAAGACCTTCAGGAGTTCCTGATGGCAGGAGAGTGGTTTCTGGTGCATTTGGCTGGGGCGTGGCTATCTCTATATAATCTGCCCCTGAACACAATAAAGGGGGCATTCTAGGGGCTTTGGTATCAGTGTTAAAAGGTCTGCGTCTCTGCGTCTGTGTTCTCAACCTCCAGCCCCTTGCCCGAAGCTTGCGAACTGGGTTCTAGCGCAGAGAGCGGAGACAAGGGGGCGAGTTGCGCGGCAGTTAGGTTCTTTTAAAAATGGAACTTCGCTGACTAGCTGGGGACTTTGATCTTAGTAAAATTGACAGTCTTATTCAGCTTCAGGACTTTTCTATTATGAGTACTCACAAAAATGTGATGCTTAACTTTGGGATATATTATAAACTTATTTTAAAAGTTTCAAAATAAAGTTTCACAAATCTTTTATCTATTTATTCATTGAATTGGTCAATTTTTTTCAAATTGGTTAAAATATCCAAGGTGCATTAAAGTATTAAATGTTTTGATGCCCTTTGTGAAAGCCCAAACATTAGCGATAACAATTTCCATTTCATTTTTTCATAAAACTTTTCTATTCCCTACTAGACTAAAGAGTTTTTCCCCAAATATAAGTGTATTCTTTCCAAGATTGAAGGGCATTAAAATGCAATATAGAAGCTTGACAGTGTTTCAACTGAAGGATTTATCAGCCATTCTAATTATCTGCAGCCATCAGAAAGTCTGTGCACTGGTGAAGTCTTACAGCTCATACTTCTTCATCTCAGTTCTAGACCCACAAGCTCTCTGAGGTCAACTGAGTCATTGTTATTTATTTTTATAACATTTTTTCTTTGTACTTTTAATTTTTTTGAGACTATAACACAATCACATCACTTTCCCTCTCCTTTTCTCTCTCCAAACCCTCCTGTTCACATTCCTTTCCTCTGCCCTCTTTCAAATTTATGGTCTTTTTTATACACACACACCACACACACAAACACACACACACACACACACACTAGTTTCTTAAATATGTAAATAACCCTTCTCTGTCTGCATAATGTTTCCTACATGTCCATGTTTTCAGGTATTGCACAGCTAATTGATATGTCCTTCCCTGGGGAATACTATTCTACAACTCTTAGCAATCTGTAGTTGCCTACAATTATTTGTCTGTGATTGAGTCCTCATGAACTTTCCACTTTCCAACTTATAATGCTTATTGGTGACATCCTTGCTCAAATTATGTTTAGCCAGCCAGTCGTGTTGGTGAGATTTCATGGGTGTAGATTTTGACATTCCTCGGTCTTACAGCACACTGTCTGTTCCTCTGGCTCATACACCTTCCTCCCCATTTTCTTCAGTTATCTCTGTGTGTCAGATGCACATGTTGTTTTGTAGATACATCAGTTATGACTGTGTGATGATATTTTGTTTATGATTTAACAAATAAGCTTGCCTGAAGATCAGAGTGCAAAGCTAACCACACTAGGTAGCCATACAGGCCAGGCAGTGGTGGTGCATGCCTTTTACATGAGCACTAGAGAGGACTAGAAGGTGATATGAAACAGAAACTCGCTCTGTTTTCAGTCTGAAGATTATTCATAGAGGTAGGAGCTTTCTAGTGGCTAGTTGTTTGCTTTTCTGATTTTCATCTTTAACAGCCAACATCAGTCTCTGGGATTTTAGTTAGTAGCGCTACATCTAGCACCCATTGTTTGGGATACAAATTCACTAAAAAGCACCACCCAACTGGCTAGGTTTTCCTTTCTTTTCTCTTGCTGGTTTTTCCCTGAACCCCCTTCTCAGGTTGTTGTCAAACTAGGTAGCTGCCTTGAGACCCAGACAGGCTTTTACTTTCTATGCAGCAGCAATAAGCATCACATCTTCATTGTCGTTGGTGGTGGATTTGTGAAAACACTGGAAATTTATTAAGGCAGGAACTAGTTAAAGGGAGAATGTTTTCCCTCATGTTACAAAATGGGAAACACAATTATGATAAGGAATGTTAGGTCTCTACATGATTATGCAATGCCTGATTTTAAAAAGGAATAGCTAAATGAAGGGGTAATCAACTTAACCAGGATGGACATACAATTATCATGTTCATAAAACTTGTTGTCTTGATAACTCTTGGGGATATGGGATGACCCTCTGTATGCTATAACTGTTTTATTACCATTGGTTAATAAAGAAGCTGCTTTGACCTATGACAGTCAGAACAGAGCTAGGCAAGAAAATTAAACTGAATGTAGGGAGAAAGAAGGCAGACTCAGGCAGATGCCATGTTGAAGGAAAAGGTTGACAGAATTTAACGGTTAAAATTCTTATAGCCAACCCTAAGATGGCTCCCTTAATTAAGATATGTGCTTCCCTGCTCCCCTATCCAACCTTCCTTTATCCCAATCATCCCATTTCCCCAAGTTCCCCCCATCCTCCCCTTCTCACTTTTCTCTCCCCCTCTCCCCTTACCCCCCTCCCACCCCACCCCCAAGATCCCAATTTTTTGCCCGGCATTCTTGTCTACTTCCCATAACCAGGAGGATAGCTATATGTTTTTCTTTGGGTTCACCTTCTTATTTATCTTCTTTAGGATATCAAATTGTAGACTCAATGACCTTTATTTATGGCTAGAAACCAATTATGAGTGAGTACATCCCACGTTCATCTTTTTGGGTCTGGGTTACCTCACTCAGGATAGTGTTTTCTATTTCCATCCATTTGCATGCAAAATTCGAGAAGTCATTGTTTTTTACCGCTGAGTAGTACTCTAATGTGTATATATTCCACACTTTCTTCATCCATTCTTCCATTGAAGGACATCTAGATTGTTTCCAGGTTCTGGCTATTACAAATAATGCTGCTATGAACATAGTTGAACAAATGCCCTTGTCATATGATCGGGCATCTCTTGGGTATATTCCCAAGAGTGGCATTGCTGGGTCCAGGGGTAGAGCTCCCAATGTCCCAATGAGGAGCAGGAGGGAGAACATGAGCAAAGAAGTCAGGACCACAAGGGGTGCACCCACCCACGGAGACAGTGGAGCTGATCTATTAGGAGCTCACCAAGGCCAGCTGGACTGTGACTGAAAAAGCATGGGATAAAACCGGACTCTCTGAATATTGTGGACAATGAGGGCTGCTGAGAAGCCAAGGACAATAGCACTGGGTTTTGATCCTACTTCATGTTCTGGCTTTGTGGGAGCCTAGCCAGTGTGGATGTTCACCTTCCTAGACCAGGATGGAGGGGGAGGACCTTGGACTTTTCACAGGGCAGGGAACCCTGACTGCTCTTCAGACTGGAGAGGGAGGGGGAGAGGAGTGGGAGGAGGGGGAGAGGAGTGGGGGGGGAAGAGTGGGAGGAGGGGGAGGGAAATGGGAGGCTGGGAGGAGGCGAAAATTTTTTTTTCAATAAAATAAAAAATGAAAAAAAAAGAAATAAAAAAATTCTTATAGTCTTGTGGTGATACATCAGAATTCAATCCCTTGTGCTTGTTTGACATGTAATTTTCCATCTGAGCCATCTATACGTTCCTTAAGGAAATGCATAAAGACATTTGGAACACAGGAAAATGTAAAAAGACAAACAGCTGTGAATTCAGACGGCGTACAGGAATAAGTCACTTACTAACTTAGACTGGGGCTGCTTTATCTTTCGTGCTGTCATTGCTCTACCACCTTCACTTAAAAAGATGTCTGTATTTTGGGGATAAGGTCCTAAAGGCAGCAATCTAAGTCTTCCTGACAAAATGACCAAAGGTGCTTCATCCTTAAGCATAATCTTCTACCAAAATTATTTAGCTAAATTCTTCTTTCTTTCTTTCCTTCTTTCTTCCTCTTTTTGTCATGTCAATAATGAATCTCTGGTAAAGAAAAGTATTTGAAGCTGAAGGTGATAACTCACTCTTATTCTGGTTTGGGACTGCCTGTGACTAAAAGTCACAAGGCAGTTGTTGCTTGGAAATTCATGGCGGATTGGGAAGGACAGTAAAGATACTGCTTCAGAAAACCAAAATTAAGCAATCAAAAATGTCATTTGGAATAAAATTATGCAGGATAATGACTTCACACCTAAACTGTTCAGAAAAGACAATTTCATATATTTACCATGTGTTAGTCATGTTAAAATATAAGATGGAAATCCCTTTCATGGTTAAAGTACTTAATTTTGATAATTTTAATTAAATACTTGTGCCTGCCTACAGTTTTGCTGTAATTTCATTTATGGTATTTGTAGATGTCTTCAACTGCCATTGGTTTTTAAGTTTCTATTACTCTACAAAATGAGTATCCATCCACATCCATACAAGACACTATGCTTTGGGTTAAAACTTTGTAAGATTCAGAACAAAGCTATGCAGAAATATGAATTGTAAATTACTTCAGTGTCATATTTTTCTTCAAGTAATTATCATTATAATTGAAATATATATAATATGTAAAATATATGATATATAAAATATAATAATTATAATTGGAAAGCTTCTAAATTTACCAACAATGATTATATTTAATTTTATTTTACTCTGATCATTGAAATGATGTTAAAATTCTGTTCTTCCTCTGTCCAGAGCCCTCAGACATGTTTGTTGTCATGGCAACTGATGTGGAAAAGATATATAGTATAAACAGAGAGAGATGATTCTTTATAAACAAGGTAATAAAAAACATCAAACCCTAAATCATGTTTGTGCATTGTTCTGTAATATTCATCTTCTTTCTGAAGCACACAAACTAGGCTTTTTAAGCATTGTAAAATGAGGGAATTGTTGAATAGCTTCATCATTGTGACCTTTCCTGAGAGATTGTCCTCAGCATTCGCTGAAACCAATGTTTTCTGGATGATGTGTGTGCTTGTGCATGGTCTGTAAGCAAAAGCTTTCTGTGGTCTGATGGCAGAGCACTCAGCTGGTGTGGCAGGGGGTAGTTTTTAAATGACCCAGCCAGAAAGTTGGAGACCAGTGACATTTGTGGAAAATACCTGTGGGACAAAGATAACCTATTTCTGCCTTACAGACACTGGTGACCTTTGTAATTGTAGCACAGAAATCATTGGAAGTACTGAAAATAATAGAAAAAAGGAGGGTTTACAAACTAGTGAAATCTCTATTCTGTATGTCGTGTCATTGGGAATCAAGGACTTATAATGTGTCTTTGCTACACGCAATCAGCAAACGCAAGGATTCTAACATTACTGAAATGGTCCTTACCATCCTGTAAGTAAGCTAGCTTGTAATGACTAGAACACTTTCATTTGTGATCATACTTGCATGTTTTATTGGCTCAGGGCTGTTAATGAGGACCTTGTGTGTGCTAGGCAAGAGTTCTTCTGCTTAAGAGATACCCCTAAGGGGTGACCCTTCTTGCACACTTTTATTTTTAATCCTGTTAAAATTAAAAATTAGGGAGACTTAAGTGTCCTGGGCTGGTTTTGAACTCATTCTGTAGTCAAGGTAGACCTCAGATTTGTGACTCTTCGCTTTCCCTTTTCCAAATAGCTGAGATTAAAGACATATACTTCCCAAGTCCAGACATGTGTATTAAATGCCATTCATGACAAAACATTTCACCCTTATGAATAATCTCAGTTATTGTAACCCTCTGGTAACCATGACTATTGATTTGTGAAATGAACACACTCACAGACACCCATACACACCTATAAAAGCAGGAAAGTTTCAAACTAACTCTTTCTAGCGAGGAACAATTGCATTGATTCTATGTAGCCGTCATTTATGCTGTTTCTAGTATACAGAACATCTATGATGTTGAGCAACAACACTGCAGTTTAGTGCACCTAGATCAGAACAATTGTCCTATCTGCAAATGAGAGGAATTAGACTCCTTCCAGAAGAGAGGAAGAACCTTTGCTTTGACAAGGATTTGGCAATGTTTTTCTTCCCGGCACTTACAGCACTAACATGTAACACTTGGTCACAGAGTACACGGTGTGCCCTGTCCTCCCAGAGGCGACAACTGGGAGAAGTGGACTGTTGACAGTGAGAAGGACTAAGAACACACAGGAAGAAACTCCTACTCCCCTTCTGAAAGTCAATCATTGTCCTTCGTGGACCAACAGACCTGTCGCGGGCTCACAGGGAATGCCATTGCCTCTCTAGATTCTAACTTGCTGTGGGAACATAGCAAACTTAGGTTTTGTTAAAAAAAATCATTTTCTAAACAAAATTAAAGAACTATGATCTGCCCTATTTTAATGAGGGGAAATGATCAAAATTGAAACTCTAAAAATAGTAGTTTATATTTGAAATCCTAATTCCCTCCTAATTATAGGAACACTACAGTGGCACTCTAATTAAGTACGATTAGCAAGCCTACGGCAGGTCATGGCAGTGTAGCAGAGTCCTTAGAGAGAAAGCTGTAGATATATAGAGGCCACTTCTAGCCCCAAATCTCTCAGATTTTTCAACACTGTATTCTACTTTCCCTTTTTTGCAACAAATATTGATATCAATTTATTGATTAGCATTGAGGAGAAACACACATTTTAAATTAGAGAAGTTAGAGCTCAAGCCACACTTCGAAATCTATATGGACTCACCAATTTCAGTAAAGTAATATTCACATAACTTAATTTAATATTAACGTATTTACCGGAACTCTGAAAGTACTCTAGGCTTTGAAACAGCTAATAATTATCACTGTAGTACAAAAGAGATTACTATAAGCTAGAAATTCAATGTAAGTAACATTTACATTAACAAAGTTATTTAATGAAACTGATAATTAAAATTAGATTCATTTGTAAGAAATCCAAATTGGATTTTAGAAACAGACATTCATCTCTATGTGTTCTAAGTTTTATTCATATTTTTCAGCTGTTATTTGATTTGGACAGTGTCCTTATTTCTCAAATTGTTTTCCCCAAACCTGTACAGAAAAATGATGTCGTTACTCATAGATGCTCTAGTGGAATTAATAAAATTCCAAGTTTTAAAATAACAGACAAAGGAAAGCCTAGCAACACAATGAAATTATATCGTAGTAGGAGATGTAATAACATTCGAATGGTTCACCGGTTCTTCAATCAGGTAGTCAAAAATCAGGTGGCTGAAAAACAAAACACATGAGCACACCTTCAACCCACTTCCTCCATTCCCTCTTCCTGGAAAGCTGGCCACCATGACAATCAAATTGGCTAGCTTTCAGCCTGCCTAGAATGTACCTTACATGACGATCCAAAATACCTAGAGCTAAAAGACAGTTGAAGAAGACCATAGAACAAATGTGTGGTGAGCATTAATCTCAGGATGGTTAGCAAGCATCCCTTTGCATCCTCTCTCCTTTCCAGCAATATAAAATTTCAACTACACTCAGATAATAGAGTGAGAATTCTTGGAGAATTGGTGAAAGAACAAATACTTTATCTTTAAGCTGTCTAAATTTATGTTTTGCTCACTACATTTAGCATAACACTCATTAGGTTGGAGTTCCTTTCTTAGAGGGGATCTAGGACTGAATTCCCTCACACTGGACTATGTGAGGAAGAATGGTATACCAAGGTTGAGCTAAAGATTTACAATATCCTAGAAAAAAACACAGGAGTAGACACAGAAGGAAACCATTCTAGTACTACATCATACGATCCCATTATCAAATATTAATGCAAGCGGCAAGTGTGTCAAAAACTAATCATAGACTTTGATTTAATCTAACTTGGAGAGATGAGCCTTTGAGAACAATAGACATCAAATCACAAACATGTCATGCATTTCAGTAAAAGTCATAGTGCTTTTATATTTGGTGGTATATTTATCTTAAATTCCCTCTCCTGACAAGAACACAGTAAGTAGCCGCTTGTACATAGTCAACCACACAGTTTCTTTCTCTCACTAAGAGCTCATACAATGCTGTGTGCACTGAGATCCAGCCAAGGCTCTTTCAAGTTCCTTCCAGAGCTACCATAAAAGACACAGCAAGGACCTGATCACATTTCAACACCAACTGATGCTTTAACTTCATATAATCAAATGTGGATAGGGTCATGTAGAGCAAAAACTTTAATTGGTCTTAATAATAAAAACCCAGAGTCAGGTATAGGGGTTAAGGCTGAAGATGAGAGTAGCACACAGGCCAGCCACTAGAGAGTTCTTTTGCCGCTACCAATGCTCAGGCCAAAAGAAGGATTCTGCTCCAGCTGCATCTCCAGACTCCATCTGTCTCTTCCAAAGCTCAGCCTGCAACTGTCTCCATCAAACCCAGGCTTATATGGCATGAAAGAAAGCTGCGGCACCCTTTCCTTAGAGAATAGTAATAACCTAAACTGCATTTTGTTTCAATTTTGTTCTCAAGGAAAGTCAATCAGTTTTTATAAAATTAAGATTGCATAACAATATTATTTCTTCTGAGGAACTAAGAGTAAAAAGTGTGGAAGCACAGCAACAGTTGGACATGGGAACAATCTGAGATAGAAACATACCAAGATCAAAGTCAACAGAGACAGCCGGTTCTTCCCACACGGCACCCTTTCATGGACCATGGGAAGAAGAGGGAGGCTAATATATAGGGATTGAATTTAGAGAAAGCAAACAAGCAACACAGACACTAAGAAACCAGAATCTCTTACCCTGAAAAACTCTTTAGTGGAGCCAGAGTCTAATGTTCCATAAGCAATTTCTGTTTGCTTAGACAGATCCTCGGCACTTTCGATGGGAGACACCATCCTCTCTACGGTCAGGAAGGCAGCTAAGTTAGCCGTGTAGGAGGAGATTATGATCAGGGTAAAGAACCACCACACACCTCCAACAATGCGCCCAGAGAGGGATCTGATAACAAGTATGAAATGGATTCGTAAAGTGAAATGAAATATCTAATATAAAAACAAGTTAACATTCATATGCAAATAGCCGCTTACAGAATAGTTCACTTTATACCTTGCAATATATATTTCAGCTCAAGAAACTAGGAACTACTAACAATTTGGGGCTAGAAATACAGAGTAATAAGACTGAGATCTGAGGATGTATCCAAAGACCTACACTATTCTTGGGATCTTCCCATAATTATAGACCCAAGTAATTAATGGTGTAAAATTTCACAAGAAAGCAACTTCAGGAAATGTACAAATATCTCATCTAATATACATAATACTTTGTCTACTTATGATGCAAACACAAACAGAAGAACCTTAGAACAGCATTAAAGTTCATAACAAAACAAGTATTACTAAATTGTGTAGCATTAATATAGCTTTCAATATAAAATACACTCTCCCCTTAATACAGCTGACCCCCACCCCCACAAACAAGCTCAGCTCCATCAAAACATCAGGTTTTGGGGTGTGAAGATCATGTGCTTGATACAGCACTGGAGAGAAATGGAAAATGAAATGACACTGAATGTAAAACATAATTCTTATAATGAATAAATCAGATGCCTTCACGGTGTGGACTGCTCTGACCCTGTTCCTTTGTGTTTCCTGCTTGAGAGAGAAAGAAAACTCAAAAGAAAACAAATTAGATGTTTAAAATTTAAAAGATATAATTCCTAATGTGAAGTACAAGAAGATAGCATCATCTGTCTGACTATAAATACACATGATGTTTTTAAAAATCTTAATAGATTGCCAAAGTTTTTCTTTAAATATTGAAGGAGATGAATGCAGTTATGTAGATACCAACAAACATCTGCTGTGTTATTTTAAATTTTATTGGATTCGGCATATAATTGAGAAATTTGAAGTAGCAGCATTTCCAGATTGTTAAAACATGAAAGTTGGTCAATTTAATGGCAGAATCAAATTTATTGACTATTAGCATTAAGTAATGCAGCCTTTGATTAATAGATATAAGATAAATTTCTGGTGATTTTAGTAGAATAGACCACTTGTTCAATACAAAAGAACTAGCTAATTTCAAAAACCTTAAGGTTTAGGCCATCTGTGGCTTTAAATGAAAAACTCCAAGCCAAAGTCACTATAAAATGTGAATATTTAAATTAACATGTTAGAAGGGAAAGTTTTAAATATTTCTCACATGGACTCTAAAGCAAATGTTTTATAAATATTGTTTCTGGAAAACCCTGATATGGACACAGTTATCTTCCAATGTATCCTGTCTTCCTATGCTGCAGGATAATTATAGGATACACACCTCGAACTCTGAGGACAGACTCAAAACATGGCTGCTTGCATCCCTCAACACTAAGGTTTTTTTTTAATGCATTTGACACTGTGCAATATCTCCTACCTGATTAAGAATTGAGCTTATATGTTATTCTATTCAAGTTAAAAAATAAAAACTACTTATCACTTTGCTTTTATTCCAGTGCTTAAAAATATTATTAAGATCAAATATTTCAGTGTTACTTTAAACATATTAATTGTAAGACATAGAACATATTTTTAGATTTTATCACTTATCTTTATTCTTAAAGCAGCAATTAATTTTTCTGAGAGTTCTGGAGAAATTTTATTAAGAGGAGAAAACTTGATTTTGATTTGTAACAAAAGTTGCCATCATCAAAAATAGAGATTTTTTTACTTTCTGTAGCAGATGCTGAAGAAGGGGAAAGCAGAGACACTGTCATGTCTTCTAAATACACATCAGATAATGATGTTTCAATGGCATATGATTTACATGGAGAGATATTGTGGATGTAAAAAAAGCAGCCTGAAGAATACCAATAATCATTGTGCACATTGCTTTTCTAATGCCTATGTTTTAAAAACATATCTCATAGTGAAGGGACCCCAAACCAACGTTTTCTTCTTTTGTTTTTTTAATGTCAGGCAAGTTATAGTCACTGATTCCAGCAAATTGTCCTAGACTGTACTTCAATTGCACCCTCTCAGCGTTCTTAACGGAGTTCCGCAGCAGATTTCACCTGGAAAGGGTTGGTAGATTCATTTCCAAAGTTTAAAGAAGTTTCTAGGTGCTCTGTTCATTTTCAGCTCTTTGTAAAGACAGCAACCCATGCTACTGTTCTGCTGTGCGGTGTCCATAACTGCATTCTAAGACAAGGTAGTGCACTTCATTCTTTTATTAAAACAATCATTAAATTGGTCAGTGATATTTTTTTAGGTTCAGTATTAAATGTATATGGATCATAAGCAGAAAGATAAGTATATTTTTATTATAGGTGTTATATCTTCATATTCTGAAATAAAAATACAGTAATAAGGGAAATACCCTAACTAAAAACCGATGTTTCTTACTAAGAAATGAATGTCCTTGAGTGAGAACTGCAGTGAGACTCAAGAATAAAATCAAAGCACAAAAAATATACTATTTTGGAAGCAAGCTTAATAAAAGAAAAAGAAACTGTCTGAATGCCATAGTGGACCCTGGAATGTTCTAGAATAAGTGTGCCTTCCATCCCAGTCACAAAATCAAGAATTTTCTGATGCTTAGCAGATACTAGGTAGCAAAGCATCTGCGGTGCCATGCTGTGAGTGGGAGGTGGGAAGCTCCCAGGCCCGGTCCATCTCTGGGAACACAGGACAGTACCCACTCCATTACAACCCCCCCCACTTCTGCTTACCCGAAAGGCAGAGCAGAACGTGTGCCAGCTAAACTCAGCTGCCTTTACTTACAATTAGTGACCAATGGTCTTACCCAAGCTCAGCCATTAAAGCTACAGTTCTATGGACCAGATTGTCCTCTGAGTTTTCAGTTTTGTTATTTTTTTCTTTCTTATTCTTAGAAACTGATCATCACAACTCTAATTTAAATCCGATAACTAAATATAGAGACGACAAACCTTCTACATGTTGTCAGAGTTTGACTTTGTACTTAGGACCATATACTCCTTTGTGCATACCATGAAAATTTATTTAGACCATTTCTAATTCATGGAAGACCTAAATAGAATCCACTGTGAATATGGAGCTAAGATTTGTCTTTATAAATACTTACTTTATTTGTTTTTTTCTTTTTAATGGAACTTTTATAATACACTACCATTATAGCTACTGACTATCAGAGATCAGTTGTTTAATAATTTCTGCCTAAGGGGTACATTTCCTTCTTTTCAGCCAGAAAAAGATACTTTAACACTCAGAAAGCTATGAATTTTAAAAATGTTTATATTCATTTTGAAATTAATTGCTTGTAATCCACTAATTACTAAAAACTAATATTTGAATGAATTCTCATAAAAAAGTCACTCCCTTTACTAGTAAAGATTTACCCTTGGAATCAAAGGAGGCTATCTACCTCAAATTGAATTGCCCCAGAAGACAAATAACTTCCTGGCCTTAAATGTTAATGATACCACACTAGCGGAAGCAGGATTTATTTCTCTGAAGAGACACGGGTACTTATCATGCGTGTTGTAACATAAACAAAAGCAATTGGTGAATTGTGGCAGATATATGATAATTAGTCACTTTAGTCTGAGATGAGCGTATCCTGATGGGAATCTCTGATGTGTGAGTGGTACCATTCAATAGGCATCTGCAGCAAAGTCACTGGTTTTCTGTCTTCATTTTTAAAAACCTGAAAATGTATGATCAGCCGCTATACACAGAAGCCTAATATTCAAAAACCTTAATAATCTCTCTCTCACACCGTTTTCGTGAACTGATGATAATAGGAAAATAAGGAGATGAAGTATGTGCAAATGAAGTGTTGTCTAACAAGTTGTTGACTCGGAAACAGCTAACACCGCCCATTTTCCCATATACAGGTCTGTGGATCAACACACAGATGACTGTAAAATGAGAATATGCAGCAAAAACACGGTACCCCTCCAAGCAGGCATGGAATGATAGGAACCTTATGCATTTTATAGCCTCTCCATGGTGTGTACAATTTCACCAGGGAAACACATGGCCAACATTCAAAGAACGTTGTTCAGGTATTTCACAGGCTTACGCCGATGGTAAAGGTTCGTCCTCTAAGCATCTTAAATTGCTTGGACAAGCAGTCGGCAGCTGGAGACATCTTCATAGTGAACTCATAAACACCATGGACATCCACCTGAGACCTAAAATGCACAAAGTTGAAGCAGGCGAGTGACCAACCTTGGCGAAATATCGCATCCTTGCTGCATAAAGGCACCCAGGGAAAACCAGAGACTATTAAAAATCCCAAATTCATTAGTTGATTCACTACTTGGTGTTTCTCTTCCATCTTCAAACTCCTCAGTGTGCCACTCGTAGGGGCTAAATCTGCTGACCAGGAATAAAACTACACTGACCCCAATGTAGGCAAACACAATGCACATCCAGATCTCATAGGCTAAAGGATCAAGAAAGGAAAACACTCCTGGTTTGGACTTCTGAGGCTTCTTGATCATGATAGAGATTCCAAGGCTCATGAAGGGCTTGGAGAAGTCAATCACCTCTTCTCTCACAAGGGTGATAGTTAACGGAGCAATTGCAATGTCAGCTTTCTGTAAAGGAAAGAAAGGAAAATAACAGGACCTACCATTATGGTTAAAAAAGACACATTTAAAACTTGAGATGGAAATTCAAGAGTGGAAGTAATTATGGCTCTGGTGCTAAAGAATAAGAAAGAGGGCCATGTATTTATTCACCTACTACTATAGACAAATCGTTGACCTATCTGGCTTAGATAAGGTCATTACACATTTCCTGTGATATACACTTGAAGTTTGGGGATAACATATGTGCTTAAAGACTGGTCAATGCATGTTTCAGTTAATTTTCAAGTTTGCTTCTTGTTTCTGTTTCAACCTTTCAAGTTTTATCAAATAAATAAAACAGTTGTTTTCTAGAGCATCATGGAATGCCAAAAACTGATAAATGGATATTTTAAAATAGAATGACCATTCTCTCAACAATGGTTCAAACTGAATTACTTTAGTTTTAAAGAGATATATACTTACCCCATATACAAGCTCTCCAACCATACCATTCCAAATTTTGGTGTCTGCATCCCTGGCCCCATACTTGCCATCCCCAACAATAGTCAACTTGTACTTGAATCCACAATGTTTGGCAATTTCTGCAGCTAAGTCAACACAGTAGCCCTCATAACGCTCATTCCCCTCAAGCATTTCATGATTTTTCTTCATCATAACATATGGTGATTCCTGTAAGGAAAGACAATATGTTCAACTGATTATCATCATGATTTACCTACTGCTATTATGTCAAATTACTTATTATACCTAGGCATATGTTAGATATAGATAATATGACAGACATTGAAATAACAATATATAGGCATAGTGCTTCTACAATCAACCTCCTCAAATCTCTCTATTATTGGTCATTAAAATGGCTTATGTCTAATCATATTTGAGTAAGATACACAAAAGCTCTTGGCATAGCCTCTCGTTTTATTTGTAATCCTTAAGCACAAGAGAGGGAAATTTTTGCTCAACAGCTACTACCTTTGGGTCTTCCTTACCCTTATTGAGTTCAGGCAAGATCTGTATTACTGCTACTCCAAGTACAACATGTTGGAAAAAGCTGCATGTACAATGATCCATCAACTGAAAATGGTCATTGTCATGGCAACATACTGATTCTATTCCTGAGAGTTTTGTGTCTCACTTCATCTAAGAGATGTAATACGCTAGAATAATGTTACACGTATAGTTATAGAAGCTCTCTCTCTAGAAACCCATGAGAGAGGAAGTATGATGAAATTATTCAGCAAATCTAATGTTGTTCATTTTGGAGGGTTACAGAATATAAATCTAATTGAGTTAGTGGTTCCTTTCAATAGCATGATGAAGGTGAGAATTCCCAAATGTCTAACTCACACTCATGAAGAGAATTCCAGGTGCCACTAATGTTTTATCTAAATCTCTTATAAGTTTCTTTATATTTTCATCTCATGTTGTTAGGAAAATAAATTCACCAATTTATAACCTCATTACTAAGTAAGAGTGCCAAACCACCTTATTACAAAACTACATACCCTAACAAATTCCACCTCCTCCCCACCCCTTGCTTGGCATTGTGTCTTCATGATCCACACATCCAGGCAAGCTTTGCCTCCTTCTTTCAATAGTCATGTATTTGGAACAGGGCACATGGCTACCACTGTGTTCAAATGATTGGTATAAAGGAGATCACACTTGCCTTTTATTGTGTATAAAGAGGGCTTAGCAACATTATTAGCAGCATTATTAGATCATATTACCAAACTGGGGGGAGGGTGGAGATTTGAAAGAGAGTTGGGTGAGATTTGAAAGGATGTGTAAAGAGCAAACAAGACTTTGCTCTGCTCTTCACTAGTGTCTGCAGCAGGGTATTAGTTAGCTGTCAAGCTAGACTCCAGCCTCCGAGAGGATAACATTCTACATACTTCCACTCAACCTGCGTATAACCCTAAGAGTAGGTAAGTGTGCAGTAAGGGACACAATGACAGGTATGCAATGAAATAAACATTGTAAAAGCTGCTGGGTGTCTTACTACTCTAAATCCTGACCATCAAGTCTCCAAGTAGATACTTTGAATAAGAAAACATGCAGCCCAACCTAGGAACGTGCGATTAATTACCAAGATTGTGGTGACCACCACAGTTTTGTTTTCAAGCCCAGATGTGTCATTTCCAGAAGGGAGTTCGGTTAGGGTGACAACCATTTTATCCACTTCACTCCAGTACCCAATCTGGAAAAGGTTACAGTTGAGGAACAATGATGAGAAGTGGCCTGGCTTCATGGAAAACACTTGACACTTTGAAAACCCATGTCTGCATCCAAAGCAACGCCCACCTTACACAGACTTCTAAGGGCCAGCAACAGCTTTACCTTCAGGAATATGCATCTGGTTGGATATGAAATTCCAAAAAAAAAGAGCGAATTCTTAAAATTGGATGGAATCTTTCTATTTTATTATTTGTTTGTTTATTTTTGTTTATTTGACTCAATAGCTTGTTAGGTATCCTTAGTTTGTCTAGAACTCACTATACAGCTCAACTTGCGTTCAACTCAGAATCCCCTGCCTCAGCTTCTGTAGTTCAGAGATTAAAGTCATGTGCCAGTGCACCTGGCTCACTTTTCACATTTACTGGATAATTTGGTTGGTGACGTAATAATTTATATATGTAAATATATCCCAAACAGTGACAATTTAGCCAGACTACTTTAAGGCAAGATTTTGAATTAAACAGATTAATACATGCTTATACCGCTATTTATTTGATCTAATTGCATTACATCTTTAGCAGTTCTTTTCTATCTTATAATTAAAGTCTTCTTATCAAAGTTGAAAAAGCATGTAACACCTCTGCATATAGGTACTATTTTAAATTAATTATTCCTATCACTTATGAAAAATGAGTTGATTTGATTCAAAACAAATCTCAAAACTGAATTCGTTTCTAGAAGCAGCTCATCACTGTCTACATGCACATGCTCTCTGACCCCAGGAGTGGAAAAAGCTCACGATGGAATCTGCCTCTTCAAAGGGAGACCCCATTTTAAATCCTTAAAGTTTTACCTTCCGGGGCCCGTTTGTTTTGAGCTCCATGATATTAATTGTGTAGTTTATTCTTTTTCCATTCTGGTCAAACTTTATATTTCCAGAGAGACCTTCAACTTGAACCTAAGGATGGAATGGAAATAGAACACAATTATTTATTAAATCCAAGATGCAAACTGGGGAGATTGCTCACACTGATCTGAACAGGTTACTGTTTACTTTGTGTATGTTTAAGTTTATTATTTAAATAGCATGTTTTTCATTTATTTTACTTATCAACCCCCACTCCCTCCTCCCCTTCCATACCTTTGCTTTTCTCCCCTTTCCCATCTACTCTCCTCCCCAAATGTTTTTCCTCCATTATCATTCAGAATGAGGCAGACCTCCCATGGGCTTGCACAAAGCATAGTACATCTAGCTGAGGCTTAGCTCCTCCTCTTACACGAGATGAGACCAGGTAATCCAGCATGGGGAACAGGTTACCAATAGCCAGCTGAGCACCAGGGACAGGCCCTACTCTGATTGTAAGAAGCCTTACTAAGAGACCAAATGAATTGTCACACATATGCAGAGATTGGCCTAGATTGGTCCCATGTAGGCTCCTTGACTGTTGGTCCTGTGCCCATGAGCTCTCAGGAACTCAGGTCCGCTTTCTCTGCGGGTTCCCCCATCATGACACCCCTCGCTGGTACAATCCCTCCTCCCTTTTTTCCACAAGACTGCACAGTAATTGTCTGTGGATCTTTGCCTCTGCTTTCATCAATGACTGGATAGAGTATCTCTGATGGCAATTAGGGAAGCCACCAATCTGCTTACAGTAAATGGCCAACTCAGGCACTCTCTCTACTATTGCTAGGAGTTTTAGTTGGGGTCGTCACTGTGGGCTCCTGGGGGCTTCCCTGGCACCGGGTTTCTCCCTAGCCCTCCATACTCCCCATCAAGACATCTCTTATGTCACTCTCCCCCACCCTCCTGCCTCCAACAGACCTCCCACACCCAGTCCACCCAACCTGCTCTATCTAGCTTCCATGTCTCCTTCCTCCCAACCCCCACCCACAGTGTACCCAGGAGATCTTTTCTCCCTCCTGTTCCCAGGGAAATTCATATCCCTCATTGTGACTCCTTGCTATCTAGCCACTTTCGGCCTATGCAATGGAGTACTACTCAGCTGTTAAAAAAAAATGAAGACCTCATGAAATTTGCAGGCATATCGATGGGACTAGAAAAAAATCATTCTGAGTGAGGTAACTCAGACCTAGAACAACAAACATGATATGAATTCACTCATAGTTGGCTATAAGGAATAAAGTGTAGGATAACCAATCTGTCTACTCTTTAGTCTACCTTTGTCTTCTGAGGAGACAACATGGCCTGTATGTTCAACATAAGGAATAAAACAAAGGTAACTTACATGTTTTGGCAAAACAAACAAACAAACAAACAAACGTTGTACAGAAACCACCTTAATGACTGTGTGCTGTTGCGTTTGCACCCGTTCTTGAAACTGACCTGTTTGAGGGCCCTTTCTATTTCTACACCTTGTCCCCAAGGCACAGCTGGGTTGGCCAAACAATCCCCTGCATTGCCTCTCCGGGAGATTTCAATCCTCTGCTTCCGAAGGTTGCGGAATGCTTCGGTCATCACTTGGACAGCATCGTAGGTCAGGGCAGATGTATACTAAAAAGAATTACATATTTTATAAGGATGGGAGAAATTCAGAACTTTGTTGCCCATGACCTAGCCTACCATGCAACACAGGACATCCAGACTGCTCTTGCCTACCAAGCAGCATGACTACTGGGTAAAAAGGACCAAGACGTTAAACGCATCTCCTCCATGTACCTATCTTAGAACACAACCAGAGGTTGGGCTATGGGACTACAGAACTCATTCTGAACACTCAATATGTCCAAATATCTCAGTATCTCAGCTAATTTAACTAGAAGCTTGTTGTATTTGTTGAGATCAGTTTCTCATAGAACCAGTATTTTATGGTGAGCTGTGATGATATATAAACTTTCAAAATAACAATGAACATATCTTTGATGCCCAATAAGAAATTCATTGGTTAAAATAGGAAGAAAATAGATGAGCATTTGAACCTGAATCTTTAATTCAAGATTGGTGGTGCTTACATACTCTTTAGAGTGGTGTTAGAGCATTTATTTGCCTTCTCCTTTGTGTTTCTGGTGTTGAGGAAGAAGAAACAAACTCCACCACTCCTCAGCTATTTCTGTGATTTAACAGTCTATGAGGAGGCCAGCTCAAACTTACAGAGGCTGAGCGTGCATTCACATGACTCGGGCAGTCCTTGCCCTTTTCCCTTTCCCTCTACACCCCCAAAAAACCATTTGATGGCATTCCTAATGCTACTCACCAAGGTCCAGAGGCACTGCTTTGTCCCATCAGGACAAATCACCCTTCCCCTTTTCCCTCATCTTCTATCTCCTTTGCCATGGCATCCTAGCCTACTGTAACCCGGACTTCTGATTTTTATTTTCTTAAGTTTTACACTTGCAGGGTCATTTGCTGCTGTTCATTTCTGCCACAGTCAGAAAGTGGTGTGGGAAGTCCTTCTGTATATGTGTTGTTTTTATTGGTTAATGAATAAAGAAGCTGCTTTCGGTCAATGGCTTAACAGAGTAAAGCCAGGCTGAAAGAGATATATATATAGAGTGAGAAGGCAGAATCAGAAGAAGGTATGTAGCTGCCCATAGGAGACAGACACTCTGGAACCTTGCCACTAAGCCACAGCCCCATAGCCATACACAGATTAATGGAAATGGGTTAGCTTAGGATATAAGAGTTAACTAAAAATATGCTTAAGCTATTGGCCAAACAGTATTGCAAATAATATAGTTTTGGTGTGATTATTTTGGGTCAGAGGGTCCAGGAAACAAACGAGCAGCTTCTGTCAGCAAGGAGGCAGGCCATTTTAACTTTCCTTCCCCATTTCATAAAGAATCACTGTTTGAAAACAGGTGTTGGTGTTTGGGTGTGGTTTGTCCCGAAAACACGGTCCAGGAGGGAGTCCTCATTGTGCGGTAATTCACTGCTATGACTGATATAGGGACAGCACATTATCAACGTATGCCCGAATGGCATGCAGCACAGCCGGGCAATCTTACTCTCTAGTAACTTGATTCTTCCCCCACAGTGACCCACATCATTTTCTGAGTACCATAGCCTTCACCTGCATCTCGTTCTCAAACCCTATTCTGATTATGTTGTATTGTGGAGAGGAAGATGTCCTCCCCCCATAGAAGTTCCTGTTTTGTCACCTGGAGAAAAGCCCAAGCCCCACAACACATTTGCCCCCTGAACGGACAGAACAGAGCTGGCCACACTTTTCTCAGCCCTCCCATTCATGCAGTGTGCTAAGGGTACACCTCCAGTTTCCTTAAACACATTTGTTTCCACAATCACGCATTATCCCTCATCAGCACACCCCTGATAGTCTCTATAAAAACTCAATTTCTTTATTATTTTCTACCGCAATTAAAGAAAGAAATGAGAAGAGTGGAGGAGAAAAGAAGAGAGGGAAGGAGGAGATAAAAAGGGAAGAGGAAAATACTTCCTCAAATATTTTTCTAAAAATCATCATCCCATTTTTTCTATTCTTCTTAGGAAATGCTTTGAGAAAACAATTTGTCCTGGCATATTAACCTTCTTCACTAAGTGCTACTTTTTGCTCTGTGCCTGTGAGTGCCACCCACAGACTCTGACAGACTCTGACTCTGCTTGGGCAGGGCATCCCTTCCTACACAGCCATCCTCCTTTCCTTTCCCGTTTGTCTTATTTATAGCATTTTCCAGCATCTGACCATCCTATGTGAACATTTTTCATCTGTTTCCTGTAACTATCCTCCGCAACAGAACAGATGCTTCAGGGAAGGGTAGCTCTTGCCTATTACCCCTGAATTCTTATAGACTATGATTGGGCTTGGCTTATTGAAAGGGCAAGAAGAAACAATGAGGGGATAAAGAAAGAAAGGAAGG
>JABTXL010008166.1:4462228-4556482 GCA_025134845.1 Neodon shergylaensis | reverse complement strand
GGGAGGGAGGGAGATGAAGGATTAGAAGAAACTTAAATTTCTGATAACAAAAAGATGTTTAAGGGCTGGGCAACTGTAGCAGAACATCTCCCTAAAAGGTGCACGAATCATGCTCATGATTAAAAAAAATAAGTGAAAAGATATAGTTTTACAGCTAAGTTTCCAATTTTGGTCAACGAGAACAGGTGAACAAGTGCATTACCTTTAAAAGCGAAAGAAGGGCTAACCATAAGGAAAGGCGGCTGACTCCATTAGTTTCACAAGATTCTATTTCATGGGTCACTTAAAAGTTGTATTATATTCCTATCAAAAAATTATGTTGATGTAAGAGAAGAATTGCTGAAGCTTAATAAGAAAGGACATAGCAGGCTGCATCTGCCTCACTGTGTATCTGTTTTTATTAGCCCACAGTGAGAAGCATTCATTTTCTTTCTATATGCTATTCAGTTTATTGCCAAATTAACTCTTAACACTAATTCCTAGGTCTTTGAATAGGTAATGGAACTTAAATTGAATAAGTTGAATATTAAGAAAATATTGCGATTCATATTAAAATTATAGTAGCTAAAAGCCAAGATTTTCATTAAGTCAGCTTGCTCTCATTACAGGGAGGCTCCATGAAGCCACCCACTAACTGTTTCAGAGGACTATAAATGTGAGCGAAATGCATTGGAAATCTGATTAGGCTGAGCTAAAAGCGTGCTGATCCACGCAACACAACCCCATTGCTACAGAGCATGCCCACTGGGCGGAAAGTCCCCTCACCTTTGCCCAAATGCTGAAACCTAAACAAATGTTCAAATTATTGTCCTTTTAAATTAAAACGCCCAGTCAGAAACGCAATTCGGAGCAAGTAGATAACGAGTGCCCATTAGCTTCTGGTTTGCATTTCCGGTTCATTTGTTCCCCTCAACGAGTGTGCTCACAATTTTGACTGGAGAGTGAAAGATTTCCGTTGGTTTCCACTGCTCACTAAAGTAGATATAAATTAGTTTGGAGAGATGGTGATGGCTGTGTAACTGTCTTCCTCCTCTGAGAAAAACTGCTGCGTCCCTGCCCTGATGTTACATTCCGTGAACTCTCTCAGCTGAGTTAGGCATTTATCCTTCAGTGGGGGGCCATTTAGCTTAGTGCTTCCCAGCATCGCCACCGCCACACTCACACAAGAAATCTGGGAAATCATTTTTATGGTCCATTTTCCAAATGCAAGCTTTACTACATTTTAAGTGTCTATCTATTGAAGCTCATATTTCAAAGATAAAATGAAATACTCATTTTACATGTTTGTTATGTCCAGTAACATCATGCTATGGGATAATGTGATCACAGGTACCAGAAGATGGCATGTCTAACACCAGAAAAAGGCGCAGAGAGGAAAATGTTTGTGTTTATCTCACTTCCTGCATTACAAATATAAAAGAGGATGCCGTGAATACAATGTAAGATTTGTAGATTGCCATATGGTGCCATGGTTTTTTACACACATTTTCTACACCTTGAAAACATAGAAAATTGTATTTAAAACAGAAATACTCACTACTTTTACTCACTACTAAAATATTTTAAAGTCCTATAGATTTCATCATTTTCAATTTGTTGTGAAACTTGAAGCTCTTTGGGAACAGTTTAGAAAGCACAGAACTTGTATGTCAGAAAGCAGGCCTGGGCTCAGACTTGCCTCTTGCTCCTCCGTTGTCTTGGGGTGGTTACCAGAGTGTTTTATGTGATGCTTCTTAAGTGAGGTCCTCAACCTGTGGGTTGTGATCCCATGAGCATGGAGCCCCCACCCTGCAGATTTTACATTATGAGTCCCAACAGTAGCAAAAGTACAGCCATGAAGCAGCAATGAAATAATTTTATGTTTGGAGGTCACCACAACACAAAGAACTGTGTTAAAGGGTAGCAACATTAAGAAGATTGAGAACCACTGTTGGATTTAGAGAAACAAAACAGTGTCTGTACTGTGTTAGCAGGGACTGAACATCAAGCTAATGGAAGAGAACCCATGTTCTCCTGATTCTCTAGTTAGCATTTGCGATATGGCAGTTATGAAAAAATCCAAACACACAAATTATTGTATTGTGACTTTGTGGTTATTGAAAAAACCTTAAGCCACAGATAGTTTTGTTTGATTTTATAGATGAAGATTACAGGTCATAAAATAATCATTTTTACACAGTGCTCCAAAATTTTCCTCCCAGGGAGGAATTTGAAGCCAGCTCTCTGTGACTCTGAGATAATGACCCGACTTTCCAGTTCACCTGAATTGTCACTATGTAAAACAGAAAATCTCAAATCTTATAAAGTCTTAATAAATTTATAAGAAAACTTTAGGAAGTCTTTTATTTTAATTCCTCACAACATGTAAGAATCAAATAGAGACTCAAGGAAAAAGAAGAGTGGGAAAAAGTGCACTGTGAGCCTAGAATTATTCACGGAACTTAATTTTACATTCACCAGCACCCACCCCCTGGAAGAGCTGTCTGTGATAAGGTCATCTCTAATTTACTGTAAAGCATCTTGAACATGTGCCCTTTAAAACTGCAGGGCACAGAGGTATCAAACTTTCATGAAACTCTACGTCTTTGGCAGTCACACAAGCAAGCCACCATTCCCAAGACGGAAATAGGAGCTCTGTGGGAAGAAGCCAGAATTAGCATCTTTCATTATTTTCCATGGATAACAAAGATATTCTCAATGAATATGAGAAAGAAAGACTTATTTTTAAAGGAACACATTTAAAACACACACACATATGTTTAAAATCATATATACATATACACTTATATGGCTAAAATATAAAGATTATCTGTTGCTTTCAGTGCAAAAATCTTACGCAAGGAGCAAGCATCTCACGTTCAGGGGCTTGGGATTACGAACTTACAGATTCTACCCTCAGTAAAGCGAATTATGCAAATTAACACAGAAAAGGAGGTTCAGTTTAAAGCAAGTTCTGGATTTGATTCAGCCGGAGCAAGTACTTGTTCAGCGGCGGAGTACTGAGTCAATCACCTTCCTCCCTGTCTCTGTGCACAGTTCCTTAGCGATAACAATTTAGGAAAAAGCCCCGGCTGTCTAGGGTGATGACTCTGGCTTCGGTTTCTACACATGGTGAGCAGAGATGCCTACCCACCAGTCCCTGGAGTTTTCCCCCCATGGAGAGGCCATGGGTGAGAGCAGAGAGCCAGGAAAAAATAGGAATATTGATGTAGCTTTTACCAAGGGCCTAACGTGCCCTTTCATATAATTGCTGAAGCTGAGATTTTTGGAGAAATCTTGTTGACCTACAAGTGTTCTTCAGAGGAAGAATTGAGTGAATGCAGCTGAGCACAGATGTCCTTAATTATAATCATACATATGGATAATTCATTTAAATGGCACAACATAGATTTATTTGAAAATACTTTTCTTCAGGATATGTGATTTTGGCAAGATCAGCTTAGTTTTTTGTTGTTATTGTTTTTACATATGTCTTTTTTAACTACAAAGTACACGGGTTTAAATGCACCAAGCTTTGAGGTGCTGTAAGTTATTTTAATATTTGCAGTAGTAAATGCTGGGGTGTAGCTGAGCCTGTGGTCAGTTTCAACACTCACAACGCAGAATTAATTCTGCTCCGCTCTCAGAGTACTATTTAACGCACGGTGCTAATTACCAAACTGAGAAAGATTATACTATTTTCAGACAGGCCCAATAATTCTCTTAGGGCAGCAATTAAAGAAGTTGGAAAAACGTGTGTTAAGTTGGCTCCTGAGTAAAATGAGGTTCTTGTGTGAAAACTATTATTTAAAGTGCCACACAAATGTCCGTCCCTGGTGGTGGTTGAGCTCCTTAATGCTGGCCGGGCATGAAAGACAGAGTGGAGCAAAGGTGATTGTGTGAAAAGGAAGCATCCATAGGCAGGCCTTGCAAGGGGGTGACACAGGGAAAACAAAATGTATTTTAAAATGGAAGTAGTTGTCATTATTTTTGTTCTACTAACAAGTGTACTTATACTCTGTCTCCTTTAAAACCTTTAAGAGAGGCGAAAGATCTATTTTCCATTGTCCCTTGTGAATACAGCCAGGTTAAATTATTACAGCTTCCTGGCTTATCACCAGAGTAAACAGCTCTGGGCTCTTTGGCTACCCTTGATCAGAGGAACATAGCAAATGCTTGTAGCAGGGACTTACAGCAAATTCTATAGCAACAATAATCCAGTATTCTCTTTCTTGATAGTCTGATAATTAAAAAGTTCTTACTTATTTTTTTTCCAGGTCATTATTGCTCTTTCTATAAAAGTCTCCCATGAGCCTCTCTTGTGCAAACACTATTTGGTTGAGAATCCGTACCTGTAAGGAAGCGCATGCTTCTCAGGATCTTGCATTTCTTTAAAATCTGAACGTAGCTTTCAATTGCACTCATCCGTAAGTTAGACATAAATGGCTGTGACTTCTGCAGTCATTATGTTATAAAGAAATTAAGGAAAAGGTGTCAATGCATTGGCTCCCTACCCTGAGGCATAGCCACAGTTCAGGCCCCATACTGGTCTGCCTGTTCAACAGAATCCAGTAATCACCAGGGAGTCCAACAGATCAGCACCTATCTCCAGGTTGTTATAGACTCTCACTGTGTTGGAGATAGAGCTCAGAGCCTCATCATGTGTGGTCAGAACTCCCTGACTCTGCACAGTCCTCATGACAGCTCTGGCCAGTTCTCAGACTGATAGAATATTTGTCTGTTTTCCTTGAGTGGGAAACTTTCTGTATACTTTTCCCAATACTTAGAGACTCTGATCCTGTGCTCTTTGAAACTTACTCAATTTCAGGTTTCAAACTCTTTTCTTTTTTCCAAGAAGTCTTTCTATTCCACAGCCAGTCCTGCATGTCCTCCTAGGAGACACCTTCCTCTGCATGCACATGCAGGAAGCTCTTACTCACAGTCTTTATGTTTCAGTCGTTATTTTATGTGCTTTTGATGGACCAACCAACAACATATTGGCATTTAATTTCAAACACGGAGATAAGACTAACAACATTGAGAATAAATTCATTATGAATACATGACAGCGAGGTCGAGAATAATTTCAAAAGATAAAACCAATGTCTTAAGCAGAAGCACTATAATGGCTCCTCCCTTGAATGGAGTAAAGGCTATGGTTTAGAGAGTTGACCTCCAGTTTCAATGAGGGGATACCATTTGCACAAGATTGAAGAAGCACAATCTGCAGGTTTACTTCTGCAGGGATATAAGGAGAAAATGTTCTAGCAGAGGAATAGTTAGTGTATGGGCCCTTAGGAGGGGATATGTCACGTGTTTAAGGACTAAAATGGAGGAATACAGTTGAAATGAATTTGGTAATAGAACCTTGCCAAGAACTAAGGTCACATGTGAGGTGAAGAACATGAGCAATTCCTATGTCAAGAAAATGACAAGTGCAAAAGGATCCTGGAGCTTTCGCAGAAGAATCACAACACACTCTAATTACATTTCAAAGCAAATAAAATATAGAAAGCATGGGAGACAGGGGAAGCAGAAGAAACAGTTCTCAAGATAGCATCATAATAGGGCAGAGAGTGGGTGGTGGTTGGGCTTGGGTTGGTGGCAGAGCAAAAGACAAAGCATGGTGAGAAGTAAGACAGAATGAGTGCATTTACTGCCAGGTTGGATAATGTTTTATTATTGACTGTTGTTAACCTTCAACTGTGCCTAATGTATAAATTGAACTTCGTAATCAGAAAATATGTATATGAAAAATACAGGGTGTATGTGCAAGTGGGGGTAGGATAGAGGGAACTTTTGTAGGCAGAGACTGCTCATTCGTTTCCCAGCCATCCAGACCTGAATGATACAACACTGCTTGGCCTATTAGCTCTGGCTTCTTATGAACTAACTCTTCCATCTTAAAGTAACCCATTTGTACTAATCTATGTATCACTACAAGGCTGTAGCCTACTGGTAGGCATCTTTCTCCTTTGGTAGCTACATGGTGTCTCCTTGACTCTACCTACTTTTCTCTTCTATCTCTGCTTGGAATTCTTGCCTTGCTTTATTCTGCCCTGTCATAGGCCCAAAGGAGCTTCTTTATTAACCAATGGTAACAAAATGTATTGACAGCAAGTCCCACATCACCTCCCCTTTTCTGTCTAAATAGAATAAGGTGGGGAAAGAGAGAATGGGAGAGAGAGTACATGAAAAACAAAAGGTTGAAATGTCTTTATTTTAGGGAATGGAGTTGGGAAAAGGAGCAAACTTTTATGTATTTTTATGCTTCTGTAATTATTTAATATCCAGTGTAGCCTGTAGTTAACAGCTTTTTTTGAACTATGTAGACAAGAACTACTGACCCAAGGTCAGACAGTAATTCAGTAGACACTATTATAGAGCTTAGTAGGCTCTATAGTTTCTGGTATCCACTCAGTCTAGGATCATGGGGCACTCTCTTGTAATCATCGTCTTTTGATCCAAGGACAATAGTAGCCATACTACTTACAAGGAAGCCATGCCCTTTTCGCAAGTTCCAAACGGTTTCTTAAAACACTATGAGGAGGGGAGAGGAAGGGAGGGGAGCAGAGAAAAATGTAGAGCTCAATAAAAATCAATAAAAAAAAAACAGCATGAGATTTGCAGTTTTCTATCTGTCATGCTGGGGCATGACCCTGTGTCTTCACAAGATGTTCTTTCCCAAATCTTCTTCCTTTTCTTTGCTTTCCGTTCTAGCTTCATGGAAAGAGTATTCAGCCTTTCTTAATCTCCTTCTCACATTTTATCCTAATCGTCTGTAGAAAAATGGCTTGCTCACTTGACATACATTGTCCTTTATTATATTTGTTCATTGACATATTTATGTTTTCTTTTAGACTGTGCATTCTCAAAGTCAAAGTTCATACTTTTTTTCATTTCTGTTGCTTGATTCATTTCTTAGCCCTCTAGAACAGAAGCAATATGTATCTGGATTAGCATAAACTCCAGCCCAGAGATGAATTTCCCCTAAAGGCGTTCAGTGATCTCTATGAACCCTCTGGGGTAAAATATAGGAATTGCAACATGTTCAACTTGGAATCAACCTTAGCAACTGGCTGAAATTCCCTGTATTTTGGAGAAGGATAGAAGCCATGAGCCTTTATTAGGATCTATGATTCTCACACTGTGCTAACATCTACTGAATGGCATTTAGTCTTCACAACAGCTGGGAATTCACAGCCAACAGCTGGGAATTAAGAGCCTTGATTGTGATACATGGATGAGAACCATGATCTAATAAATGACAGATTCCCAAATTGTTTTAAACCCATAAGCCTTCTTCTTTGTGGTATCCCACTATGAAGAACAATCACAAACTCTCTGACAATTGGCTGAAGCAGCCAAAAGGATGCTATTGTAGAAGGAAAAAAATAAAGAAAAGGCACATTGGTTGAGTTCAACAGATTGAAATCTGGGACAAAGTTTCAACAAAATTTAAATAGAATGCATTTCTGGATACCTCCTTCCTCATGAATCATGATATAAGACACATGGAGGCAAATAATGATGTAGATTCTAGGAGACAAAATTCAATCTTATTTTTTTTCTTTCTCATGGAGGCAGTATGGAGTCACCACAATAAGTTCATTAAGAATGTGACGAGAAAATAGATTTAAGATTGTGGGAGGAATGCAGTCTCCATCACACATCTAAACAGCATCATTTATTAAGCCATAGAAGCTTAAAGTTCAAGGAAGGGATGAATGAACTGTGAAACATGCATTAAGCTAGACAGAGTCATGTCCCATGACAACAAGTGTCCCATGTCATTCTCAGAAGCTCTGTTACATTACAGCACTGTACAGGATCACATAATAGACAGCCTAAATTTTCAACCAAGGTCACCAAACAGGAACACTCTTACCTTTTAGAAAAAATAAGGTTCTTTCTCACATCTTACAAAATGGTTCTCTGAAATTAACTTAAAATTAAAGGGATCTATTTATATACCCCAAATATAGAACTTTAAGCTTTCTATAGTTTATCTAGTAAACTTTCATAACCAGATACAAAAGTATAGTCATATTTACACTTTATGTATTGGTGTGGAGGTCCTTCTGTATATGTGTTGCTTTTATTGGTTAATAAAGAAGCTGCTTTCGGCTTAACAGAACTTAGGCTGGAAGAGCTATATAGAGAGAGTAGGTGGAGTCAGCGAGATGCCATGGAGCCACCAGAGGAGAAAGACACAACTGCCAGTAGGAGGCAGAGGCAGGCGGATCTCTGTGAGTTCGAGGCCAGCCTGGTCTACAAGAGCTAGTTCCAGGACAGGAGCCAAAAAACTACGGAGAAACTCTGTCTCGAAAAAGCAAAAAAAAAAAAAAAAAAGAATCTTGCCAGTAGACCATGAGCTTCGTGGTAAAATATAAAATAATGGAAATGGTTTGAAAGGTAGCTAGCAATGTGCTTAAGTGATTGACTGAGCAGTGATTTAAGTAACATAATTTCTGAGTGATTATTTTGGGTCTAAGCAGCTGGGAGCAAACAAGTAGCCTCCCTCAACAATGCGTGATCAACTAGTTCCTGATAACTTTATATATATTTCATAACATACAAAGCACTATTATGTTTTCAGCTATATATGTATACAAATAAATATATATCACCTTTTCTCCTTCATTTAACACATTTCCAATTTCATAAAAAGACCATTATGTGTACCCCAAATCTTTTGACATCAGTATAAAAATACTGCCTTAACTAAGTCTGAATCTTAATTCTACTCTCAGTAAGATCAGCAACAAAGACCAAATACCCTCATCAGCAGAAATACCCAACTTAGGTAGCAACAGTGTGTATGCATGTCTACACACTAAACAGAGGAAGAACTCCATGCTCAAAGGCACGCAGGACTTCACGGTGAGGCATTTCAGTCAGCTTTCAAGGATTTTGCCTGACTGTAGATAACATGTTGATGTTTCTGTTATTAAAGTAATCATGTTTCTATCAGCTTTGTGACTTGCACATGCCACTCATGATCAATTATCTTATACATACCACACATTTACATGCCACATGTAGGCATTTTATGTGTGCCCTTATGCTTGTTATCTAAACTGTATGCAAGGGAAATGATTGAAGATGGAAAAGAGTCCATATCTATTATTCTTTCTTTAATTTATTTGTAGGCAGATATTATAGGTGACAGCTAAAGAGCCTTCTGCTCTTTGGGTCTTAAGTTTAAAAACTGATTCCTCACACAAGGCTTCCCAGGACATATAATTTATGTTTTTGCTTGCCATCTGTTCCATAGCTGTCTGTTCCTTCCCAAACTGTGGGCTTTTTATTCTCTTTCCTCGTGGTAATTCCTCAGAAATCTGTCCTTTGATTTGCCATCAAAGTCCCTAGTTAAGATTCCACACAATATAAAAATTCCATTAGACAGGTAAATGAATGAAAACATTGTGGAGATGCAGAAGAACACTACAGTAACACACCATGTATCTTATGTAAGCAAACTAAATACTGAAAATGCATTCATCAGTCTGTGTGCTCATAATCCCTTGAGCTGAACCCTATCCCTTCCAGTATGTTCTAAGCATGTTCTTTCCCTTATTGCAAACCTTAATCGTCGCTGTGTGCGCTCCGGGATATTCTTTTTCTTCCAGTGTCGACCACCTTTCTATAAACTTAGACACCAGGGAGTCATCGTAGTCCACAATCTGAAATCCAGAGACATTTGCACCTCCAAACTGAATTTTCAGCAGGTCTCCATCAGTAAATCCCTAGATATAAAACACACTTGTGTTATCCCTCTGCAAGTTAATCTCTCCTGTGTCTCTACACAGTGTGTCTTTACAGGTAAAACACACACAGGGAAGATAAAATGCCTATGTAACAGGTTTCACATACTTAACAGCCAATGCTTCTCACCACACCTCATTCATATTGACATCATGGTGGGTCTCTAGTTGATTTGTTTACTGACTGATCATCTCATGCAAAGCTCACAGAAATATCTGCATTGAAGTTTTCTCTTGTACTGAGACAGCCCCCATGTGTCTGGTAAGGAATGGTCTCCTTCAATGAGTTTGTTGTGGAGTACAGCCTTGTGTTTCCATATGGAAAATATCAATCAAACTTTCCTCAGTTAAACCGATCATTCACTCACCTGATAAAAATATCTTTAAAATTAGCAGGAAGAAGCAAACACCCAATCGTTTTTCTTAGTTATTTAACAGAAATGCAGTTTCACATTAAACTTGCAACAGATTGAATGCAATAATTGAATTTGATCCAATAGTTACAGCTCTGGAGAGAAGTTTGGGTGATTAAGGGAATGTATGTGTTAAGCTCTTGGACCCAGGTTCCTTCCCAATAGCCACACTGGGTGGGTCATGTCATCCAGCAACTTCTCTGATGCCCCCTTCTGACAAGTACAGGTATTGCACTAATGAGCACAAACCCACACCAACATGTTACATTTCTCATGAGTCCAAATCGTGAGCTATGATGCATTCAACTGAATTTTCTTTTTATTTTTAAATCAAAGAAATAGAAACAAGATTTAGATGTGGCTGATATAAATGCATTCACATTTTAAATGTATTCATTCCACCATACACAATAATTAAATAGATTTCGAATTAAGCATGGATCTTTTATTTGCTGTTAGTATTAAAAATACAAATTATTATATTTTGTATTTGGGCAAAGAGTGATTGCTTCATGTCAGCCCACAATTGTGTTCCAATTTAAATGGTGTTAAATGGACCCTGTGTTTCTAGGGTCCACGTGAGGCTCATCTTTTTGCTGAGCTGTAAGGCCTGTGGGCAGGGGGCGGGGCCACGGGCCTTTTCCCCTTAGATTTGTTTCTTTCTCCTGTGCCACTTAGAAACTTCCAGTCTTCTATGCAACTGGGTGCAGTGTGTGTGTGTGTGTGTGTGTGTGTGTGTGTGTGTGTGTGGTGTGTGTGTGTCTAAATTCTGGGGACAAAGTGATGTGTGACTGGAGGGAGGGCTCGGAGTTCTGTGCGAGGACTTTTGCTTTCTGTTAGTTGTCCAGTTTTAGCTGCATATTTCTCTGAAAAGTCATATGAACTAGAAGTAAAGTTTGTGCTTGGTGGTTCCCTTTGTTGGTGGTGTGTGGAGAGGGTACTTGGGTGTCTGTTTATTCCTCTCAAAGGACTTTGAGTCAAGGCTATTGTACTGAATACTCTCCTTGATGCACCTAGGTGTCCTGGGACCCATCTGAGATGTTTAGCTGATGCTTGGTCCATAAGAGTTCCCCTGTTCTAGACAATAATTTATGTCCATAACTTTTGTTGGCAAAATTTCCCTGAGAAAATAGAAGCTGTGCCATTATAGTCGTAGCTCAGTGACAAAAGTATTTGGGTTCTGGGTTCAAAAATCACTCTGCCTTCTCTTATGTTGGAGGGGAATAGTGTAGTTTTCTGTAACACAGAGCCCCAGGGAATCAGATTGAACCCAAATATCAATGGAAGCCCATTCTTTCTTATATTTTCTTCCTGTGTGTTCTATTGCTCTCTCACAGGTTGTTGCTAGCCTCACATTCTCAGTAATGTGTGCATGGAGCCCATGCCAGGCTCTGCCTCTAGGGATGGAGGAGGAAGAGTGGACAGCGAGAACAGGAGCTACCTGACTGCTTTTCCGGTCATGTCTTATATTCCTCTTTTTGCCCTGCCTCATGCCTCGTCTCTTCAGTGCCCTAAGATAAAGCCTCTGACTTCTTGTCTTCCTAGCATTTTTGTTTTCTTTTTTTCTCTCATTGGGTTTCATATAATTTTAATCACTTTTCGTCATTTTGCTGTGATTGTGCAACACTTTCAATGAAAATCTTTGATAAGGTTTGATGTTGCCCTAAATAAGAATCTGCATTTTCCAAATCGTTCTTACTTTACTCCTCTGCAAAGTTTCTATTTATAAAAAACGAGGAGAAACATGAGGAGGAGAGAGGAGATGAAAAGCAAGAAGAGGAGGTGGAGTAGGAGATGGAAGAGGGGAAGACAGAAACAGAATGAGAGCAGAGAGAGATCAACACCTGACAACTCAGTTGGCAACAAACCACCAAATGACAAGGGTCATATTGCTCAGGCAGATGTATGCACAAGGCTTAAATCAAGTGACTCATCACTAATCACTAAAATCTGAGCTGTTAGTACACCTTTAACACCTCTAGCATCATGAAACCTAAACTTCCTAAATGATTATCCATGAGTTAAATCCATGCAAATAGTAGAGATAAGAACAGGAGCACAAGATCCTAGGACCAAATCTCATGGTATTTTGGGCCAGTTGTTCATTCAAATCCTGCAACAATTTAATCGTAGACTGAATCTGAAGGACCAAGATCACTATTAGCAATTCTTAAATGAATTAATCCATATGTGAGGGTTTTAAAGAATCTTTTAGAGTCATCTCCTCTGACATGCATAAGTCAGAGAAAAAGCGTTAGCTTTCTGTTGAGAACTTGGAAGATGAAAACCCTTCAACAGCAGGAGGCACTTTTCAGGTTTTAATGTCTAAATTCTCAGACCTAGCATCAGAATCGGGACTTCTGTACTAACTGAACTGCCAGAGGTTTATGAGGACTCGAGGCTTTGGGAAAAGGAGAGCAGAGCCACATTCAGCGTCAGCGTGAATTTAAGGTTCCTAAACAGAGCCATGACAGGAGCATGGACTTGCTCCCTTAGACAGCACTTCCTTTGTCATGGCGTTACACATCAGCTCTCAAATTGATGAGACACCTTCTGTCATTATTTCTCAATGTTCCCACAGAATCTTCTCCATCTGGACATTTACAAAGATCGCAGCTTTCACTGTGACTCTGTGCTGCTCACCAATTGGCACAATTCACACAGGGGACTTAGTGTGCAGGCTGTTCTGGGCCTGGAACGCAGCTCAGCAGAATCACTGCAGAACCTCGTTTCCTGTTAACCCTTGTGTCTACAACAGTCTTTTCCAACCTCCTTGGTACACACTAAGAGAAGAGTCCAGAGCATGGTCATAGCAGCTAGGAATCACACCACCGGAAGAGAGATTTCACCTTCAACAGCCAACTTTTTCCAGACTCAGGCCGCTCACTGATACTGACATGACTTTTTTTCAATGAAAACACTATTTCTTGCAAGTTTTATTCTGTTTCTGTGTCTCTCTGTCGTACCAGGGATGTTTTCTGAGGTACAAGCTGATAGATACTCCATGAATCCCAAATGAAGCTTGCATTTGCATAAGTATGAAGCCTTTGTATGGTCCTATCTATCACATGATCTAGAACACACTTGTATTTGCCACCTCTTTCCCTTTTGTTCACCATGGTTTTCTGAGTTTGCCCATGGTGCAGAGATCGTTTCCAACAAACAGGGTCACAGCTACTCAAAGATCATGAAGAAAAAGCAAAGACTGTTTTGTTACTCTTTTAACGTCAATTTTGGAAATAAAAACAAATGTCCAATAATCTAAATTGATTGGCTATACTATAGAAAGAAAAACCACAAAGAAATATAATGAGCCAATCTGCTTTCCAATATGTACTGAATTGACAAGAATCCTGATGACAGGATGGTAAACTCTTAAGGACTCTGTTTCCATTTCATTGTGATACTTATACAATATGTAGAAAATCATAAATAAAATACTTTCAAGACATTGATGTTACATGTTCTACAATATATAATTGATAATTTTATTGACATTATATTATCATATTTCTAAGCTTAATTTCCTTATAAATGTACATCAATTTAAGGTATTATATACTAAAAATTCAAATGAGAATGCACACAATAAGTTTATAAAACACGACAGAAAAAATGGATAATTAAAGAGTTAAACTATATTTTTTAGTACAAAATTTTCAAGATAATTTTTGAGCAAATATTGTTGTAAAGATGCTTTTATCACATCTAAAAACTAGAACTAATATAAGTTGTAGATTGAGAAGCCAACCTAAAGCAACCAAATAAAATAATTAATTTCTCATCTGTAAAAGAATAATCAGACTATATATCAAAAATTCCTTATGAATGATGATCATTCCAAACTAACACATTCAATTAAAAAGATTATGTAAGTGTGCTAGGGAGATATCTCTGTACTACAAGCACTCATTAATTCTTCACAGACCAGGGTTAAGTTCCCAACACTCACATGGTGGCTCCGAACTACTGTAGCTCCAGTACTAGGGGGTCCTATGCCCTCATCTGCAATCTACAGGTACTGCATGCACATGGTGCACAGACACACATGCAGACAAACACTCATTTCCATAAAATGCAGATAAGTAAATCTTAATAAAAGCTTAGTAGATAGTAAAATAATGCCAGTTAATTCACCTACCAGATTTGCAATGATATAATGGTATCCTTTAACATGTTTTCCAATGGTAATAACCTAGAAAAGAGAAACACACACATTTAATATGTATGAAGAACAACATACAAAATTACTAATGGGATGATCTGATCAGCAAAAGATGGAGTTTGGGGTTTTATGTTCCACTAGTCATGTTTATTAAAACATTTTTATATTAAATAAAGAGAATGCTTCTCAGGAAAAGGTAAAGTTCATTTTAGTACTTAGTAAACATTATCTATTAAAATACCAACTACTAAATCAAAATAACTCCCATTTTTTCAATAATGAAAATATACCTATATTTTTGTGGGGAAATATAGATTCAAATATGTTTAATCCATAACAAGTCATTTCTATCATTGTATATCCTTGGCTTCCCAATAAACAAGCACCTAAAATAAACATCTGAAATGCCATAGCTATACATCTATATACAATAATCATGAATTGAGTTTATAGAATGACAAGGGGCACTAGCAATCACTTATAATGTTATTCTTGATACACTTATATCTTAGTTCAAATGAACATTACTTTCAGTTTTAGGCAACCACATAGGCAAGAAGCTAATTTCTCCATATAAATCTGAGTCAAGCAAGATAAACTTACTTCTTGAGATAAGAGATTACTCTAGCAGTGGTCATAGCATCTTTGGACATTATTGAGTCATATTTCCTCTCACTGACCTATATTACTGAATAGGTGAAGGTGAATGACCTTGGTGTAGTATAGTACAGAGATGTACCTGGTGATAAACTCACTCTTAAGTGAGAACAGGTGAAAAATGCATTTAATTCTCTTAACCCACAAGCCTTCATAGCTCCCAAGCCAAAGTTCAGTGAAGTATGACTTACTTTCTTTTATGATTGGAATATATGGGGGAGAGTGGTGACCTATACCCACTGCCTATCATTCCCAGAGAGCACTATACTGCATTTGGTACCACAGGGGAGAAATTGTTCAAATGGACAACTTCTGCTAAATTCATATACTTCCTAATGGATCATAAAATTAAACTCCTTAAGATGAGCCATAAAAGTCTATGGTCATAATAGAAAATAAATAAAACATAATAAAAAAACTGTTTTGCATAATAGTATACTTCTTTAAAGCCCTCAGGACGTTCTGTCTCCTCACTTGGAAAATTCTCCACCTTGCCACATGAATGTACTATTATCATACATGTTGTAACCAATCTCAACCTAGTGGTCACCTCCTTGCTGAAGACTTCCATGACCACCCACACCTAAGATGTTGTCAGGTGATTGTATGGACACATTCGGTCCAAGAGCAAGGACAGAATTTCCAGAAAATGTTTTACAGAATACCATGCCGAAATTGTGTAGCAGCTGTTTGAAAGGAATTTAGGGTTTCTGTAGGCTTCTGATACATTTCTACATCACACAGCTAAATTGCCTTTTCCGAGAAATCAAATCCTCCACGTTGAAGTCAGAAGCTTGAAGAAAAGATGTTCTTTTTAAGTGAAAAGTATTCTAATTCTTCTTGGCTTAATCAACAAGCATTGTGTCCATAAATATCTTAAGAACATCTGTTGATTTTGCCCATTTGAGCAAGCTATCATGAGAATGTCCCTGTTTTCCATCTGAGCATTAAAATGAACACTACAAATGATAGAAGTTGTCCCTACTTCTGTTTACTGAGAAAAAGAAGAGATGAAATTCTCTAGGTTATAGTCTTTATAGATGTTAGTGCTGGCCATAGTCACCATTATAATTTTGCTTTTCAATAGCAATTAGTATTATACAACAGAAAATTTATGCTAATTCCTAAGTGTTCTGATAGCAGAACACGTTTTTAAATCTGAGCACAGTCAGAAATAACTGTCTTCAGGGTTTTATCAAATAAGATTAAAACAGTCCTAATCTAATGCAGGCTAATTCTGATGCTAATTTCCCGATGCCACGAAAATAAAGTGTTTTGTCCCATTGCCATTCTCTTGCAAATACTAGTTGAGTGACTTAATAATAGAGTTCTCTTTTTCTTAGGCTGTGCCCTATAGACACCTTGTACCTGGTGGATTCTGTCCACGAAGGACATCCTAACCTAATCTAAACTGTTGCTTTCAGTCCTTCTCTCTAAGAATAATTTGTTCTTTTCAGCCATTGTCCATGTTATGACGACATTACTACAGCACTGACTTTCTCTGATGAGACTTGCCATGTTTTATTTAATGATGCTTTAGTTATACTGTTTCTGCTGCAAATAAAGCATTAAAGACTTTGAAGATTTGTACAAAAATAAGAGACTCAAAGGTAGCCAAATACTACCTTTTGTGTTTAATATGTATAAATCATTCCTCTCAAAAGATGGGTTGATTCTCATTACTTACATAGTTTTAGCTGATATGATCCACCTATACCCCATATGTTAAAGGCTTGGTCCTCAGTTTGGTTTTATTTGAAGGTGGTGCAAGCTTTATGACATAGGATATAGTGTAAGGAATTTAGGACATTAGAGGAGTACCCTTGAGGGGTAGAGGTACCCCGATCCCTCCATCTCTCGGTTGCTTCCCAGTTACACTGAGGTGAGCAGTTTCCCCCAACAGGTTCAGATGTCATTAGATGTTGTCTTTCTTCTAGCTGGAAAATTACAGGCAGCTGGCTGTGCATGAGACCTTCTAATACAATGAGTCCAGACAAACATTTCTGCTTTATGCTTTGGTTTACCGTTTTACTTGTTGTAGTAGCAGAAACTTGAGTAACACAGCTTTATATGCTATAGGTTTTCATGCTGTATCTATATTAATCTTCTTCCCGTATAAGGAAGCTCATGAGACTCAAATTGCAGCCTTTCTTATCATTCTTTGCATCCCTCACGTAGATAATAATTGCTGACGAAGCGATTTGCCATCCATTTGTGCACTCGTTTAGTGTATTAGTAGAGGTATATATTTATCACATATAACAATGCTTTTTAGGTGACCTACTCCATGTAGACTTACACAACTATGATTAAAGACTTTGCTTTGAATGTTACTTTTTATAGTCCCAGTTTGCTGTGCAACTTTCCTATTCATGTTTTTGAAAGACAGAGTTTTATAAAGGTTTTCGTCTGTGCTTATTAGGAAGAAACAGGAATATTTAAATTTTAAACCAGACCAGTGAATATTAAAATTCAGCTTTAATGAAAACCTCCTATGAAGTTCAAATGTGATTTTGATGTGTGCACTTCAGCAAGAGGCCTACAGAAACAGCAATCCTAAGTTCATCGCCTGAGACCAAAATCAAGATTTTTTAAGTTGAAATTGTTCTCCTGCCTTGCATACAATTGAGTCTCTTACAGGTCACATTAGATTGATTTAGTTATTTAATTCTTTATTAAGAACTCTATTTTTATTTCTTAAGGCCTATATTATATATCAGTTAAGGTTTCTAACCCTTGTTTTTAGAATTGTTGTCCTGGTTACATTAGTGGATTTCAGTTTTTATCTCAATAGTTAGAAAGAGCATAAATGTATACCCAGCTGTGTATTTTCTTTCCAATCTTATATACTTTCGAGGAAGAAGCAGCTTCAGTCTCTCTCTCTGTCTCTCTCTCTCTCTCTCTGTCTCTGTCTCTCTCTCTCTCTCTCTCTCTCTCTCTCTCTCTCTCTCTCTCTCCCATATATACATACAAAATCTAGCTAGGACTAGTGAAGGATGCCTTACTAAGAAAATCATGAAGCATACTTGGTCAGTTTCTCTGCCTTAAAGCACTGAGGATTTGGTTTCTTACTTTGTTACCACTTCATGGTTGTCTTATCATGAAAGGTCTTGTCTAAAGGAAGTCAGTAAGATAAGAGCAGACAAAAGCATTCCCATATCTGATATAATTATTCTAACACCCAAATGAATACTGTTGACTTCCTAAGTCATGCACGTGATCTGATTGTATTTCCTTCCTTCATATTTTGATTTTGTAGATTAAAATTTTAAGTGAACCCAAATTTTCTGATATGCATGCATTATCAAAACATGCTTCTTACAACAAATGCCTCCTCTTTCTTCTGCTGTAGTAGACTGTGGTGGTGTGAAGAAGAATAGCCCTCATAGAGATCCATGTATTTGAATATCTAGTTACCAGGGAGTGGAACTATTTGATAGGAATAGATTAGGAGGTGTGGCCTTGTTGGAGGAAGTGTGTCACTGGGGGTGGACTTTGAGGTTCCAAAAGCCCATGCCCAACCCTACCTCCCTCTCTGTGCCTGCACGTAAGGATGCAGTTCTCCAGGATCATGCCTGCCGTGCCTGCTACCATGCATGATGGTAATGGACAAAGCTTATGAAAGTGTAAGCAGTTCCCTAATTAAATGCATTCTATTGTTGACATGCCATAGAGTCTCTTCATAGTAATAGTGACTAAGACACATAGGTATAAAATAGCATATGCTTTCTACCTGGTATTTAAATAACCATGTATAAACTCCAAACCAATTTACCATTGCCTTAGGACATCATACTTGTTTTGACCTAATTTAATCAGAATTAAGTCTAAAGTTTTCAACTCAGAAAAGCATGTAGGCTCAGCACAAAGCTTATGTAAAATATGAAAGCTTGGTATTATACATTGAAGCTATTAAATGATAGAGCCAATCTGTTAGCATTATTGACAGCCATCTGCCATTGCTTACTGAAGCTAGGGATAATTCAATTGATGACCTTTGCTGCATTGTCCATGAACTATAAACTGAAAACTGCAGTACAAGCATCTTGCAGAAGGATCCTTGCCAATGCTGATGTTGCAGGCATGGTCTATTTTTGGCAGAAAACAGAGAGAAACAAACCTGGTCCACAATGTCATTCACTTTATCCCTTTCACAGTCAAGGATTACACGCCGTTCTTTTTTTAACTCCAGATCTTGAAAGAGCGATCGGTAGGTCTCATCTTTCTTGTCGTTATTAATGTTCCCCACATTGATAGCAGTCACCTGCCACTTCTTCTCCGCAGCAGAGTCCAGCACAGCTTGCAGTGTTGATAAACCTGGGAAGACAATGGGTAAGGAAGACGAATGAAGAAACTAGAGGATCTCAGAGCCGGAGTGAGAAATGGCCAGATTCACGCCCTTGAGTTTAATGTGTTTGTTTGGTGATAAAAAGGCTGATTCTGACAGAAGCTATGATTTTTATCAATTTCTGCTTATGTTTGTGCCAGGCTAAAAAAAAAAGCAAAAACATACTGTCAAAGGAAATTTGGAGCACATTCTTTGTAACTCTGAGATGTGTTTCTTGTAATATGCTGACATGCAAGATCTTCAGTATCTTCAAATTAATTAAAATAATAAAAATTCCCAAGCATATCCCACTTTATAGAAGGTAAAATGGTTTTAGCTGTAAGTGATAGTCTGCCATTTTGTTCTAGTAATCCTGATGGAGTTTGTTTAATACATGTTCACAGAGACTCCCTGAGCAGCTGAATATCACAGCCAGTGATGGCTAAGACATCTTAGCCTTTGCTGTCTCCAGCTGGTAGCAGAGCGAGGGCTTTTTTTTTCTTTTCCAGCCTTCTGTTATATTTTTATTGTTGGAATTGATCTCATAGATATTAAATCATTTATCTATTAACCAGATGGTGGCAGCTATTTCTTTGGTATGGATTTATCTCCTTACCTAAATATAGAACTATTTTTCTAATTATTAGTAACTTTTGTTATGGTGTGGTATTACTTCAACAAGTGGCCCGTGTGGTATTTAATTATACAATAACTGCAGCATGTTTAAAACTTTAAGATCAACAACCAGGGTCGATTGTTTCTTAAAGAACTAAATCTATGGTTTAGTACTACAAAAAGTAACAGATGCTCTTGCCTTCTGTATTCTTTCTGCTGTTTTGTGGGAGAAAAGTTCATCGATAGAAGAATAACTTCATGGAAATGTGATCTCAAGGCCCCACAGAGAATTCACTCTACATATCATTTTCATTCCAGAATGATCTGATCTGTACACTTCAAAATATACCCCGATCTGTTTTTATCTATATGGTGTGTGATTCACCTGATGTGAGCAGATCTGTTTATAATCTAAGTTCAAATAGCAAATTTACAATGGCCAGGAAACGAACAGCTATCTGTTTTGTCCACCAATATCTCAAGCTATAAAATGTCATTGACAATCCTATGGATTTAATGTTAGTCATAAGCAGGCAAAATAATTTAGGGTATTTTTTGATACTGGCAAATAAACAAATTTCCCAAAGAGGGTGTATGCCAAGTGGTGAAGCTGCCATTTGCAGCTTTTTCAATAAAGATGTGGAAAATGCAGCATCAGTCAAAATCATAATGGAAATAGACTCAAGTACCTAGTGTTAATTTGAATTAAACCCATGAAATCATAATTAAAATAAGTATTAAGAATATTTGTTTGCTTTAAATGGGTTAGATCCAATCAACTATATTGAAAATATAAACTAGCAAGAACCGTGGGATTGCAGAAGCATTTCCTTGCTTTTCCTGTGTGGAATCTACTCAAGGTGGGGATAAAATCAAGTTTCTTTTAGCCATCATCTAATACACGTGACAAAGCATCAGTTCAGAATCAATGCTGTGTGACATCCACTGACGTTAGGGAGTCAAGGCAATGACTGTCAGCTATTCTGTACGACCCATGACACAGTTGTATATGCAGAACTGAATCTTATCACACTATCAATTTACAGAGAATATATGAACATATTGAGCCCCAAGATGTTCAGATCATCGAAATCCAGAATAGGAAGCAGATTTCATAGTAACAACTCTAACAAAAATATATCAAGCAACCATGATATATAGAGCTCATCTTTACCCTGCAAAGTAAAGAAATGTAACAATGTAAACAAACAATGGTGTTAATGGATCTTCGCTAAGCGTTACAGTGATTAGATAGATAGATAGATAGATAGATTGATAGATGATAGATAGATAGATAGATAGATAGATAGATAGATAGATAGATAGGCTATATATAAAATAAGATAATTGCATATTTTTAAAGTGTTATGTACTCTCAAATAAAAACCTGATGATGACTAGTATTTGTTTATAAAGAATTTCAGAGAGGCAACGAAATGCCAGATAAAACAACAAAAATCTTTATGTAATAGTCATTGTGAGAGAAGCTAAAAGTTCCTGACAACCTGGGTGTGGTGCCATAGTCTGGAATCTTAGGTCTGTTAAGGATGAAACAGTAAAACCATGAGCGTTAGAACTAGTCTCAAAGCAAAAGCTTGGCCATTTTTCTGATATTGATTATAATAAAGATTAAAAGTAATTTGTTAATAGATAGTACATAAGAGTGTGAAATCAGAGCAGTCTGGGAAAGACTAACCAAAGCAGTCCCTGGTCTGCTATTACAACAGAAGGTAGAGATAAACATGCATTTCTCAAAGGGTGACAAAGATTTCCCTCCACTTACACAATCTTCAGTGATAAAATCTTAGAATCCACCACAAAGCACCTGTAAGGGCTGTTTACTCTGGGCAAATCCAATCCCCCCAAGTTGTAACTCAAGTAAGTACCTTGTCTGCTTCTCATCACCAATAAGGGCAGAGCACATACAACGGGTCCCCTCAGCAATTCAACAATCACCAGCTGTTTGAAGATACGTTTTGTAACTACTCCATTGTTTTTTCTATCTTTCCAGACATGGGCTTCCAGTCACTTTAAAACAGGACTACAAATAGGGGCCATACTCTCTCTGTTTTCTCATAGAGTAATCCCCAGGAGCCACCTTGACTCTATGCAATAAGATATTTTATTTCATTTTATTAAATAATGAAGTTTTCACACCAAAAACTTCAAGCACTAATATATTTGGCATTGTCTGGTCTTTGACAGATAATATAAGAAAATTTACATATAAATTCACTTATAAATGTCTAAGTAGATTTCACCGTAATAAATGTAAGCCTAAAATTTATTGGCAGTTTACCATGTCACAGAATATAGGGATGATATATAAAATAGAAGATAATGGATTTTTTTAACACCTAACTTCCAAACTCATTTATTCTCTGTCACAAGTAACGTGTACTCAACGTAGATTCTCCATTATTAAAATTCTTAGCATTAATGTTGTGGACGCCGGGTAACCTGACACAAAATACTTCTTTTTAAAAGCTCAACTTCTCACGTCATGCTCTATGAGCTCTGATACAGTTGACTGTGCATGACATCACATCACTCATTCACAAGCTGAGGGCTGATCTCACCCCAGTGTGGAAGAGACTGTTGCCTCTTGCTCAGGAATGCTCTCTCTCAACATTATTTTGCAGGGGTAGCCACAGACTCTCTCAAGACTGGCTACTCAGTTTCCTCCTTCCTCACAGCTGACAATCCTGAAAGACTTCTACTGACAGACTTCTTCACAGTTCATACAAGATTTTTAAAGTCGTGAGACAGACTCACTGCCTGCTTTGCAAAGTGGGGAGGGCTGGCAATGCGGAGGGGGCGGGCAATAGAAGGGGGGGCAGAGGCGGGCAATTCTTTTTAAATTACACACCACTAAAAATACGTGTTCTAGCTCTGAAGATGTAACTAAAGTCTTCTCCCACAGCCCACGTCCACACTGCTGTGCTCTTGGCCCTACATTGGATTTAGGGGAAAAAGCAAGCTGAGCTTTTCCCCTTTTCATATGAAGTGGCACAGAGATTTCTTCATCAGAGCATGAATCCCTTCGTTGAGACAGAAATGTGCGTGGGAACCAGAAGCCCTCCATAAACACTGATTCACGGAGAGCTCTCAGTGAGAATGATTCAGGCAACCCAGATAGGTATTCCACTGCAGCACGCCATCTTGCATACTTCTTACTTCTGAATAATTAGCAAGAAGAAAGGTGTTGAGATAAACACCTTTGTAAAATCGGAAGAAAAATTTGAAAAAGCAACTATTCCTTTTCATCATTTTTTTTTTTTGTTTTTTCGAGACAGGGTTTCTCTGTGGTTTGGGAGCCTGTCCTGGAACTAGCTCTTGTAGACCAGGCTGGTCTCGACCTCACAGAGATCCGCCTACCTCTGCCTCCCGAGTGCTGGGATTAAAGGCGTGCGCCACCAATAACCTTAAAGCATCCCAATTATATTATGAGTCCAAAATTAAGTTCCCAATTGCTATTTAGTTCTTAAACATTTGGATTTTAGAAAGAAATAGCTAGTTCAACATTGTTAGGAAGAGGCTTTGCATGCATGACCTAATTATAAGTTGACCGTTTTGCGAAAATTCAAAAATGACTGGCAGTAATGTTAATGTCATTTAGACCCACTATCCTTAATAGTGAAAGAAAAATTCAGGAAAAAATAGCTTAAAATATCTTTCATTTGCTTATGAAGGGCTGAAATTTAAAATGATAACTGCTGAAGGACATACTCCATTCAGAACTGTCTTCATTCTTAAAATAGTTATATTTTTGCATAAAAATTTACTATCTCACTCATTCCAGGCAGCGTAATTAATACGCATGCTCACTAAGTCATGGCACTGTGCCTAGACTAGATTATAATAACATGCATTTGCCTCATCAGCTTTCTCAAGACATCAGGGGGAAAATTGTAGTTTGGAAGCATTTTAGTTCTGTGTTAGATGATTTCTTTGACCCGGAGTCAAAGGGATAAACAGCCTTAGTTCAATACTAAAAGCAAGACATAAATATAGAAATGAGTCATTGATTCCATTTTTACTTACTGTACAGAGAAATATATTATCTTCCTTCATTGACATTGAACCAAAATCACGTGTCATTGCACTCAAATTCAAATATATTGCACCTGTATCCAAAGACCAAAATTATGAGACCTTATGGGCTGACAGGGCTGGCCCATTCCCCTAGTTAAAAGTGTTATGCTCCTTCTTACCACTCCCAGTGCACTGATAGCACAAGAATTTTAGGAAGGGCACGAAGTCCTCAAGGAGTATCAGACTGCTGCCAAGTAGCTGGGAAAAGAGACGACACCAGCAATTCTGAAATGTCAGCATCTGATTTCCTGTCACCGGGAAACTGAGATTGGTGGAAGATAATTCCGTACGACGTTCACAGCACCCAAGGCTTCCCATGTGTCTCCCAGGATGTAACCTCGGCATTTGGATGGAGTTTGAGAAACAAGGTTAAATGAATTACAGTATTAGTTAAGGGCAGCCTGATGAAGCGAAATATGTCTAAATCTCTTTAATCTGGTTTACAATTCTGGGGAGAATATTGTTGTGGAGAGAATTTCTGTCTAGTTCTCATGCTATTCAATGGAACTTTTATTTGCTGGACATCTTAATGTAACACTGTAATATAACATCATAATGTAACACTCCACAAATTCATGTAATCAAGGAGGTAGAGAGACCATATTGAATGAGCCTCCAATGATGTCAGTTGATAGAGAAAATTATAGAATCTCTTTAAGAAGCCTGATTAATAAGAATAAGGTAGCACAGGTAGGCCCTCCACAGCAGGTAACACGATAATGAGCAGGGAGCCCATGAAAGCTATAGGGTAATAGTAAAGACAGCAGCTCACAGAACGAATGTATGGATAATTTTAACATTATGCAATGTCATAAATTAAGTAACTAATGAGATAAAAGTAGTCAGCAATAATGCCATTTCCATTAGCCAAATAAAACATAAGATAAAGGCCAAGGCCATTTCTGTGTTTGAGAGTCTTACATATTTATCTCTGGAAACAGTTGAAAATGGAAGGCTGTGTAACACTTAACACATTAAAACATCGGCAGCTACTTGATAATATCTCAAAAGTGTGCCCAGAAGGTCACTCTGGGTTTAATGTATAATTACTTAATATTATGACACTAATGTTCTTTGGCCAACAGATGCACTTGACTGGATTCAATTTGTATAATTTAATAATTGGAGATTATCTCATCCTTCCAATTTTATTTAATATTTGGAAAGCATTAATAAAATTGTTGTAAAATGCCCCAGGTCCTCTTTGCAAGTACATAAGTCTGTCCATTCTTTTATTTCTGAATATCCCTCTTCTAGTCTTTGTGTTTCTCTTCCTTCATGTTGCTGTTGTCTATTTGAATGTTTTTGAGGTTCACCTTTTTTCATTGAAAATAGATTCTTCTCTCATACAATACATCCTCTCTTTACTCCTCCCAGATCCCCACACCTTCCTCTCATCCCCAGATCTACTCCCCCTCCATGTCCTCTTCAGAAAAGAGAGACAACAGCTGAACAGGACAAAACAAGATACAGTAGACAAGGCAAAAGCCCTCATATGGAGGCTGGACAAGGTAATAAGAGGAAAAGAGTCCCAAGAGCAGGCAAAAGAGTCAGAAACACACCTGCTCTCGCTCATTTTTAACTAATGGGAATAACAGAATGAAGGCCAGGGTGAGGTAAACTTCTAAACCTGTCATGCTGGCATTTCCTTACAAAGTGATGTCTTATTCCCCTTCCTAGAGTGTATAACAATTTAAAATTCATACAGTCATTGATCTGGCCTCTGGCCTCATCTACATGTAAGATTTGTTCATCTTCTGCCCCTTCAACTTAGCAAGCATGATTGCCTTCTAATATCAGATTAAATTTAAGAGGCCCAAACATTTAACTCATTCAGTGAATATCAACTCTGTGTCTAGCATTATCTGTAGCTCTGCACGTCTAGTTATGAACCTCACAGCCAGGGTGAGGAGTGCTTCTGGGTAGAGTTTTCCTGCAGCTAACAGTAAAGCCATAAGTAACAAACAGACCTTATTCTGGGTGACTGAATCTGTCCTTGGAATGCAGTAGGAGCTCAATAAATAGTTCTTGAGTGATATATCAAATACAGTATTAATTATAAATTGTTTTACATCCTAGGAAGGGGAATAAAACATTGCTTTGTAAGAAAATGCCAGTATAACAGATGTCCTCAGGAAACTGTATATCAAAGCAGACATCAAGAGCCTCTATAAATCTGAGCTATATGCAGACACTTGGGGTGAAAATGGTTTGGCCCAAGTCAGAATGTGAAGGAAGGTCAATCAGATTTAGGATTTAGATTTAGTGAATGAGCAAGTCTGGAAAACTCACTGGAGAACTGGTCAGGACCCATATATTATAAAGCCTGAAAGCCAGTCTGAGAATTCCAATGTTATCCTGATTGTAATATGAAGAAGCCATTGAGATTGATGCTGCCAAAGGAAACACGTTTAAAATAATTCTGATTGCTTTGTTGAAAATGGATCCCATAGAAAGCAGTGTGGCATTAAGGACGTGAGGTGTTGAATGTGTACATTGACCTGGGGGCTTAGGTCCAAAAAAGAAGCGACCAAATATGAAATACACACATAGATGGAAATAGCATCACTATGAAGTAAGTGTTAGAAATGCAATTAAAATATGCCGAACTTCCAGAAGAGTTCCAGGGATGCTAAGTCCTAAAAAAGTGGTCAAAGGGCAACAGGGAAGCCTAAATACCAATAAGCTCGGTTTTGTAAATCGTTTTCATCACATACACAGGAAACCCATATTAAAGTCACCCTGTACTTTGAGATCCACATTTACCATCATGACTCTGCCTGTACTTTATATGCATGATGTAGATATCAATTCTTCCTTCTCAAAACAGGAGATGAAGCTGTTGACACAGATAATATTATATTATGAGTACTGACTGGTTTTTACACGGAGGCCAGTCATGCCTTGGTTCAAGGGGACAGGGACTGAAGCCAGACGCCTAGCTTGAGCAGGCCTGCCTCAGCCAAGCCTGAGTGATAGAAGGAGAATGGACTGACACTGGCTCCCTCCAGTCTGCCTCTCAGCACAACAAGGTGCTCCAACTTGGTCAAAATGGGCTTCTGAATTTCTCTTGAAACTTCAAATATTCCGAGAAGTGAGCTGCAAAAGGAAGCACTGTGGAGCCTAGCTATGTCTCTATAAAGTACTTTACCCTCTTGCCTTTGCTTACAGATGACCTCCAAAGACACATCAACATCCCCCAAAGTATTTTATACAATATGAGGTGTGCACAGACTCAAGTATGCTCATCACAGACATGATGAATATTAAGAAGACCTTGACTCCTAAACTCCTAAAGCAGCCCTTCTAATACGGTAAAGAACACAGAAACAAAGAATTCCCCATCCCCAAGTTGGCGCACTGATAGAACACATAAACAATCCTGTGGAATTATATAAGGCAGTTGGCGTTGGATGCCAGAGGCCTGTGCCGGACTATTCTACACACGGGTAGATCATGACCTCACGAGCATCCTGCAACTTCTCTGAAGTTTAGAGACCTTATTTTAAAAGAAGGCTACTTTCCACCTGATAAATCTTTTGCATTGAACAAGATTTAGTAACTATACAATACTATAACACTTTCTATTTATATACTTGTATGGATTCCCTTTAAGCCACTTCTCTGATAAGGAACATAGCCATTCTGGAGTCTTTGTTGCTCACATGGCTCACATATGCTAGGACTGAACACTAAGTCATTAGATTGTCACAGGCTATCCCTTTCAACTGTGCTCTGAATCTCCTCCGCTTGATTATGTGCCTGTGTTTGTTGTTGTTGTCTTGTTCTGTTTTTGCATTGGGATTTTTGTTTAATTTTTTTGTTGTTTTGTTTAACTTTAAGCATGTAAATATACTAAAATTGCATGGTTTAATTACATAAAAGTGAAACCAAGAAATTCTTAGGTATTTATTTACTTTTAGAGCGCCCCATAGCCATACCAAAGGCCAATGCTGTGCTGGAACCATTAGGAAGGGACTCCTGTTACCTACCCCTGTCGCTGTCGTAGAGGTACGCAAACTTGTCCCACTGGTAGTACTCGATCAAGCTAAGAAGGGCTCCTTTGAGGTCAGGTCGCATCTGGATGACAAACGGATGCGTGCCATCTGTCGGGAAGCTCGGAGTGATGAAGGACACATGGAGCGTCCCACAGAAGGACGTTATGGTGTTTACGGACTTCTTGTCGTAAAATCCGAAGATGGCATAGACGCCTCTTGAGAACTGAGAGCAGACTGGAAATCAGGAGCACAGAAAAGGTGAGTTATTTAATCGCCATGTAATCATATAGATATTCCTGAAATGCGGTATTCATGTAAAGTACAAGATCGTTACCAGATCAAAAGAACTAGTAAGTTAATACTAATGATTCATTAAAATTTATAGAAACATTTATTTAGCATTCAATTAGATAAATTTAAAAAAAACTATAAAGGATAAAAAGCAGGAAATAAGGCTACATGAAAATGCATAGATATTTAATAAGCTTCACATGGGTAAACGTATCTTAGGAAAATTTTTTTAAATGTATAATTCATTGAGGTTTAAAGTATTATTTTGATTAAAATGTAATTGAACTCCCTTTCCCCTTCCCGTTTCTCCTTTCAATCCCTTCTATGTCCCCCTTTCCAACTCCTTTTCAAATTTATGAGCTCAGTTGGTAAAATGCATGCCACACAAGCAGCTAACAGTGTGAGCCATGGAAGCCCCATTAAAATGCCAGCTACAGTACCATGCATGAGAGACACCATCACTGAGGAGGTGGAGACAGGAACAACCCTGGGATTCACTTATCAAATGGCCTAATCTAACCAGTAAGCCCCAGATTCAATGAGAGACCCCATGTAATAATAAAATAGACTGCTACCAAAAGGAACCCCCCAAATATGACATCTGTTCTCTTCATGCACATGCACACATGAGCACACTCACTGGCTCACACAGATGTGCCGACACACACAAAGAAATTTAAGCTGATAGTGCTTTATATCACAAGGATCACAAGGCTCGTGTTTCCATACTGTCAATGCTAAGAAATCTCCGTGAGAAGAAAATACCATGTTTGTCTCAGATATACAGAGGTCTATCAGCAGAGAGGCATATGCTCATCTCTGTCACTCAGTCAATTAGCAGTTAAATACAGCTAATAAAATTAAATAAATTTCCTAATTTTACTTTAACAGTTGGCTTAACCTACTTACTTGTTCCTCTGCCTGGCAGTTCTTTGGTGAAATCAATATGCTACAAATCAATGTGCTGCGAAGTTTCTCTCTGTTCCATCCACCCTACTTCACTAATAGGAAATTCTTACATTATGCGTATCATGTGTCTGTTAAGTTTTATATTAACGCATTTCTTTCTCATGTTAACTCTTAAGATAGGATCTTTTATTATCCTCAAAATAATGACAGGAAAATTACCACTTTGAGTAAATAGCTTGTAGCCAGTAAGAGATGTGTTCAAAGCCAAGCAGTCTGCATTCACAATCTGCATTCATATCTATTATACAATACTTTTTAAATGCACAATTAATGGACTATCTACACAAATGTTATTGCTCTTGTACTCCTGGTCCCTTCCATTGATATTTCGTCATTATAATTGGAATGGTCTTTTGAAACACCAATATGACTGTCTCTTTCTGATAAGTAAAAGCAACTCGACTCAGGATTTCAGTGCTCTATAGAAACCAGCTGTAGCAGCCCTCAGTCACCAGCCCAGGGGATCAGATGCTTTTGATGGATGCTTAGCTGGTATTTGCTGAAAGACCCTGAACCTATCAGCATCTTCCACATGAATTACTTCCAATACTGTCTTACTTCACTGAATCTCTTTCACAAAGATGAGTGGAAATAGATTCGTTTCACAAACAAGAGCCTTGTTAAAGTAGATGTAGATTCTAATAAGCAAATCGAGATGATCCGTAACTAATAGCCAACATTTGAATTATTAAGAGATGTTAATACATCAGAAAATAAACAACAATGGTTTTTCGTATATTTCATGTAACTACAAGATGAAATTGTGATATTTTATTTGTCCTCCTCTAGGTAAGGAAAGTAGCCTTTAATATATTTGATGACGGAGTCTGTTCATCATATAGATGAAAAAGACCTTTGGCTGTTAAGTCTTCAGGCAAACTAGGCAATGATCTCTTAATTTGTACATGGATAAATGCATACTGACATGGGTATTTTAAATTTAAATTGGTTATAATTCTTGTTATAGCTTAGGCTGATGAAGTATGGCATCTGAAAAGGTAGGGTTGCTATAAAATTCTCCCTGGATCTACTTTATTTGATTTCCACGGAAAGGTTGGCATGGCGTCCAAACACTGGGGTTTTCATGCAATATGATTTATTGATGGGACTTCCTCTCTTGAGCACAATAGTTTTCATGATGGAGAGAGCAGCATCACCGGAATGCTCAAAAAGAAAGCCGCTGTTTGAATATAGAATCTCAGTAAAGAGCCACGCATTTCATTTTTCACAGATCTGAACTGTGCAGTCAAGAGACTTCTTTGTTACTTAAGCAGCTGGAAGCGCTTCCTTTGTCTCGATAAGAAAAGCAAACTGTACAAAACTTTATAAGAAATTTTATCTCTTTTAAGTCAGAAACCATACATTCTCTAGGAACTTCTGCCAATTCTTCAGTGAATACTGCTTTACAACATGACCTTGGTCCCACTCAACCCTATCACCTTATGGTTCACAAATTATAATGACTTTCTTTTTTCCTACTTCACTCTATTTTTTGGGTATTTTTTGTTAATATCCTACTTCTACAGATGCCATTTGATCAATATTTCTCAGTCATGTTCATTATCTGCAGATACGGTAAGAGTGACATTGAGATCTCTGAGCAAGCACTTTAAGTGAAGTACTATTTCCAAGTTCACAATAACAATCTGAGAATGGGAGCTGAATCTTATGTAACATGAGTGCCTCATGTCCACACATCCAAGACCTTCTGCAATCTTCTACTGTTGTTCCCCAGTACAAGCTTGTATTTGACTTTGTATTATTGTCACTAAGTGCATTATAGGTCTTTGATAAGAAAGTTCTGCTTTCATTTTTTTTATATAGATGTCAAGCAGCAGAGGGAGATGAAGAAGGAACTGGTACAAGCTGTCACTCCCAAGAACATGCCCAAGGAACCTACTGCTTCCATTTAGGCACTAGCTTACAGTCTCTCACTTTCCTAAAAATCCTCACAAACTGGGGTGTAAGATTTTAACATTAGCAAGAGGTGTAGGGGTCATTGCTTAGTCACATTTTATCATTTTGCTCTAGCTTCCTAAGGCTTCTACCTACCTCATAATGCAGAATGAATTGTCTGTCTCTGAGAGTCAGCATCATCTTAGCCATTAATAAACTGATGTAAGTCTTTTCTGAGATACAAGCCAAATTCTTACCCATGACCTCTAAACCATACCAAACATAAGGGTGTGTACTTCCAAGATAAGAAATTTTAAAATAAAAATCCCATTTCTAAAATAAAGTAAAAAGGAGTAACAAGGAAGGCAGAGATGGGGGAAGAAAGAAGAAGATGAAAATATATCAAGGGAAACACTAAGATTTTCAGCACTGTGCAAAATGTAAGACATCCAAGATGCATGGTATCATAATGAGAACGTCAAAGCGCTTGAGTTGTTCCATTGCTATGGCTTTGCCAACTTGCCTTTCACACTAAAGCCTTCATAGGATGCCTGCTTCGTGCATGAAAGTTTCCCAAAACTAGTATTATATGGATAACATCAAGGACTGCTGCCCTCTTAAGCACTGGTCACCTTTCTTGGACAGTGTACATAGGAGCCTGTGACTGCTTAGGTTTCTGAATGTAAAGAAATACTTCCCCCAGCAACCCTGTGTCTAACTGGAGAATGACAGCACGTTAAGCAAGTTTACCTTTTGTGAACTTGTCAACTCTGGGTTTGATGTGGTCTTATTTATTCTTAGTCGTCTTCCTGGCATCCTTTCTTTTTCCCAGTTGAAAGTAATTAACTTATTTTGAGTGGTGCTATTCTTGCTAACAAGTACATCTTACTTGGCCTCAAATTTTCTCCTTTCCCAGCCTTTACAAGACTTTCTGCCATACTCTTTAGTTCATAATTATCACTATAAACCTGGATAAAAGATTTTCTGACAATGCCACAGCCAAGATGTTGACTATCTTAAACATTCTTTCACCAGCTAAACACAGCTACCCATGGGGTCTCATGAAATGGACAATAGGTAGAGAAATTCATTGCCATAACAAAACATAAATATCTTTGATTAATACTATCAGTAAGGTCTTTATTTCTATCTGCATCTTCATGAATCAATTCTTCATGACCTGCATTCTTGACCTCTAAGTTCATATTGGAATAACTCAGTCAGCTTTACCTATAGCACTGTAGGCTTTTAATAACATAGATCTCTACACTTTCCTAAATCCTTTCTGTATTCTCATTCCCAAAATTTAACAATTGCACTGTAAGTTTTACTAATAGCAGTGAAACGCATTCTTAGGACTGACTTTCTGTATTAGTGGGAATGAGTGATAAACTTTTCATCCTTGTGCCACTGTATGACATAATAAATTTAATAAAATAAGGACTTCTTTTCATTTTTGGTTTCAGTGCTTTCATCACCTACAATCCTCTGCTCTTGTCATTCTGGGTCCTTGGTCATGTGTACCGCATTGCTGCTACATGTACTACGGTTCTGTAGCACCTGTACTATGTGTAATATGATATTACCTGTAGCTTCTGCCCTACGAGTAAGGGCCCTGGAGATTGCAACACACACATACACACAGAGACAGAGACATGGGCCATCCTTGAAACAAGAATGCCCCAAGAATTCTCCCTTTATTGTGTTCAGGGGAAGGTTATATAGTGCTCTGGCCACGCCCCAGTTCTTGAGATCTTTCAGCTGCAGCCACCAGAAATCACTCCCTTATATCGTGCTCAGAGCAGCTGCTAACTCAGGAAAACAAGTTGTTTTGCTCAGAGAAGCTGCAAGCAAGTTGTTTACAGAAAATTAAGGGTCTAGGGGTCCACGGCCCCCACCAGTCATGCATAGAAACATATGGCAGAGGAGTCTTGTAGCAGACAGGAAGCAAAAAGACAGAAACAGAAGCTGGCTGCCAACCTCCATTGGCATACCCATAATTACCAACTTAAACATCACATCATATAAATTCCTACTATTTCTCCAAATAATTCTACCAGTATGGGAAGGGAACATTCAACTTATGAACTTGCAAGAACATTTCCTATTGGAATGATAACCATTATGGGTGGGTAGAGAAACCTATTGACACATTAAACACTAAAACTGAGAGAGGTATTCTGAATTAATTAGAAATGTGCTTAGTTATTTCATTTCATCTCCACTTTATTCCCCAATGATACTTCCAAAGGGTAAAGTTTCCTCCCTGTCCTACATCTTCTAATGTAAGAAAGTTTAGAAATACCTAGATTATCCAGAATAGTGTGCTATTAACTCTTGGGGAAAATCTGAAAAAAATAACAAGCTTTCTAAAATGATGTAGACAATATTGGAATTTCCAAACAGTCATCATAGAAATGGAAGACAGAGAAAAACAACACAGAGTTTCAGCTCTAGCTTCATGGTCTGTACAATTACAATTTTACACATTATTGTAAGTTTCCGAATGATTAGACTAATTACCATAAGAAGGTCACGTATGAGTAAGGGTTTAAAAATGATTGCCAAGGAGTCAGTGAAGACACTCTCTTGTTGAGTTCTATTTGAGTTAAATATTTAATAACAACATTGAAAAACTCAGAAAAGTAAAATGTTTCCTTAAGACATTTTAGGTCAAACCACAGAAGTCCTAATCTCCCGAGTGTAAGGAACTTGCTGATTGTTTCCCTTTTTGTCACAAGAACAGATGATATAAGCCAGCAACAATGCTGATGGTGCATGCAACACTTCTATCCTCTTGGGTCATTCTGCTCGCTGGTACTGCTAATGTGGCATTCACAACAGTCTGGAAGACTTCACACCACTATTTAGTAGAAGAATAAAGAGCTGTATATGATTGAGATTTGTTTTTTTTTTTACATTTATAGATTGAAATGGTGTGAACTTCTTCATAAGCAGGAAGACAACAGCCCCTTTGCAGCTCAGCTTGTATCTGGTGATGGCTCCATCAAGAAGGACCACTGCCCTTATACTCCAGACAGCACAAGAGACCTTCACCTCTCATAGTGCTTGAACAGATTTTACCATTGAAGTTTTCCTATCACTGGTTACAATGATATTCTACTCAAGAGTCCAATCACATCTTGCTCATATCTACTGAGTATCTCTGACCTTGTCTAAATATGTGATTTGAGATTCTTTCCATTACAACTAATAGTTTTCTGTGCTAATTCCTTCTCTACACTACTGCCTGCAAACCATACCACCTTAGTATTTTGTCTCTGCCTTTAATTACCATCTGCTGACTTGTTCTTCTACCACTCAAGCTAAAAGTAATGCACCACAGACTTGACTAACACTTGTTCTCTTCAGTTTGACTCTGAGTCTTACAGGTTTCCTCCTTCTCATTGCAATTTTAACTTTTAGACACATGCTCCTGGGACTTTGTTGTTTTATTTTCTGTTATTTTATAACAGGATCTCACCCTCTAGTTAAGGTGGGCTGGGATCTAATTGTGTAAATGATTGTGAACCTGCGGTGATCTTAACCTTCCACGAACTAGATTCGGTATGTGCCTAATCACTCCAGGAAGACACACATGTTTCTTAGACCTTTACCATCATCACTCTTGTCCCCCCACAACTATTTTATTGACATGGAAAATTAAAAATTCCAGTTTCTTGGAGAAAATGAAAATAAAAAGAGGAACGAGGAAAAGAGAAAAGTAAGGAAAGAAAATTTGCAGAAGTTTAGCCTGGAAAGCTCCATCTTCCTATAGGTTGCTCTTCTGTGACAGCATAGGAATTAATGACGTTACTTAGATTTAGAATTCCAGAACAACTTTCTCAGCAGTGTCGGCCGCTAATCAGCCACGTGGAATCCTCTATGTCTTTGCACCTTACTCTCCATGTTCTAATTAATGCTAAAACTAGCTATCTATCTATGATGCGCCAAAAGTGTGCTCATATTTTCCCAGCTTCTAATTCATCACTTCCACAAAACAGTGTTCATATATTGAAAACTAAACCCATCTTCTAAGGCCAAAAGAGATAAGGATCTTCCCACTTTGATCACCTGGATACAAGTGTTCGGCAAGTCCTGTCCATCTGTCCTCTCCAATTTGTGTTCCTCAGCTTTGCGGACAGTGCCTAACAGAGTCTCGTAAGCACTTAATCACTAAATTCCCGCAATAACGTCTCAAACCACATCCCCTGTTATACATCTCTTTCCTATCACCGCACAAATCACTCTTACTTAGAAGTCACCTATGTGCTCCAATTGCTGAGTAAATAGCAGACAGCGTCACTCAAGTTCTACCGGTTTTGTGAGGTCTGAGTCTCCTGTGTTTACCGTGTATGATTCTGAAGCCATTTCCATGGCTGTGGGTTAGCCAGTTTTATCTCTGCTTAGCTTTCTCCTTAAATACTAGCTCAGCTGAGGAATGAATAAAGACCCAATCACCTGTGCAAACCCAACAAGTTCATGACACACGCAGCCATGTAATAAACGGCACCTTAATAAAGTAACAGTTCTTTGAAGTGTGTCCTGCCTATCACACCTTCCCTTATTTTATTTGTATATACCTACTGTATACTGTATCTGTCCTACTGTTTCTCTGTCTTCAACCCATCTGAAGAGTGAGTGACAGTGTTAGGGTGTCTTGCTGATTTATGACTTCCTTAAACAAAGGGGTCAGTATAGAAACAGAACAAAAGCAGAGAATTAGAAGCCAGCTCTATCCTTCCCTGGACACCCGGTAGAAAAACCGCTGATTTTGAACCTCACTTCCAAACAATCTAGTGACTGTGGATGTATTTTTTTGTCTACCTAATTCACAAGGAGGCTTTAAGGATTGTGTTGTCAAACCTATAGATAATACTCAAGAAATTAATGCTTAGATATGTGTGCTTTTAACAGTAAATCCAATCAGAAGGATTTTTGTATCTTCTGCAGTACACAAATCAGGAATTTTGTAAATAAATCATTACAATATTTATTATTTGATGACTATATGTTAGAATCAAATGGCTAATACACATGAGATACAGGTTCTTGCACTGGGACTTCATTGCGGTTGGTACTCAAAATTCTCAGAAATCAATACTTTCCTCCTGAGTTACCATCTTTTAGTTTCTCTGGCTTTGTTTTTAAGTCCATAAAAAACTGGGTCAATCTTTAGTCAAGCAAAGGATGACACTCTTTGGAACACCTGGGACATTCAATTGTGCTACTATTTCAAAATTTATTTTGTGTGGAGAGAATTTTTCATGCCAAGTGAAGAAGTTAATAATCCAGCAAGATACATGACAAAAGAGACATACATCAGTGAAGCACAGTGTTCCCCTTTATTGTGTATGCATTAAGCCTCAAAGCTTACTGTAAGTGACATTTAAGCCTTCGACATATAATTGTTGTAACATTATGTGGTACACACATAGTTAGAATTTTATGTAAAGTTTTTGGAAGAATGATAGAAATAGAACCATGATTCCATTATTTGTGGAAATTTTAGGTCAGCACAATTTTCTACATTATTGGTGAAATGGAGAGAACTACCCCCTTTCCACGAATATGGATGTTTTAAAGTTTAAATATCTACTGCAGAACTTCATTTTCTCATCTGATTTGAACCGCTTCCACTAAGGAGATGGAGGTGGCAGCTTAGCATCTACACGAATCTCTCTAAATTTCCAGCAATCACTGCATACCTAGTGAACCGAAGAATAAATGGCCCCGAGACAATGTGTGGAATAATAAGCATACCCCCAAGTGACAGTATCTATAAATTGCCTCACTAATGTTTAACCTACAGTCGTGGCGCCCATCTACAGAGTAATAAATTGCTTCCCCTTTGCATACATCTTGAGCCCATTTTTCACAGAAATAGTTAATGTGATGCAATATCACCTCTCAGTCACAGAAGACTGAAGTTGTAAGAATGCATTTTTCATTCCTCCCAGCAAATATCTGTCCTTCCTGACTTTCATGCTAAGTAGTCTGAGTGAGGTTAAATGTCCTAAGTTTATTGTTGTGGCCTTTAATATATGCAGCTTTAGAAATCCATAATATTTATCTTTGCTTCATTCTTCATCCAAGGTGGCAAGCTATAATGGGATCGACAGTAACAGGTAATAACTCTGATGTAAATTTTAATGATGGGACCTGCACAAGGGAGAGAAGGAGTATTCCCTCCGTTTATATAAAATGCAATTTCACAAGAGATGGTTCCATATCCATCTTGGCCATGTAGTTCCTTCACACACACACACACACACACACACACACACACACACGGTTTTGACCTCTAAAATGTCTTGCTGGCCTCAGGCTCTAGGTGAGTTCCACATATCTATGCTCTGATGTGGTATGAGTTCATATAACCATGCCTACAGCCAACTGGGTGTTTCTTTAAAATGACAGAATTTAAAGGTCTCAATGTCCTCAAAGGTAATATCTAGCTTATATATGACTCTAAATGACTGCACATTCAAGAAATAAATTCTAGAAAATGCCAAGTCACTTATGTATATTACTTTATCACCTATTTTTCATATAAGTTTTATGTGATATATAATCAAATTCAAGGGCCTTAGTCACCATTATCTGTATATTTTATTAGACTTACATTTGTTGTTCTTTTTACATTTCTTCCCTGTCCTCTTCTGATTTCTCCTAAATCATTTTATTCTTCATATCCCTTTTGGTCTGGAAACTACACACTTATTCTGTTATTCCTTCCATACTTTGCATTTCCCTAATGTTCTTTTCAGATTCTTTAAGCATTCTGTTTTAGACATGCTGCTTAAGAAAGCTATGGGCTGTCCAAACACAAAGCTAAGCCTAAAGATCCTGTTGACTCATCATCTAGAACAAGTATTTGGCTGATTTGCTTATATATTTTTTCAATATAAATAATGTGTGTTGAACAAATCCACCTCTCATCCTCTCCCCTTCAGTTCTTTGTTTGTTCCCTGTCACCACCAACCCTCTCTCTTCCCAACTTAAAATACACTTTTTCTTTTACTAAATGTGGCGACTTCATTTAGTACTGCCTGCATGCATGGGTATAGGACCACTGGCTTTTGAGAAATATGTTTCTATATTTGTATGTGTGCTTCACTTCCAAAGATAAACATTTTAAAAGGCATGCCATCAATGTGTTATTGAAGCAATAAAAATTGAGTGAGAATTTGAATAACTATCTGACACACTTGATCAATGTATGAAATTAAATCCATTTTCACAGTCCATAATTCTTCCTTTCCCATAGTAGATTGGTTTTTAAAAGCCCATATATTATTCATCACTGTTCAGTTCACCACCATGTGGTTCAGAGTATGGAAATATGGGAGACAATATAATGTAGGTCACAAAATATCAATATTTAGTCATTATCATATGATTCCATAATTATTCACACCCTCATTTTAGAATACTATCATAGGTAGTATAATAAAAGGAAAAAATAATGATACAGTCAGCATTTCACCATTATTAAAATAGACCAAAGCTATTAAGAGGGATGAAATGAAAAGAACAGTCAATGAATAAGAAACAGAAACAAACGTCTCATTTAGTAAGGCAATAACTATTTCTATGAAAAAGGAACTAAAAGTGAAGAGAGGCAAGCTAATTGCAAGGGAAAATATTAATAATATATTATGACTTCTGTATCCCAAGTTATGTTAGCATCATGTGATCTTGGACAAAGACACATGTGAAAGCAATTAAAGTTATTATTTCAGATATCAAAACGAATGTCTGCCGGGTTCTAGAGAGCATGTACAGTTATGTATATGAGTCATAGTGTAAGTTGTGAAGTTGGCGATTTGAGTGTCTAAATTGAGTGCAGCTGGGGAGTTTGAGACAGAACAAAAGTCCATACTGAAATCTGAAATCTTTTATTTGGCTCCCTGCCTCCTTCAAGTTGTGCAATAACAGCCAAGCCCACAAAGAAAATGTAAAAATAAGCAGGTCTCCGATATAGCTATGGCTTCTAAAATAAATTATCAAAGAATTGAAAATGTGTCTGGTTTCAATTTTTTTAAGAGTAAAATTATGGTGCATGCCATATTTCAGTAGGAAGGACAACAGATCTTCAATCAAAAGGAACTACATAAAGTAAGTCCTAATGGTGAAGCCAGAGATGATAAGCTGTACACTCTAGAATAATGTATGGATTAAATGCTAGTTTAATCTCAGAAAATAATTCCTTCTGGAAATATTTTAAAAATCAAGAAGGAACCAGCAAAAATTCAGTCCTATTGGGCTGATCATGTAAAAGGTCAAACAGAAGAGTGATGTTATGAGTACAGAGTATTGCTAATTTATAAACTATTAATATCTTTAATCAAATACATCTTATATATTGGAAAATATTAAACAGAAAATATATATCAGTTTCTTGGGAATTTTTCAACTTATTTAAGATCCTTTTATATGGTATTTTCATAAAATTAACTCTTACAGTATGAATTGGGTGAAATGGTGTATATATATATTCTTTAACTTCATGAAATAAAGATGTTTTGGAAACTGACATATTAAATCTAATGTCTACATAACCATTATTCTGTAAAGTAATAACAACATTTAAACTCTGTTCCAGGAACTGTTGATTGGCTTGTGGATAGTAATTTAATAGTTCCAACAATCAACACTGAAAGAGATTAAGTAAACTTTCCAAGCTAACACAATAAATGATAATGATGGTAGGATTTAAACCCAGGCATTCTGGAAGCAGCTAAAAAAAATGTCACTTAAGAACATCTGGAAAGCATTCCAGTAGATAAAATGAATTCTGGATTAGTGATAGATATCCTAAATCAAAGAGACATTATGAGATCATAAGCTTACAAAACTGTATTTTTAATATGTGGACCAATTGTTTGTGTTTATATGTATACACACATACGCATATGTAAACACACAAACACAAGTGTACAACCTTGCACTGTGCTCACAGAGACACTAAGTAATATAGCTAGAAATTTTACTAGCAGATTTTTCCCAATTTGTAGAATCCACCTTTGAGGTGATCTCCCACTAATAAGTCACAAAAATTTAATTCTAGAAAAAGTTAGATTATTATTTGATGAATATGAGATTAATTATATATCCAGGACATTTCAAGAACCTTGAATTTTGGTCTCTTGCTGCAGCAAAGTGAATGGGAGCAGAACGGCCAGCTCTGGTTGAGACTCCACAGATAGCAAGAAAAAGACAAGCTGAGCATTGTGGGGAATCGCCAGCTGACGGACACCAGACAGAAAGACAAGGGCAGGGCACTCTGTAGACCAGAAAGACTGAGTAACAAAAGTGAAGTGAGATTTCCTGTAAGCCTGGACTGGAGGATTTTCTTGCTCATCCTGTCATCTCAGAGGCCAGACAATCTCTAGTCACAAAGGCTCCAATGTACCACACACCACTGGTTATCACACATTAGCAGGGTCTTCCCTGCTAACCAGACAGCCAGCAGTTTGTCCTAAGATATTATAGAAATTAAACATATGATTCATGAAAATAAAACAAATCTTCTTGTTTTCAAATAAAGCACACCTTGCAAAGAAAAAAAATAGCTTGAATTTCACTGTCATGTTATCTTGTCTCTATGTCCACATCCAGTATAAATTAGTTGACTCACAGCAGGAATCTGCATAATTGAATCCAAAAGTCACGTCAAATACTCAAGAAGAATCTTCTGAACTTTGCACATTCTATACCATATTGTCACATGACTTGATTTCCACGAACACATCACTTGAAGGCACGAAGACTCTCATAACAAAAGCTTTCGCTTCCAGCAAAATCAGATTCATAGCCTGTATTATCTTAATAATCTTAATTGTAAGTTCTGATTTGCGGATGGCGGAGTTATTCTGGAAAATATTAGTGGGCATAGATTACTTCGTTAAGAGCCCTTGTTCAACATCACCGTTTTTCATTGTTTTAGTTTTTCTGAATGTTTATAATGAGATAATGTTTACAATTCCAGATAAATCATATACCTGCCTTCGGCTAAGAGGTCACAACAAAGTTATACTTATGTTATTATTATTTCACACGTGGGTCTACAATGAAGTAGTAGAAAATGGGAAATGTCAAAACAAATGAGTTTTTTTAAAAGACTTCAAATGGGCTTTTAATATTCTACTCGTAAATTTGTAAGGCTCAATTTTACTTCAGGTGTTTCTCGAAATTCCGGTAATTATACTTTGACCTCAAGTTTAATCAACATTAAAAGGCATTTGTTTTTCCCACAAGATACCCCAAAGGTTACATAGTTAAAATAAATGAAACTGCTTGTGCAAATACAAAATATTGAATTATGCCAAATGACCTATTTCCCTATTACCACTAGTAGAAGCAACCTAGTGTTTGAATTCAGAATCTCTCTTGCTTCTGATAGGGATGTGTTATTAAACAAAAACAAAGCATCATCCAAACATTCAGGAATTTGCAACACTCACAGGAAATGTAAGAGGTAAGGTCTAGGAAATAGCTCTGAGGCAGGTTGTGAGGTCAATATCCACAAGGGCCTGCGATCAACTCTGGGCACCAAAACAGTGAAATACAAGGAACACGCTTTATCATTTCAAATCTCACAAAGAAAATATGCCATGTGGTGAAGAGATTATTGTATCTGAGTGGCGGGGCACAGGCTGCCATACAAAATCCTCCACAATTTAAATACCTACGTAATAGTATATTTAGGACCAGGAAGACACACCGCCACAGCCATGCTTCACTGCTCACTTGAGTCTCTTTAAAAAAAAAAATAACTGTTATAGGAAAAGCAAGTTAAAAGATAAGACATTTTCAAAACTAGCTGTCCCAAATTATGAATTGGATGCAGCTTGAGCATTTGTTTAGTTCTTATGGGTATCTGCAACTACAATCAGTTGATTAAAGATTTCTTTCAATTCAGACACTCAATTATTGAACACTGTTCACCATTCATTCCAATAGAGCACACTTAGAGTCTGATTATCCTGGAATAGAAGATAATTGATAATTGGACATTTGTATTTATGTAGTATAAATTATAATTGGTTTTAAAAATAAAAACCTGGAGTCAGATATTAGGGAGTGAAAGCTGAGGGATCAGAGAAGCAGAGCAGCTGACCTACTGGTAAGAGAGACCTCTTTCCTCTTCTGAGTCCTTAGACTGTAGGGGCAAGCCTGAATCTATGAATCTCCAGACTGCATCCCCAGACTGCATCTCCAGACTGCATCCTCAGACTACATGCACTGACTGCATCCCAAGACTGCATCTTCAGATTGCATCACCAGGCTGCATCCACTGACTGAATCCTCAGACTGCATCCATTTACTGACTGCATCCTCAGAGTAAATCTGCCTCCACCAAATCTCAGACTGCCACTCAGCCCCTGTCTCCTCTTCCTCCTTATATTCCTCTCTCCCACAACTGTATCCCTTCCCGTCTCCACCTCATTAGTGCTGTATTAAAGGCCTGTGATTCCCAAGTGCTGTTATGAAAGGTACCCTGACCTTCAGGCAAGCTTTATTTGCTAGATCACAAGCAAAATATCACTACGTAGTGATACAGTGAGATACCTAAAATTTTCTAAAAATAATTTGGATGCTATTCTAAGAATAATTACTATTTTATTAGACCCTTCTGGGATTCTTAGAGCACACCGAAATGGGCTTTATTGGCAGAAACCCATCACTCACTTTCTCCCAATTTATTTCTACTAAAGTTCTCTTACATATTCAGGGATGAATTCAGACAAAAAGTGATAGCACACAGAAGTGCTCAGTGAAATAAGTAGCTGAAATCACAAAGAGCCCTGAAAGATCGCAATAGTGCATCTATCAGTAGGAAGAAACAGCTATTCAAGTGAATGGACAGTTTATTTATATAAAATATAAAAACCTGGGCTCTCTTTATAAACCACATGGATGGGGATTGGTTAAACATAATGAAGGTTGAGGTACAAACAGGATATTTGAGCTCCTAGATGTATGGAGGGTATGCACAGAATCAGAAGGCATCCCCAGCTTATTAGTATTTCCCGCTTGCTATTTCTTTTCTAGTATTACTCCTGGTAATGAAACCCAGAGCCGAGGGAATTGTTCTTGTTCTCCAAATGAGGAACAGGCATACAAAACAGGTTTGCTGCATAAACAAGAAATGATTTAAGAACTCAGAACACATGACCAGCTTGAAGCATGTCACTGAGGAGCCGATAGAGACCTGAAAGTCCATCACATAAAATATAACTCAAAATAAGTCTAGGAAGGAAAAATTTAATGTGACTTGCTTAAAAACCCCAAGGAGTGCTCAGTAAACTGACAGCCTTGCTATGTAGGAAAACGAATGTTGATTTAATTTCCAAATCCAGGGGCTAACCCAGCCTTCCTCTTCGTGTCTGCAAGTCCGGGGCTAGCCCAGCCTTCCTTCTTGTATCTGTAAGTTCAGAGGCTAGCCGAGCCTTTCTTCTTGTGTCTGCAAGTCCAGGGACTGGCCCAGCCTTCCTCCTCATGCAGCTTCAGCTGACTTCAAACTTGTGCCACAGCAGAGTTACTTTTTCCAAGTTTCACCTGGGTCATGCCACACCCTGATGTGGAAAACAATGCTCGTCCACACGTCCTTTTTAATTGCAGGGAGTTGAGATGTATTTACTCCAGAATGTACTGGTTTCTACAATATAAATATAATGAGTCTAGATAGAAATGTACTGTGCTCATGTTGCTGTTTAAAAACCTTTCCATAACTGGGCAGATAGTCCAGAAGAAGAACATTTGCCTGTTGTACCTGAGACCCTAAGTTAAATCTCCAGCAATGCATAATGAAAAATAAAGAAACAAACGAATATCTAAAACTGGCCAAGATTACAAAATATTTTAAAAGATGATCTGGCAAATTCAAACCTTTTTATTTTGAAAAAAAGTATGAGGTATTTCTATTTTGAAATAAAATTTTAAGGAAATAAGTGCATCTTATTTATATTTTACAGGTGAAGATGATGGACTTTAGCTAACTTGATTCAAAAAATATTATTAATTTTAGTTAAATATGGGGGATCGTACCTGGAGGTCATCACTTACAGAGGCTACAGCAAGCACAATGGTTGAATGGGCCTGTGACTATCCTATATTATATAGTGAGTTTCAGTCCAGCCTGAGCTACAAATTGAGACCCCCTTCTCTCTGCCAAAAAAAATGATTTTGAAAGTTACAAAATCAAAGGCTAAAAGTGAAAACTAAAATGGGATATTGCTTATACATATGATATAAAAAGTCAGAGCATAGGGAACACTCAAATACACTTGAGTAAAAACATTTGAAATTTCATTTCTACATTCAATCAAACTGGCATAGAATAGTAGGCACTTTTAAATATATAGTTTTCATGATCCAGATAGGGTTTTGCACCAAATAAATTGTTACAGATCATATGAGCTTGTTTTAATTAATTTGAGCAAGTATTGGTATATTTGAAATATCAATGTTCTGAATAATGTTCCAAAACACCATGTCAAAGTCATTTCTTAGGTATTCCCAATATTCATTGAAAACTTAATATTTTAGATTCTGGTGTGTAGATCACTCAGTGAGTAGATTTGACTCTGCTGAAGGATGAGGACTCTGTCTCTTCTCACGGCCAAGTTTACAAACTGGTTGGCAAAGTCAGATGAAGGCAATCTTCATTTTCTAACACTTAATACAAAATATTTTCAGCAGTAAATTTCTATATATTAAGGTTGTAAGAGAGGGCATTTAAAATGCATATAAGCAAACACCCATGCAAATAAACAGCACTGGTGACCTACTTTGCCTTGTTATCTTTTTTGTGAAATGAGTTCCATTATTTTCTGGGCCCAGGACACTGAGAGTGGTTGGTAAGCTCTGCCAAAAATAGCCTAAATAGTATTCTAACACAGGCATATGGGGAAGGCAAACGTCTATTTTTGGATTCTTGTAAATATTCAGCAATGTAATTTCCTATTGAAGTAGAGCCGACCAAACCAAAATTCCTACAGTGAATGAAGCCATGTCTTGTCACCTTCTCAGATAAAGATGCCATGTTGTCTCCCACTGCTTCCTTCCTGCATGTAGCACTTCTTTATCAAGCTTCTCCCAATGTCTACTAGGCCCTTGTGAACTCCCCTGCCATTCTCTTGTACTGTTCTTTGCCTCTTGTTTCCCAATCCTTATTACTCCCCACAACTGTCTGACTACGTATACTTCTATGTACCAGTTTAATTTGAGGTTTCTACTTTTAACAAGTTAAGATGAAGGTAAGTACTGGATTGACTTTGGTGTCTGGGTAGGGTTTTACACTTTCAGGTTCTGTCTGCTGCCCAATTTCTTTCCATATGGGCGGTGGGCTTCACCATGTGGTTAAAGATCCTAATTATTGGGTATTGGCCTCTACCACCCACCAAACAACAAAGAGAGATGAGAAATCATGATGGCAGCTGCCAAGAGGATCTGGAAAGTGATAAATAGTTCAGAAAGACCAGGAAGACACTAGAAAGCTGCTCCTGACCACCAGAGAGAGGCAAAGCTATGTGCTGTGAATTAGAAGATTGAAAATGTACATAGGAAACCTGTGACTCTAGCTGAGGACATTCAAAAAGTATCAGCTTGTATCTTTCCAATAATTAAGAGAAGACACAAAAAGATGATACAGAAGATAAGCTATGCAGTTCTCAAATAGGAGTTAGAGAAAACAGCAAAATGGCAAGATTTTGTGTAACGCGAACTGTTTCACAAACCCAGTTCAGACACCTAGGTATGGAAGAAACGGCTTGAGGTAGAGGACCCAGAATCACATATTAAGTCTTACTATCAACAAACATGACTCTTTCCCCGAGTACTTGGTCGTTCTATGATTTATATTACCAAAACTTTAGTAATTTTGACACAAATATCACAAAATTGTATTAGATTTGTGCATAGATTTAATCTTGAGAGGTGCTTTAGTTTTAACTACAAATTTCCCTTGAGTACTCATACTTGTTTCTCCTCAGCATCAAACAATTGCAGTTGTCATGCTGAAGCATTTCATCCTATATCTGTTCTAAGACTATCATGCTATTCCTTCAGGTTCTAAACTCAGGTAATCTTGTCATTTGCAAATAAATACATTTTCATTTAATGCTTCCCCATTTGTAGACCTTTTATTGACTGACTTTATTAGGCAGAACTTCAAATAAGATGTTGAACAGTATTTAGTGAAGACGTCGTTGCTGGGACCTGTTGTTAGTGAGAAAGTGTCTAATTCTGCTGTAAACTTTGCTGCTGTGCTCTCTGTACACGCTTCAATCCAGTTAAGAAGTTCTTCTCTCACCTGAACTTACTTAAAATCTTGTGATGAATGAGTGTTGAATTTTGTCAAGCCCCTTTTTCTTTATTTATATGCCTATGTAATTCTTCTACAGCTTAGTGATATGTTGAATTGTGTCAATTTATTGTCTTATGATGAACTGGATCTCTCTAACACTCTGTTGTTGTCTAAACGTTTGTAAATTATTGCAATTATTTGTAAAATTTATGCAAGTGTTTTTCAACATCATTGCAGCTGTGTTAATGAGACTTGGTCTTTCCTTGCCTTCTATTTGACTGAATTTAAATTAGAAAATGCTGACCTCGAATAATGCATTAAATATTCCAACAGCTTCCTTCTTTTGCAGTAAGTATTAGATTGATGAACTTTCCTTGTTCTGGCTTGCTTTCTTTTGCAGTGATAAAGATATCGCCAAAAGCAAGATGGGAAGGAAAGGACTTATTTAAGCTTACAATTCATCATCAATTTCCAAGGCAGAGACTTGGAGAACTGCTGCCCACTGGCTTGCTCCTCATGATTGCCCAGCCTGCTTTCTGATACCTCCTAGGACCACCTGCCAAAGGATGGGACTCCCCACAGTGGGATGGGCCTTCCAACAACCATCAATCAAGAAAATGCACCACAGGCTTGTCTGCAATGCAAGCCAATCTTCTCAAGACATTTTCTCAACAGAGGTTCACTCCTCCCAGATGACTCTAGCTTATGTCAAGTTGATAACAATCTAACCAGCATTGAAACGTTGTTTTTTTTTGAAGAACTTATGTCTATTACATTATGTAATGAATGCATGAATTACTGAGAAGACTTCTTCTACACTTGTCTCTAACTGACATTAATATGGCTTTTTTCTTTGCTTTCCGGAGTATGCTGTGTCTTACTAGTCACATTTCTGTGGGTGCATTTATATTTAATGTGGTTCTCTTTCAGACTGTAGAGACTTTGCTTCCTGTTTTATTATCTGCTTTGACAATATGTTTTCAAGTTCTCATTAAGAGCACTGACATTGCAGCTGATTATGAACCCAGTTAAAATAGCATATTTGTTACTGGGTTTTATTTTCTCCGTGTTCTAGTTTTCTGTCTCCTCCCTAACACGTGTGGCCTTTCCACATATGGTCCTATTAACCACATGGTATGATGACCTTCTCTCTCCTATTTAGAGGTTGGTACACCACTTTATTTACATCTTTGCCTGTTTTTTAGTTTTGCCTGTTTGGTGGTGTGGTGGTTTGGTGGTTGTCTTAATGTTTACAAAATTTACAATGTATCCGAGACCTTCCAGCTCTGAACTTCATAAATGTCTTCCAAGTTTGCTTTCTCAGTCTTAGGAGAGAAAGGAGCCAGAGGTTGTTGATGATGGTTGTTTCTTTTCCCCCAGGACAGTTCGACTCAGAAAATATCAACAGATTAAGCTCTGTTATGGTACCATACTTCCTCTTGAAGACACTTTTTGGTTAAGGAAAAAGAATGGTGACTCTTCCCTTCCCATTACTAGAACAAAGCTGATCTTTGTGCAATATTCACTGAGTCCCTGGTAGAACTCAGAAGGAGAAGTAAACAAAAATGACCAAGAAGGGAAGGTGATGACTGGCTTACTCAATCTTTTCAACCCAAGTGTTCCCCCCCCCCCCCGGAGCCTCAAGCAGCCATGTAGTCACAATTCCCTTCTCATATGGAGTCTTCTGCTCGTAGATTTCTGCTCTAGAAGGTTGTAAGTATTTGCCTGTGTCTCTTTCCATCTGTGAGATAAATACCTGCCTCCTCGGTTATTTGACTTATAAAGAGAGGTTTTGTTTTCACAGTCTGTTCAGGTTCATCTTTACTGTTTTGATGGAGCTAGAGTTGCAAAGCTCCATAGACGTCAAACTGGAGCCTGGAAGATTTGCAGTGTGTTATGGATCAGTCTTTCCCTGAAATCATTTTTCACAACATATCATCAAGTTCACATGTTTATTGGAAAAGACAAATACGGTAAAATATAGAAGTCTATAGCTACCAAAGATAATTGGTTCTATGATGTTATGGTTCTTTAATGCTCCATAATCTCTGGGTACATATTTTGGAGAAAACAAAAACCATGGCCCCAAGAAACATTATTTTCAGTATTAAAGGGTATTCCTAATAGGAACAAAATATAATTAGCAACTATTCTTAGACAATAGTAAAGGTTAGTTCCTATTAAAATTACTCAAGTATTCCTTTTCCAGACATTCAGAGAATTTTTACTGATTTTTATTCTTTTGTGTGCAGAAGCAAAAACGTATTTTTTAAAATAGCTCATTTAAAAAATATAGAAACACCACGAAAGCCATTTTAGGTCCAGTAATGAACATTGTTTGTTCAATCTATCAACTGATTTCTCAGCCTTTTCCTGTTTTCCACACATTTACCTCCCTGCTGAACTGCAGACTTCTCTTTCTCACAGGCAAGATTGCCTTCAAGACCACTCCCCTTCTGAAATCTTCGCTGGCCTCTGATCTCATTCCACTGTCCATCCATGGCACCATAGGAAACCTTCTATTGTGACTGTGTGTGTCAGGCGTCATTATCTTATCATTTCGTCTGTGTGCCTTCACAGCCAGATTGTGTGATGATGTTCAGGGCTCTGTATTTCTCTTTTCCACTCTTAATTGCCAGCACAGAAAATAGTCTAGATTATGCCTCCAGAAATCAAGACCACTTAGTAAGTGAACGAAAAAAATGACAAATCCTGTTTCCATTATTTGAAGAATCAAAAAATATGATTTAACTCTAACACACTTCAGATAGTAAACATTTGTAGCATAAACCGAACACCTTGCCTTTCACAGCAGAAGGAAACCTGAAAGCACAGGCTGTGGAGGCTGCCGGGTGCTGTGCTCTCAGCACGAGCTAACACCTCGAGCTAATGGCCTCCTGCCTGTTGGAACTTCAGAGTCTCCAGGTGTCACTGAGAGACTCATCACGAGGAACCCTTGCCAAAGTTTACAAGTGGCAGAAGGCAGAAGGGGAGAGGATGACAGCCCTGTGCTTCCTAATCTGCCTGGCCATTTCTCCATGAGAAAAATAATAGCATTAAGTGCTTGCAGGACCGTAGTCAATGTTAACAAGTGAAATTTAACTCTAACATAGCTGAGTGAAGAAGTTCCTGACTGGTATAGCTCTGACTGAGTTACACGGGAACAGGAAAGGATGTAAGAGCATCCTTTATGAAAAAAAAGCTTACACTTACAACTGAATTCTATCAAATTCACCATATAGTTTATTGGGGAGCCACTGTCGATGATAATAAAGAGAATAAATATATTAAAAAATTTAAAAGAGAGAATTAATTTACAAGACATTGAGGGGTATTCATTTCTTTAACCTTTTACACACATTCATAAAAGTAAGTCGAAGCGCATATCCCTCAGTCTACAATTTAAGGAGAAGAGAAGAAATCTCATAGACACAAAGGATAAATTATTTTTAAATAAAGAAGTTTCGATAGATGTATTTAAATTTATATTTCAGAATAATAAAGATATCAGTAACTATCAAAAAATAAATTTTCTAGTAATGCTTGACTTGATATATAAGATATAATATGCTTGTTACATGCTGAAATACTTGAGCTTGTATAGTCAGCTGCTAAGAAGAGGGAAGGCAAATTGAACTCATCACAAACTGGGGAATTTGCAATGACAAGGAGCATTGCAGGCTCTCGTGGCCTTCAGGACATGAATGCCATAGCAGTTTTCATTGGCTTTCATATCTTGGCCAAGTAATTTAAACGTTCAAAGCATTAAGTTTAGTGTTTTATGACATAACATGATTTTTTTTTCAAATTCAAACAGTGAAATTAAATGACCATTTCTCCAAAAGGTGTCTGAAATCTGGAGGATGCTAGAAACCCAATTAGGATAGGTCAGTCAGTGGCCTTGGGCTTCATGTTCCAAGTGAAGGCCTCTAATGTCGATCTCAGTTCTTTTGTTTCATTAGTATTTCTCTTTATCTTCAATACTTTTCACTCATATTGTTCTCCAAATGGTGTCAGATGAAATATGATTATCAACTTAATATATAAGGGAACAAGCAAACATAGTTGCAGTGAAGGAGATCAGATAAGGAGAGTTCGGTGACTGTGATAAGGGAAAGAACTCCTTCGCCCTGCAGTCTGGCTGAAGTATCTTGCCAGGAAAGAGACAGGAATTCCAGAACTAACGAGTGCTCAACGTCCTGTTCTCTGGCCAGCTGCAAACCTTTGATTTTCTAGGAATCTGACCAGAAGCTTCATTTATAGGAAGTTCCTGTGCTAAACCCCTAGGCAAGCATGGGAACTACTAATTTTACCTCTTATGAGATTGTAATTCCAAACAAACCTTAACAAAACCCTTAACAAAATGAGAGACAAAAGGGGAAACAAATGTTCCCCAGCAGGTTTTTAAGCAATAATTTGAGACCCATCATAATGATGTATACACTAATGCTGAAGAGTCTTAAGTGAGACATTTCTTTGGGGATTCAATATCCACATTCATGTGTGTTGTGTGTTTTCTATTCTGTTCTTGACTCTCTACTGTCTAAAGCTCAGAGACTCAATACCCAACCTGGGAATGTTTCACTTTATTTTCCTAACTCCCCATCTTTCTTATAACCTTTGCACCTAAGTCTTTATTAAAATATCTTTAGTAAAATCTACAGCTCCACTTCACACTGACTAGTTTTAAGCTTTTCTATTTCAAAGTCACAAATTCCTGTCCAGTGTGAATCAATAGCCTTAAAAGCTTAAAGGGACTCTTCAGACTTCTGGGGTGACAGTGTGGAGCTGTGCTCCTGTCCCTTCCGTAGTGACTGTACCTCTCAAACCTTCCCTGTCATCACTAAATGATGGCCAAACTATAAATGTATGTTCATGTATGTTTGTACATGAACAGACACAACACACAGAAGCCTGCATGGGCTATGTGCACTTATGTATGTGTATGCATGTCTGTGTACACATGAGTGGTGTTTGAAGGGAGCGTTTTCTAGTCTCTAATGCTCAGAGTCTCATGCGCACCCACATTTTCCAGATTCAAAAGGAGAAAAAAATCTACTAAGTTGAGTTTATACAGCTTCTTTCCTCTCGTGCTTTTAAATTAGTTCCTTTCTTTCTAATCTTTTCACATATCCTAAATGTCAAATTTATATTCTGAATTTAAAGATGAACACTCACGCAGATCTAATAACAATGACTTTAGTTGCTTAGATACACAATTTAGCATTGTGGATTAGCAAACTGTCTATGCACAAAATAACTGAATGAGTGAGAGGCTAGACTTCTTTGAACATTTGCAGTCATATAACCATCATTTAGTATGACCTGAACTGTGAGCACTATCATCTGATTCATAAATCCCCGAGGGTTTGCATTTTCATGTGCCTCGCCTCCTTGGTTGATATCTTATTAAATCAAAACAGATTATTTGATTCAACTGTGTCTTGGTTTGCACGGGACCAGCTTCCTTTTCAGGCATTGCATACAGCTCTCATTGCAGCTTTGTAAAATATGGTGGAAAAATTCTCACATAGGCTTTTCTAAATCTTAAAAACCTTGATCACCATTGCTTTCAACCCTTTGAATTTTCACACAAAGAATTCTTTCAAATTAATTAAATAAAGAATTGAAGAGTTGAGATCAATTTGATTTCAAAGCCTGAAGATTTCAAAGGAAACAAGAGCCTTATGATTCAGCTCTGTGATTAAGAATTCAAAGCATTTTTAAATTAAAGAGGTCCAATTCCAAAACAGTTCTTGCTCTTATAAGTACATTAGAAAATGTTCCAAGGAAAAGCAATGCTCTGTCCAGTTTTTGATTCAAAAGTTCTAAAGAAAAAAAAAACCCAGGTAAACAGTTTACAGTTTTCAGTCTATAGGCATGTTCATATTTCACCATTTGGGAAACCATCATTAGTGTTAATTAGAATGGCGTACATGGTAGCGGCCTATGAGAATGGCGTGCGTGGTAGCGGCCTACGAGAATGGTGTGCATGCTAGCGGCCTACGAGAATGGTGTGCATGCTAGCAGCATATGAGAAGTCATTAATTTATAAATGCAGTACTGCCACTGTTCACAGTTCTCTGTATTAAAGATCCAAATAATTTACTCAGTGTACTACCCATCAATTGAAATTTGTAAACCTATGTATTACTTTAAAAATCAATGCAAGGCTATATTTCTTAATAGTCTTTGTATTTATGGTATTTCATCAAGATCTATCCATTTAAGACAGTTTAGATACTTATCTCTTCTGTTATAAATGCATTCCACTATTAAAATAAATGACAGTGTTTTACGTTCACTCAATTATGAATTGAGCTCAGGAGAGGGAGTGCATGACTCGTCAAAGCCCTGAGGTTAAGAAGCCAGATGCTCAGGTGCTGATGCAACATCTCTATAAACTGAGCACCACCAAGGCTCAGGCAACACTGCAGCGGAGGAGGTGGGTATAGCGAGAGGAAGGATGCAGAGGAGTGCTGTAAATTGTTGCCCTGTGGATATGGCGTACTATTATAATCATAGCCCACAACAGAGTGGTTACCTCCTTAATACCTATACAGGACCAAGCAACCAAAATTCCAGTGTGCATAGGGTAGACTATCTCCAGGTCCTACCTCTTACTAATGAGAAATTGGAAATGGGTAGTTGCTACTTTGAGGATGTGCTCACTGCCAGGTGATATCCCTATGTTCATCTACATATGAGCAACTATAGACTTAGTGGGCTGTAAAAATGATATGAAATTGGGGGGGGGGTTACGTTGAAAAGAACATGAGGTGTGTTTGAGGGGCAGACAGAAGGTAGATGTAATCATGCCCCCATTGTATACATGTAGGAAATTTTGAAAAATAAGGAAAATATTGTTTCGATGTAATAGAATACATAGGGTAAAAATTAAGTTAGTCTTAAGAATTCATAAATTTTTAATGAAAATATCACTACCTATGATTTTAGTTCTACGCGGGGAAAAGGGACACCACCATTTCAATTGCCCCATGGATAGTGGGAGTAGTGAATTACTCCAGTAAAAACGGATGCTTATTATCTCTGTGCTGTGCTAGACTATTTGTTTAAAACAGCTGCGTATCCCTGTCAAAGGAGTGAGCCCAATATGCTGTAACCGCTAAATTGATTTAGGGGAACAGAATGTGGAAGCTGTCACACCTGCAAAGGAACTCTTAACCATATGCTGTGATGGGTTTACGTGCCCCTCTATACGAAAAACCCTTTGATCCCACCTGGCTAGCTGCATTTTCTGAACTAAAAGGGATTGTTTTTGAGAGGTCTGCATTCTTAACACGGCAACAAGACTGCAAATAGATTTTCTGGCATATTAAATTCTTAGACCACCCATAAAATCCTTGAATCCATACATAATTGACAAGTAGAGACATTCAGGGTAACTCTAATTTTATGTGAAATCATCTAAGTATTTATAATTTATGTACATTAAATCTGAAAAGTCCCTATTGACATTAAAATATTAATACCAGAATGAAGAGGAAAATAAGGCCTTTGAAGGAACAAGTATATGATACTTTTAGATTGAATTAAAATGCTTAATATCATGTATTTTCTTCATCTCCATTCAAAGAAGCTAAGTGACATTACATTCTACTTTTCAGAAACCCTACTATTCTTCCTTTATTTTGCTGTATTTAGATGCCAACTAGAAATAGTCACATTATTTGTAAGCATGTGTTAATTGCTATGGTACAAACTGCTTGATTTCAATTGAGTTTTTGTTTTTTTTTTTGTATTTTTTAATACTGCTTAGATAACTTTGATTAGCACTAAATCGTTTAAAAATAAAAACAGAAATTAAACATTTTCACTGAAAGTTTTGATAATTTCTGTTACTTATTCCTTTTCAAAATCACTATTGAGGCATGGATGATAAAGGAGTAAAGAGGGAGACCGACTCAGACAAGAACACATTATATCTACGTTAGCAAAAGAAGGCTAGCATCTAAGAGCTGTGTGAAGGCACCTCTAAAGGAAGTTAATTAAATACTAATCAGAATAGATCAGACTCCAAAAAGTTAGGCCAAATTGGAGCAAGGTTTAAAGAAAGATAGATTGTAGTATAGAAGCCACATGGGCACCCAGCCCCCATTTTGACAACCTCCAAATTCCAGAGATGCCCACTAAACCACAGGCTAGAAGCCACCAATTTATTGGGCAGAAAGAAGTTGTCTTCAACCAAGTGTCTCTTGTGAAGGGAAAATCTGTGGATTCAGAAACTTCGGCGGATTTGTAGTTAAGGTTAAAGCCCTGTTCAGCCACCAGTAACCATTATTTGAGGATAGGAAATGCAGAAGAAGGCCAAGTGATGATAAACCATATATTGACTGTAGGGTATAAATTACATATTTGCTGCCACTTCCAAGCATCCACACGGAAATATAGACAATGTACATATGAAGTCATATGATCGCAAACAATTCTGAAGTGAAAACTTCAGAATCACGTGGTTTTGATACTTTGTTCATCAAGCAGGACCAAATTGTTAACATTAATTTTGCTCATAAAATTAATGTGTTCCAAAATAAAATCAATGAATTGTTAAAAGATAATCATATGATACAGATAAAAAATGTTATAATTCCTGGCCAAAACAAAACCAACAAAAAAATCTAAAGGTTTAAAATTGATGCATTTAAACATCTTTCCTCCAGTGCTATGGATGAAACCCCAGGTCACACGTACACTAGGCTGCTGGTCTTCCACAGAATTAAATTCCAGCCCTCACTGAGACATTTAAGCATAAGGTCAAGGCAGCATAAACAAACTATGTTTGAAGTCTTCTAAAACCCTGTGTCTTTCAAAGACTAGTGAGATACTCATTTATGGGTAAAATAAGGGACATGAGTAGACCATAACACAGTATACTTTAGTACAGAAAAAATACATTTTATAAAATAATTAAACAGTTGAACAAGGTAGACAGGTAATGTTTAAACAACTACACTAAAATCTTAAAATCAGAAGAAACATTGTGGTACCATATAAATTCTGTAAAAGTAAATATTTCATATAATAGAAGCTCCACAAATACACTTTTAGCACAGTAGCCTACATGATAAGTTTGCCAAAATTGATGAAATTCTCTGTGACTTGTTACCTGAATAATTTTGCTAAATTTCATTAACTTCTGGGCCTTTTTTCTCTTAACTTTTCAAGATTACTACATATTCTTTGTTTATTTGATCTATATATTAGATTTAAAAGAAATAAATTAAATAGCACTCGGAACATAGTAGATACTTACATATTTAATTTTCAAATTTTAACATATGGAAGACAATATAGACAAAACTAGAAATCAAAATATGAAATCAGCTTTGTATATGCCACATTCTGAACATAAATACATATGATATTAACTTATGAGATATTGAAGAATAATATTATATTAAAAATCAATCAAGAAACATTGATTTAAAATAAAGCACTTGAAACTACTAGGGCAAAATATAAAGAATATATATTTTGCCTTTGGGACTAAACAGGAATTTTAGCAGCAGAGATGGAACTGGCTCTCAACATAGTAATTAACCATGGCACTAGGAGGACAAATGGAGGAACAGAGTGGGGGAAAGGTAGAGGAGGAGAAGAAAACGGGGAGAAAGGAGGTAAGTTGGAGCAAAAAGAATAGGGGAAGCAAAAGGTCACCACAACCATTGAAAGCTTAGTGAATGGTACAAGACCCTGGTTGTTGTCATCTGTATCTTCTTCTGATGTAAAGGCAGAATTAACTGGACATATATCTGGGTGTTACCAAGAAAGATTTTTCTATTTGTGTGCCTATGGCTATGGTTAGGAATCTACGTTCTATCCAATGACATGCAAAGGTAAGTGACACACAAGATTTCAGGGCATTTTTAAAAATGTACGTAGAGTGTTGGCCTTCCTCATTTTCTCTTCCAGGATCTAGGACTGGGCACCTGTGATGAATGACAGTTGATTATTCTGGAAAATGAAAAGTGTCCTGCTGGATGAGTCTGGGATACCCAGTGGCCATGCGGAGGAGATCTACCTTAGCAACACTGCTTTTTATATCTCTGTTGTGGTGACAGAGTATCTACAATCATGCAGAGTCTCTTGAACATAGTCAAATCTGTATAACTATCAGCTCCGAGCCAGGAAACTCATCCTGGCAGATGGAAGTGTAAAGTGTCAGCAAGAGATAGCTAGGATGAGAGATGGGGCCAAGGAGTGGAAGTCCTGAAAAGTTACCATGAAAACAAACCCCTGGTTACTTTCAAAGGATCAGGACATGGCAGTTGTATACACTATGAAAACAGAATATATGACCTTAATTATAAAGAAAAATACTGGATGCACTGTCAACAAATAAGGTATGCCACAGACTTAGAAAGCAAGGAAAGTGTGTAAAATATAAGCATAATCGAATGTGAGCTTAATCTGGTTAAATAACTTGGGGAAAGTACAGCTGCTGTGGCATTTCCTGGCAGTGGCTTGTCCTTTTAAATGTCCTGTTCTGATAAAATCAGTCTCTGGTTAGAAATCGCACGTGACAGGTACCTAGATCTGCCACTTTCTCTAGAGGAAATAAACAGAACCACAAAGGTCTGTGTAAAGAAAAGTAGTGAGTGTTCTTCTTCCGATTACTTTGAGGTCTTTGATTCTTCACAGTGAGTATACCTTGGTCTTTGTCACCAGAGGCTATCAAATGACTCACGAAATCATCTGCCCACGGCATGGCAGAGCCATAAAATAGCTGGGGTTTTCAAGATAAATCTGAAATATTTGGGAAGCTAAACCATGCACTTTAACATAGAGCTGCCTGTGCAAGGGAACCTCTTGAGACACAGAAGTCCTCTTGCCTCAGAATGCTGGATCACATTTAGATGCTTCCTTATTTGTCCTTTCTACCTTCCTTTTGGACTCAAATTGGTTTCTTTTGGCTTCCTAACAATTGGATCTCTGCCATTCTCTCCAATCATGAGGAATACTGAAGCTGAGCTTACAGGAATCCGCAGCATGAGACAGTTCACATTCTTCAGCTATTAAATACAATTAGCTGGAGAAGAAAATCTAGCTTATTCTCATAATAATTCTAGTAATAAAATAAATTCCCTTCACAGACTTCAGTTTAGAAGGCTCAAATTAAATAGCATTCTAGTTTCATAAGCAAACCCGACATACTGTGGTCAATAACCATTTTAAATTAACCCTGTAGGTTTCAAAAATCTTGTTTTATATACTGCTGTATTTCCCTTTAGCCCAGAAAACAGTGCAAGCATCTGCTATGAATAATGTTTATCAAAATCAAGCACAGCTTGTTGATTATTGTAAGCAGTCAGAACCACGTCTTTAAGACACAGTCCATTTTTCAGGCTTTGAAGCAATAAAGATAAAATCTTTCTGTGGTTGTGCGGAGACAAAACAAAACAAAATAAATTTCATGAGATGTAACAGCCTCAGAGAGCAATGAAACATTGAAAAGAAGGTAGGAAAACGCATCACGGCACAGGAAAAACTACGGGGCAGATGGAGTCAAACTCACGAACCTAGAACAAGTAACACGAAGAGAACCATTCTCACTGCTGGGATCCCGCTGTGGATAAATGCCTCGGTTGTGGCTTGCTTGAGGAAGAAAGGACATAGCAGCTCACAGCAGTTATTAACCAGCTGAAGAATAGACATATATTTTCTAAGGTTTGCTGGTACAAACTGTAACCTTGGCTCTCACAAAGGCAAAGCAGGAGGATTGTTGAGTTGGAGACCAGTCGGGGCAGAACGGTGAGTCCAGCAGCCAGGCTATGCTAAATAGTAGTTGGGGTGGTGTTCATGGGAGAAAAGCCAGATGTTTCTGCTGCTAGCACCCCACCTTGCCTCTCTTCCTAGTTCTGAAGTGAATAGTTGTGTTCTACCATAAGCTCCACAGGCTCAAAGGCAAGGCAACCATGATAAATGAAAACAATTCTAAACTGTGGCAGGATGTATATCTATCCTCCTGACAGACTGACAATCCCGGGTGCTTGCTACTGTAACAGAAGGCTACCTACCACGCTGTTGATATCTATCTTATGTACTGAGTTGTCCAACTGTCCATAGCTATTTCGTATTTATAGCTTTGTCTTCTTTTTTAAAAAGCACTTAGCTTCCGTGGAACTGAATCAAGGTCCAGCTTTTGTGGTGGTCTGTCCTGCTTAGGTCAGCACTCTTCTACTAGATTTATCAGATTCTTATTGAGTGATCTCTGCTTTACACTGTGTTTTTTTAAAAGTTTCCGCCAATACTGTTAATCTATGTTTCAAGGTGACAGAGTGGCATACATGTCCCAACATCTAGACATATATTTTATGACATTGCTATTTCCCTTCAAATTGGATTTGATCCTACTTGTGTGTATTCATATACATACAAATAGTTTAATTTTAAAATTCAAAAAATTTCATGTACAACACATGACAAAAATATTTAATTATAAAAAAGAATGCAAGAACTTTCGTGATTATACTGAAATACACTGAACTTATTTGTCATTTATTTAACTGATTCATGATTGGTGAGAAGTTAAATAGTTTCCAAATTTCACTGCTGAAATAAATGGGCATCCGTCAGTTACTACAACAGTTGTGTGTGTGATTTCCTGAGGATAAATCACTACGAGTGGAGCATCTCTGCTGGTGACATAAATGCACATTTGAACAAATGAAAGTTTCACCCAACTGGACATGAGAGGAAGCTACTTACTTACTCCACACTGGGCTGTTCACAATACTGTCACAATACTGCTACTTACAGCGATGGTTCCCAACCTTCCCCATGTTGTGACCATTTACTATAGTTCCTCATGTTGTGGTGATCCCAAACCATAATATTATTTCATTGCTACTTCATAACTGTAATTTTTCTTCTCCTATGAACCTTAATGTAAATATCTGATACACAGGACATCTGATGTGTGACCCTATGAAAGGGTTGAAACCCACACATTGAGAACTGCTGACTTAGAGTGTTCCCAAGAAGTTTCCTACACATGTTTTTCATTATTTAATGTATTTTGAAGTTTTAAACATTGTATATTGGGTTGTTTACCTATGAAAGCTCCTCATATATACTACAGACTATAACCATAAATGCTTTGCCATTTACATTCATGAGAATCATTTATATTACATGGGCATTGAATTCTATGTTATTAAATCTATCCATGTTTCCCTTTGTGGTTCTCTTTGCTGTGTGATGTATGTATAAAGAAATCTCCATCCCTGGACTTTAAAAATTCATCAACATGTTTTTAAATATTAGGAATATTGGAAACTTAAAAGTTTATGCATTAATTCCTAAATAATTATCTAGTTGTCCCTAAATCATTAATAAGGCACTGTAGCCTCATCCATTATTATAACTTCCTTCATTCTTAAATCGTGTGTGTGTGTGTATTGTATAAGAAATGTTTTGTCTGTCTTCTAAGCAGTCAACCTAGTCAGACCGCAAGCACTGTTCCTCGTGTCTTCAAGGATTGTAACCCCGTGGCTGTCACTATGAAGAAGAAAAAAACCAAAGCTATTCTCACAGGGATACTCTTCTGCTGAACAGATCTTCTTTGGAAGATATCTGGCGAAATTATTTTTTTTTAGCTAAGAATACTTACAAGATCTATTTTTCTCTGAAGATCTGCCTTTCTTATGGATTCATGTAAGATAAGCTTGGTGTCTATATGAAATGAAAGAAGGTTGGAGATAAGGAAGAGTCCCAGCACAACACTGACTAAAATTTCTGATGCAGTTCCTTGTTGAGATCAGTGTTGTGTATGTGTGTGTGTGTGTGTTCTCTGTGTCTCGGTGGTGTGTTCGTGGGAGTCAGAGGACCACTTCTCTGAGCCAGTTCTTTTCCTCCAGCCTCTGTTTGGGGGATTAAATTGAGATCAACAGCAGTGCCCATTCCCACACAGTCATCTTGCTCAATGACCCTCAGACCAGTTTTTGAAGTTTCATTAGAGGAAAATATTCATCAATTGGGACAGCAGTTTTCAAATATTTGATGATCAATACACTTTTATAGCACTAGGTTTCAATCCTAATACATGAACTGGCTGTGTGGGAGCCTAGCCTGTTTGGATGCTCACCCTCCTAGACCTGGATAGAAGTGGGAGGACCTTGGACTTCCCGCAGGGCAGGGAACCTGGACTGCTCATCACTCTCGAGAGGGAAGGGGAATGGAGTGGGGAGGAGGGGGAGAGGGGTAGGGGAGTGGGGGGAGGGGGAGATTGTGGGAGGAGGGGGAGGGAAATGGGAAACGGGGAGGAGGCGGTAATTTTTCAAAAAATAAATAAATAAATAAAAACTAAAAAAAAATTATCAACACTCCAAAGAGTAATAAAGTATATAATTTATACTTATTTATTACAGTTTAATTTAAGATCAGTAGATTTTAAATGTACTTATTATTTTACAGAAATATAATAATAACAATGCAAACCATAAGATCCAATACCATATAAATAACCTTTTGAACTCTGCTCTGATCGAGTCCACTGACCTATAAACAAGTGGTTCATTAATTTGCACATCTGTTCTATGGTGTATTGGTCATGTGGAAAATATCAATTCCCTGATTATATGGGCCATGTAAAAGCTGGTATATCTCATCATACACATTTAAGCAAAGAATGTAAATAAATTTCCTAAATTTTAAAAATAAACATTACCCATATAATTTTGTCTCCCCCTGCTGAGAGGCCAGCACCATAGTATTTCTTTCGTGTTAAAGTACCATGTCATAATAGCTTTTAAATGCTTTTTGAAACATTGTACTCCTTCTCTCTCTTTCTCTCTGTCTCTGTCTCTCTATCTCCCTATCTCTCTTCCTTTCTCACTTCCACCTCACTCTTCATCTCTGCAATCCTTCTTTCCCTGCATTATCCCATATATCTCAAGGACCATGAATCAAGTACCCTGAGGAGGATGTTTAATTTGTGATCAGATTAAGAGATAATCTACATAAGGGGCATGGTAAGATTTTTCCTGAATGTCAAGTTTATCATATCATTTTCTTATTTTTGCTGAAGAACTGGAAGACTGTCTGGTGTAGGAGGTCCTTCTGTATTTGTGTTGCTTTCATTGGTTATTAAAGAAACTGCCTTGGCCTAGTTGATAGGGCGGAACTCAGGTAGGCAGGGAAGACAGAACAGAATTCTGGGAAGAAGGGCAGTGTGGCAGACGCCATGATTCTCCTGTCCAAGATGGACACTGGTTACACTCATGCCCTTAAGCCACAGTCAAGTGGTGATACACATTAATGGAGATGGGTTAAACTAATATCTGAGAAATAATGGGCCAGTCAGTAATTTAATTAATACAATTTCTGTGTGGTTATTTTGGGGGTTAAGATAGCCAGGCGGTGGGATGCAGCCCACTCCTCCCTACTCCAGATTGTCTTGGTTTAACCATGGCTTTCAATACGAGAATAGAGCTGTTCTTCTGTTTTCATGAATGTCTCACCTTTGCCTTCTAGATAGATTTGTGTGTGGCGAGCAGTAGCAGGGTCAGAATCACTATGTATCTTGGCATCACTTTGCAAAGACAAGAAAGAAGAGGCTGTACATTTAGTGAATGTGTGCATTGCACGGGGAGGGAGGACAACCCAGCCCTAGGGTAGCTTTATTTCTCCCAGAATGAGTTCTGGCCCTGCTCCATATAGCGCACTAGGATGCAGCAATCATCCTTGTGCCTCAAGCCATGTTCTATACTACGTACCTAAGATTAAAGCGGTAGATAACTTGGTTTAAGTTTAGATATGTGTCACTCAGAAAAATGCTTCAGAATCTTGAAAATGAGTACCATGTTTCTATTTTTACATTATGCTAAATATTCTTCCTCCTGAGGGAATATAATGTCAAAAGAATTAAACTTGTTCATTGAACTTAAAACTTGAAAACTTTAAATATCTATAAACAGAAGGAGAAACATTTTTCCTTGATTTATGAAATGTAACATTTCTTGGCAGGCCCATTAGTGTATGATCACCAATTCTGAGGGAAGGAGTGGCTACATAATGGTAGTTTAAAAAATATTCACAGATCATGGAAGTCAGTTTTTTGAAATATAAGCAATCAATAATTACTTTCACCAAAGTAATGGTCCCAGCACAAGCCTTTTGATTATGAGACATAGGAATCATAAATATTATTTATAGTAAAAACATGTAGGCAATAGAACTCGACATTTACACAGTGGTTCTCTGTGAAGAATTCTAGTCTCCCAGTAAGCAGACCAGTAGACAATGATTTATATTAGGAATTAATAATTAAATATATTCTCTGCACCTATAATGAGATCAACTCTGCACTGTTTGGTTCTCTGAGATACATAATACAAGTACTAGGCACATGGCTATATCCTAGAAAACTATACAGCATCAAAGAGTGAGATGAATATCATTTGCTACATTTTCTTGAACCAGGCACTTTGCCAGATTCACGAGTGTTTTAAGCCAGGCATTCTATGTACAAAAATCCATTTTCTTTGCAAAAAGAATTGCTTCCTTTAACTAAATCACATCATCTTTTGAGACTGATTTCTTAATGTGTTGAGTTCATTAATAAACTCTGCCCAAATTTCTTACAGCTTGGATAAATGTGCAGTTTCACACAGACATGGACTGTGAAAGTTCTGAAATCTCTGAGACAGTGAGGATCAGATATCAATACAACGACTTCACTTTCCCCCTTGTATGTGTTTTGTTGACTCTGTTGTCTTAATTCTACATTCTGCATATACCCACATGTACACATCTACTCATAGGAGGAGGCTGCTTGTTAATCCAGGCTGCCCAGAACCAAAATAATCACACAGAAACTGTGTTCATTAAATCACTGCTTAGCCATTAGTTCTAGCTTCTAATTGGCTAACTCTTACATCTTAGTTTAAGGCATTCCCATTAATCTGTGCATCACCACGAGGTCATGGCCTACCAGCACAGTTTCAGCACGTCTATCTCCAGTGGTGGATCCATGGCATTTCCTGACTCCTCCCTTATTTCTCCCAGCATTCAGTCCAGTCCTCCCCGCCTACCTAAATTCTGTCCTATCAATCAACAGGCCAAGGCAGTTTCTTTATTCATTAATGTTAATCCCAGCACACAGAGGGGACTCCCACACCACCTCCCCTTTTCTGTTTAAATTTAAAAAGAAGGTTTTAACTTTAACATAGTAAAATTACTTATAGCAAAACAGATATCAAGCATAAATTACAGTTATGATATTTCTATTTACTTTATCTTTTATCATAACTAAGGAAAACTATAACTCCTTTTAAACTAGCAGTGTACTTTGTCCCTACTTGTTAGATAGATCCTATACCAGCAGTCTCTGTAAGGTCCAGTACTGTTAGACTTCAGTTAGGAGCCAATCTCACCCTGGAGCAAATGTTGCCATCAGGGAATGCAGTGGCAATCGTGTTTTAGAAACAGGATTAAGGCTGCCACTTAACACTCCGCAATTTTGGATATACTCTTCCATAAATAAGTCCATATATCAGGTAAAGTTCTTTATCTAACTTAAGAATGTCAAGTTAAAACTAAACCTCTTTTCTTGGCTCTTAAATCTTCCCAGAATCGTAGGGCATTTGCCAGCTCCCTCAATCATGATGATCTCTGCAATTCTAAGCCCACATACTATGTATATTTAGTGATATACTGAATTGTGTCTTCAGGCCTTGTATGTATCTGATTTTCTTTCATAATACATTTATAATATGCTGGGAGAAGGTAACTTTAGGTTTCTGTTCCAGAGACAGGTTGGCACAAGAGTAGGCCAAGAAAATCTGCCCAGAAAGGAATGTGCTGATTACAGAAAACCACACTGTGTTAAGAAGATGTGACAGAATTATCAGTGACAAGCCTCTAGTGCTAGCTAGAGACTTTCTTCTTCGTTTAGATGAAGCAAAAGAAAAGAAATAGTAAAGAAAAATGTTTCTATCTACTACAGAAAGTAAATGAATTCAACCTCACAAGTCATTTTTGAAAAGGGGCAACTTTCAATTTTTCCAAAATTTTATTAAATAATAAATATAGAAATACAAAAAGAAAATGGAGGGAATATTAACATTCTAAATATTGTAAATGTTATGTTTTCTATGGCACTTTAAATTGTTGAGATAAAAATAATAACTACTCAAAGTTGCATGAAAAAAAATCATTCCTTTAAGTTTGGATGTAACCAACAGATAGTATCCTCTTCATTTCAATATAATGCATGCCAGAGGGCATGAGAGGATGAATGGCCCTTCATGTATGTGAAATTGTACCATTTGGGAAGAGCAAAGAGCCAGTGTCCTTTCCCAGGGGGTGAACTGAAGGACATGAAGTTTAAATAAAGGCAGAAACAAAGTCAGTCAGACATAAGATAATCTCTCAAGGAGAGAAGCTGTTCACGATGACACAATTGTCACATGATAGTCATGTGAAGTCTTTTTTTTTTCTTCCCTGAAGACTGGAAAAATTTGCCTTTGCTTCTTAGTGTAATATTCTGGAGCTCTGCCCAAACATTTTGGGGTTCCATTTTTGTTTCCCTTGTGTTTCTAACGACACTTTCTTCTTAAAAATCCTTAAAATGGCTCTTATAAGGATTTAATATTTTCTCAAGAAAAAAAAATGAATCCTACCCAACTCATAATGTTGCTTTTGGTCATGGCCTTTCATCACAGCAATAGGAACCTGAGCACACAGCCCTCATCTGCCTAAGCAAGCATAAGATGTTTGCATCCAACCCTGTTTTACAAAGAAGTTAATAATGACCATATTTCACACACTCATGCCACATAAAGGGAAATTCCAAATTCAAGGAAAGAAATGTGTCTTACCATTGTGAAATAATTTTTTTCTGACTATGGATAGTGATCATGCTTCTTCCCATTAGACATTTTGGCTGATATTTATGCTGCTAAACCAGTCAACTCATATTCCCAACTTGTTCTTATTTTATTGCTTATATTGCAGTTGTATTATGAATTAACATTATCAAAATAAAAGCTACTTCCATGGCTGGCAAAGAACTGTGCTCATTTTCCCTGACCATCTTCACCTATCATCTCTTCCTCTCACTGCTAGTTACCAGCAGAGTAAGCACATCAATATTTCCTCCCCTGGAATCTTTGTATTTCTGGGTATTACAAAATATCAGAGGTGACCTGTCCTACTTCTTCATCGATCTTATTGCTTTTTGCTGATTATAGCTCGCCTTCACCTAGGTTACTGCCTTGCTCAGTCTACCTGTTATGGCACCCATTCCTCATTGCTCTGTCATAGCCCCCTAGGAGTCAGAGCTAACAGTCCAATGGATGATTCTGTTCTTTCTTTAATATGTTTGTTGATTGCTGACTCTTTGTTGATGGAAGATTCATAAGGGCAAATATCTTTCCAGTCTTTATCATGATCCTTCCCAGTAGAGTAATCGCTGTGAATCAGTATGAACTATTGATACTATAGCATGAACTGTTGCAGGATCACAAGCCATTGATTACCACCTGCCATTTCCACTAAGCAGAGAAACAACTAAATTTGTTTTGTCTCCAGTGCTTATCGTGTTAGTTAGAGCGCCATCTGACTTTTCTAGAAAGGAGATGCACAGGAAAAGTGGAAAAGACAGAAAAAAAAAACTCAAGTCGCATTGCTTATTTTCTCAGAGGACCTTAATGTTTGTGATCTAGACCTTTCTCACATGCAGGACATTCATTAAAGAAATTTAGAATTTAATAAAATGCGCAGTCCTTCAGCTGTCTGGGTTAAATTTGAATTTGCAAGAACATGCATTTTCATTTCCCTTCAATTCCATCGGATTTTAAAGACAGATTCATACCCAAATCCTTTCCAATTTAAGGTGCTTTTCCAGCCTTGGAAACTGTAGACCGTTCAAAGAGAGATAAAAGAATTCAAGCACCGTCAGATTACTAAAATAACAATTTCGGCACGGACAAATGTGTCTCAAATCAAATGCACTCTATCTTTCTTATTAAGGATCCTGTACTTGTGAATCTCTGCACATGAAATTTACCTGCAGCCAGCAAGTCAGTGCTTATAAGCACACCTATGGCTGTTAGCAGATAGAATCAGAGGGTAGCGAGTTGCCACCCAGATATTACCCGCTGAACAAGGGACACTCTACCTTTGTCTCTGAGCTCTCCCATCCAAACAAGTGCCCCTTTGGAGCCCTATTGGATACCATGCTTCTTGATAGCTGATACTCTTGTGTAGAGATTTTGCTCTTTGCTGTGATGCTCAAACATAGTTCTCAAGCTCTCTGGACTTCTGCTGAGCACAAGAAGGCCTGTGCATAAAACAAGTTATACACAACTGAGGTCGCTTACCTTCAGCTCTTTGTTATAAGGAATTTGGAAGCTGAACATGCCTTCAAGAATCAATTATGTCTGCTTTTGCCATGGAGCAGTTTGAGACAGGTCTTCTCTATGTAACCCAGGTGTCCTGACTGTCCTGAAATTCAGGGATCCACCTGCCCCTGCTTCATGAGTGCTGGGATTAAAGGCACGTGCCACCACACCAGGATAAGAACAAACTATGTGTATCTAATTAGGTGTTTGCTGTCAAAACCAAAAACAGTTCTCTCTACTGACTGTGAATGAACACATGGCCAGAAACTCGTGGGAAGCTGTTTCCCCTAAGGGGTTATTCATTGTTACCTAAGTCTGTGTTTTTAAATGAGACTCAACTACAGGAAGCTGTTGGAGGACAAGTGTTAGACTTCTCTCAACAGTTACACAAAAGCCCTGATCTCACCCATAGCTCTACCATTCAATACATACCAATCAACCCCTCTGAATCCCATCAGAAAAATAATTACTTGATAAACTGAACTTTCTCTTAGATAATGAAGTCTCATTTATGTGACTATTACCTTTTTGCACTTAGAATGTCTGAACTGAAAGATACTCTGCCTCACCACCAAGGCCAAGAGTAAGACAACTAAGATAATAAGAAGATAAATAATTTATTAGTGTAAATCTAGACTTTTCTTTTTTCAACAATTGTTCGTATTTGCTATTGAGTATTTTTATTTGCTCATTGCTCCAGTACCTGTGAAATAACCCACGACGATTTAATCTGTCTTAATTTTAGAACCGAAATGCTAGAAATAAAACTCATAGGTATCTTTACATGGGAAATTCAAAAGACATATCCCAAATAAAAAATATCATACCCACATATATCATATACAAACACACACATGATGAGAAAATGCTGCCAGCATATATAGTCTCCCAACACAACGAGGTAGCAAAGATCAAAAGTAGTGAACACATGGTTTTATAGAACTATTGCAAAAAATAGTAAGAAAAATAACCAACCAAAGTAATGATACCAAAAGAACGAAATGAGAATGACAATGAGCAATGCCCAAAACATCCTGTGTTATTTTTCAGATTTTTCTTGACTATCTGTTTCCCTGTTTTAAGGTTCCGTTGTTGCTTTCTGTGTTATTTGCATTACTACTTACAATGGCATCTTGCTCAACCCATAGATCATCACCCCTCATCAGAGAAGCCTTTGTAATAGATAGTAATTAACATAGAGACCCACAAATGCACAATATACAGAGAAGGAGAGAATTTGGACTGCACACCCTGAAAAAGATGTCAATGTCAAACTCCTTCCCTTAAGCCTCGGGATCTATGCGGGGAAGGGAATAGAAAAACCATACAAGCCAGAGGTAGTGCATAGTTCTATGGCAACAGCATTTTCCCAGCTACAACAGGACTGGTGAACACAGGAATACAGCACTTACAAAGCCATGTTAACCTGTCACATGCAGTTACACATGTATAATAAATACCAGGTCTTCAGAGGATAAGAACAGAGCATTGGGAGTTCTAGGCAAGCCAGAGACTCACAGCAAGTTCCAGGCCAGTCTGAGCTATGTAGTAAGACCCTGTCTCTAAAAACAGATAGAAAACAGCAATAAAATGAAGGCTCTGTTCTTCCAAACAGTTTCCACAGGTTTTTATACTTTAAGATGGTTTTATTTATATACTAATTATGAGAAACACTTCATCCATAAATACTGTTCTACAAAAACAATTAAAAATTCCTTTTTATTCTTAAAAGAAATCACACAATATATTTAAAAGGCAGCAGGACTCCCCCTTCTGGATCATTGGTGGGCTGGAAAGGGAGGAGAGTTTGTTGGGCCAGGAGTCATAACTTGGAAGTGGGCATTCATCAAAGCAGAAATAATAAGGTAAAATAGCAGCAGCATTATTCAGTCCTGTCCTCAGCATCCACATGTGCTGATCAGAAGGGTGGCAGCAGGTTAGGCAGCCCAACATAATTCAGCTGCAATACATACAGCTATTACAGTACTGGACAGAAATACTAAATCAAAATAAAAGAGATTGAGGTTGTCCTGGGAAATGTTAGCCCCTTGCAATATCTTCCACCTCAAAAACCCTAATAAAGAAACTACTGCAAAGATACATGCAGGCTGTGCATAGATAGTCAATAATGAATACAAAGGAGATAGAAAAGTCAGCTGACTAAACTTTTTAAAACTTAGTTCCATAAAACAAAGCAGTTAAAGATTTATAGGTTTTCCTGATACTGCACCCAAACTACACTATTCTTGCCAGGCACTATAATGTAGGCCGAAGACTTTCACTGCTACACGTAGGAGTTTAGAATTTCTTTAGTGTTTGGGTTGAAATTTCATTTCTCCAATCTATAGTTTCTTTCTTTTTTTTTTTTTGAATTTTTCGAGACAGGGTTTCTCCGTAGCTTTTTTGGTTCCTGTCCTGGAACTAGCTATTGTAGACCAGGCTGGCCTCGAACTCACAGAGATCCGCCTGCCTCTGCCTCCTGAATGCTGGGATTAAAGGCATGCGCCACCTCCGCCCGGCATCAATCTATGGTTTCTTATTGGAATATTTTAGAGAGCAGTGGTTTCAAGACAAGAGAGACAGCAAACTTCGTATTAGCAGATGAAGCCATGAGTTTCCAAGATCATTTCTAATCATTTGTCACATATGGACTGTGCTCTTTAAATATTATATTGTGAGCACATGCAGATTGCTACACTGAATTAACTTCAAAGTGATGCTCAGAAACCAAGTCATAATCACAACCCATTACTTAAACTTGATACGGGTTAGGGAATATGCAAAACCAAGAGCCCATTTAAGTGATAATGGCTCTGTGACATGAGCCAAAAAACATAATAAAGTCTTCTGTTTATCCCTCTGGGCTCAACTAATGTCCAAAATGTGACACACTCTTTTATTGATCTGAGACCTTGCAACATAAAAGCCCAATTTATGATAACTGCACTCCTTGGGAAACAAATATCTTGCATAACTTTACATTCCTTTGACTGTAATAGAGCTCTGATCTTGTTTATCTCTCAATTCGAATTTTCTTTGTTTTTAACTGTTTGAGAAATTACTTAATTAAGAAGAAAATCGGACAGATTTCAAGTCAAACATTAAAATGGAATTTTTATATACATGACGATTGTCTAACCTTTTGAGGAACAATGAAGCTGGGTTCTTTTGTTCTCTATGCAAAACAAATAAATTAAAATGATTTGTTTTCAATAAAAAAAATCCAAATGTGGTAGATATGAAATAAAAGTAAAGGCAGCTTTATCTCTTTACACAGCTACAAGTGGGAAAATTCTTTCAAAGCAAAGCAGAAAGTCCATATATAATAGAACAATTTCTAAATTCTAATATGTACAATTTAAAATGAATATACTCATAAAATGTAAACTAAAATAATGATTCATGAGAGGATTTAAAAGACAGAGAACTAAATAAAAGAACTTCAAAGGTGGAAGTGTATCTTACTTTAATGTATCTAATATAATAAATGGACACCACACTTCAAGCATACACTAAACAACACTATGTTAAGAGATGTGCATACTTCATAGACAAACACACATACACACGCACGGAGAAGTGCAAATGGAATCTTCCTGTCTTAAAATTATGTAAAGACAAGATCTCCATGGGAGAGAGTTGAAGGGGAGGGGAGAGAAAAAAAGAGGAGCAGAGAAAAATGTATAGCTCAATAAAATCAATAAAAATTATGTAAAGAAACAGCAAAGGCAGCATTTTAAGAGGTTTATCTAAAATACGAAGAGGCAGGAAGTAGAAAGAGAAACCTCTATACATTGTAGGTAGGGTTATACATTGATGTCTTATTTTAAAAACTAGCAAAATGCTAATGCTAATCCTATTTGCCTACAATTTTTTGTGCTCATAACTGCTTGCAATTCTCTCTGCAGATAATTAAAATAGACAGGGGGATAAGAGAACATAGGTTGGTGATTGGCATGGGCTCACCATACTCAAGACGCTGAGTTCTCCTCTCAGGACACATAAACGATGTCTTTCAAACTCGACAGGAAAAGAAGAAGATTCATCAACAAAACACAGGATGAATAGCATCACTCTGAGCAGTAAATACAAGGGCAACAAGCTGCGCTACTGAAGAAGAGCTCTGATGTATGTCGAGCAAAAGGTGATCAAATTAAGAACACTGTACAATATCTTCCTATGTCTAGAAGCTTCTGATAGTGATTACCTCGGACAAGTGGGTGGGATGGATGGAAGAATCAATATGACTACGTCCCTTTTGTAGTGCTCTAAAATTATGCATGAGTAACTTTGAACATAATTTTCAGCATATTTGTAATAATTCTTTGCGCATTTCATATATACAAACAATATGCTTTGATCATATTCTCCCCTCCTCCCTCAATTCCTCACAAACTCCACCTGTCTTTTTTTCCCATGGGGGCTAGACATTTCAGTTTGCATTGCTTTTCAGGGCCACTTCCCCTCACCTTCATTTAAATTCTCTCCTTCTTTCCCTCACAGAGTCAAGTCTGTATTACCCTTACCCTCATGGGTATGAGTACAACCATTGCAGTGTGTTTGGCAGACCAGAGGCCATAACTTTAAAGAATTTGATCATCCTTCCCCTAGAAGACAACCACAGCTGGGAATTTATGAGTGTGGCCATCCTGTAATGGCAAGAATACACTATGTATCTTCGGTTCTTCTCATATCTTCCATATTCTACAAGCCTTGCTGTAAATGCCTATAATGTCAAAATTCAAAATTACTGTATAGCTTAAATTTATCTTGCCAAAATACCAGCATTTCATTTTAACTAATGCCTTTGTTTCATTTTATGTTTTTTTTTTTTTTTTTTAGTTTTTCGAGACAGGGTTTCTCTGTAGCTTTGGAGCCTGTCCTGGCACTAGCTCTTGTAGACCAGGCTGGCCTCGAACTCACAGAGATCCGCCTGCCTCTGCCTCCCGAGTGCTGGGATTAAAGGCGTGTGCCACCACCGCCCGGCCTCATTTTATGGTTTTTATACATAAAGATTGCATTAATTTTTTAGATGATCATGGTTTGTATACCAGACGTTTTCAAACTGTTGTCTAGTCAATGTTTAGACTGCATGATTTGCTTTAATCTAAAGATATGATGGTAAGGTGCTTGTGATTCTTAGTTTATTCAGAGTAGCTACCCACATCAGCGCCTTTGAAAACATTCTACAAATCTCATCATTGTAAAACTTAGAGTTTTTTTCAGCACCAAGATAAACTAGTAGGTTATAAAGAACAAAATTCATTTATTTACATTCATTTATCTAAAGACTAGCAAACAAGTTTATATCGGTTCAAAATGTATTGAAGTGATTGTGGCAATCAAAGGAAAAGAAAAATACAAAAGTAAATAAAAATTGTTTCAAGTAATTTTTATAGATCTGCAGTTAACATTGTAATTATCAACAGTGGTATTTCCGTCTTGACATCCTTTTTCAATGATATATCCTATGTCAGTACTTAAAACAATGACTTTTCGCCTTCAAAATAATTTTTGTTTTAGTCAGAAATTTGGCAGTTAACACTTCTACGTTAAAATACTTTGATTCAAATCTAGATCCAAGGTACAACAAAAAATTCTAAATGATTTAGAAAAATGACTGTACCTTCTAATGTAATAAGACTGTCTGGTTGACTAGATTAATTATTATTTCCTGTTGCCATAAAGACCTTGAACCATCAATAATTCTCAATATATGAGCCTTATCTTGTTTTGTGTAACTTTTGATATAAGTGAAATAAGCAGTGTAGAACAGATTTCCACAAAACATTTGACGAAGAAAAACAGACAAGTTCTGTAATAACATTCTGTGCACATAAACAAGATATGCTCTGCACTCTAGAGACGGGCCCCCTCCTTTATGCCCTGCATTCTGCCCCAGTCTTGATTCCAGAGTCATGAATTATAACTTTTCTTTTAAATATATGGATTTGTCTTACTGGAGTAAATGTGCCCCAAATTCTGGCTATGCTACATTATAGTGATATAACTGCTTCCTGTGGCATAAAGAAACATCACAATGAAAGAGGTAGTGTCTAGTCTAGAGACTTGACAAAGCTTAGGTAGGACACCGCCGTTTTCACCCATTGCTGTGATTGAGCTTCTAATCTCATCTCTGTGTTTCCAGAAGCAAGTAATTTCAACTCCGGTAGTTATTTTTAAGCATTCCACATATCTAGCCAGATAGAATTCACTAATCTCTGAGGCAAAGGACTCACTAGTCACCAGCAACCTACAGATTGTGGATCCCTAGGAGAGCTCAAAATGAACCTGGCTTGTGTCTTCTGCAAAGTTCTTTCATCTTTGGTCCTTAAATGCATTAATGATGGAAGGGTAAGTGAATGGTGCCAATTATATTTTAGATTGTACACAGTTTTCAGCTCTTTTTACATATCTTTTGAACCATAAAGAGAGACGCGGGTGAGGGACATGCCAAAACTTTCCAGAATGTACATAGTCACCAGTTTTCTTAAAATGTTAAAAAATAAATAATCTTTGCTTCTGATAAAATGAACTCATATTTGTAACAAATTCATCTGGACTTTTATTTTATCCCTGAATATCCCTAATAGTATTATCAGGTATGACAACGGAATTGAACGTTATCTTACACAGAATAAATGTCATGTATTACACTATGAAACTGCTAATTGCACTCGTCTGGTTTTGCCTGAATTCAAAGCCTTTGACTCTTCAAACTGCATTTCATTTAAACAATTTTAGTGTAATTAATTTAAGGGTTGAGACATCTTAATCTATGATATATACTAAGAATATGGGTTTTTAATATTCTGCTGTGCAATATATAATATAGGGATGGGTACAATCCTACTCAATGTCAACAACTCTAATTTGTGCTCTCTCTCATCTGGTAGCAATCTGCCCTTTATTTGAAGCGGTTCCTGGGTTGATTTTCTTATTTCTCATTGCCACCAAGTAGCATTTGTTCCGCTTGTGTATCCAAGCTGTACGAAAAGATATCAATACGACATTTCGTGTTTCTACTGAGCAAGTAAGCATCAAAGATATTCACTACAGGAAGTAATAATAAAAGTTTACTATTTTGTGTATATTTTAGACCAAATTCAGCCCTTAAGGTTTCTGAATGAATCTTCAAAGCAGTCCTGTAATGAATGCTCTCCTTGTACAGAAATGGAAATTGAGACACTATCAAGCAACTCGTCAGTGGCCGTCCCCAGGCACAGAACAAGAATGCAGTTCCAAGTGTACCTTAGGTTGTGAGGTAAACAAACTGGTGTTTATTCCTTAATTATCATGGAAGAAACCCTTCCACATTTTTCTTTAAGATGTTATCCTTGACTTACTTCTCAGATAGAAACCTCAAGATCTTATGAACTTTTCTTGCAAATAATTAAAATAATATGCTTTCTTGATAACTCTTGAATTGTAGTTTATAATCCTAAAATATTCTCTGTCTATGTAAAATATCTGTAATGACATATAAACTAAATAATAAAACTCTGAAAAGGATGAGTTAAATTATGTATTTTGAAATAACTAAGAGGCTATAAAGCAGTCGTCATCGTTCACATAAATTAAAAGACTGGAATTCATCATTTCACAAAATGTCGAATACATTCCACAGAAAGAAGATAATGTTTGTGAAGAAAAATTGGGATATAACAAAAATGTATTTATCAAGAACAGCTAATGAAGCTGTCTCTCTGACACACACTCTCACACACATGCACACATGAATATATCTCTAAACACAGCAGTTTTCTTTGCCAGTCTCACATACAAAGGAAGTACTATTATAGAAACTATTTCTGTGATAATTGGATTACTGCAAACAAATAGTCCCATTAAATACATGTAATTCCCAGAAAATAACAGACACAAAACTCTTGATAATTATGTCTACATTGTTTCAAATTACCCCTGAGAAATTCTATTTAACAATGTCTCCAGAGTGACCAAATTCTCCCTATAATGCAATCTTATTTTTCATAATGAAATTATTCATTCTATTCTCCTAAAAACTCTCCTTCAAAAAAGTTTTCTCAAAGTTGGTTTTGTAGCAGTAGAACATCATTTTAATCCTACTACTTCAGAGGCTGAGGCAGGAGGATGTCAAATTTGAGGCCAGCCTGGCCTTATTATCAAGACAGTGACTCCAATAAAATAATAATTTTTAATGACTCAAAATCTTGGAGAATTATTAGCAATTTTTAAAAACATTCTTATGACGTTAGGATTCTAAGTTTTAGGAAAATGATTTAAAATAAGTTGCCATTTAAACATTTTCATTCCCTTTTAAAAAGTACCCTAGTTTTACCCAGCTGTAGTGGTTCTACTCACCTGGAGACAATTATAAATTTTATCATACTAAATTGTAAAACAGCCCTTAGCTTTAATCTGTAAATTAGAAGTAAACACTTTAGATTGTCTAATTAATATGCTAATGTGAAAAATGAAATACAACAGTAAGTTAATATACCCAAAAGAAATATTAATGAAAATAAAATAAGAAAAATCAAATTACTAGAAGCTAACTCAAATATAAGCTATATAATGCACAAAGAAAACAAAATGTCATATCCACAAAGTGACCACAATATACTCACACAGGTACATACACACACACACACACACACACACACACTACAAATAGAGTAATTGGTCTAAAACAAGAAATAATTCCCATGATATCTCATTTCTGGATGTTTCTTAAATGGTATAAATTTTTAATTCTGAACATTTAACTTATTTTTTTCACTAAAAGAAAGAACACAAAAATTATTCTGTGTAATAGCATAGATATTATTGGAGAAAGAGTTACTAAGATAATGTAAGGATAGCATCCATTTTCATGGAAATTGGTAAACCCTGCTTCAAAAAAAACTTTCCATTTACATGAAACAAATTATGATCACTTTTGAAATATTAACTTTGAGCCCAAAATTCTCATTTTCTCATTTCATGAAAGGGACACAACATTATAAGAGGTTTGATAATTATTAAACTCCCTGGAGATAATCTCAGAAATCTTACCTAAAAATTGCTAGTAAAAGTTCTTTAATTTTTCAACTGAATTCATAGAATCTTCAGTAGAGCCAGTATAAGAAACAGAAGAACATTTATTGAGAGACCTGTAAACCCCAGTCAATGTTCAACTCTAATACGAGATTAAAAGAAGAGAGAGAGAAAACAAGAATAGTTCCTCATGTTAATTTAGAGTCAATGCCCTTTATAGAAAGTACCTTTCGATTAGCTGTGTCTGCTGAGCTTTCTTACAGTGTCTGAAACACTGAACTAATTAGCCGAGAGCTGCTCTTGCCCTTAGAGCTGTCAAGACTACAGGTAGTTAGGAAGCTGGAAGGGCTTCTTATTCCCTAGAAGCCAAGAGGACCAGAGAGCTGAATGTATCAGTATCCAGTAGTCACAATGTCCCAGCGCAGTGACCTGGCCCTCTACAGGCTAGCTGCGAAACAGAAAAGCTCTCTGAGTCTTGAGTTAGCAGACTGAAGCAGCTAGGTATCAAATGGGAATCGACACAGATGCATGATACAGTTTCATGCCATTATATATTTTTTTACATATTTATTTTCTTTTTTTTTTGGTTTTTCGAGACAGGGTTTCTCTGTGGTTTTGGTACATATTTATTTTCTGTCAGCCCAAAATACATCTATTTTGATCAATTACAATCTTATTTCTGGAAATTCCTTTGATAAGTAAAGTACAAAAGTTTCAATACCGGCAATTCAAAAATAAATTGATTATTCTGATATAAATAGGCTACTTCTTTCATCTAATGTTTTAGTTGGATAAAATAGTATTTAAAAGATCAGTAATGTGTTCTTCCTAGTTTATGTTCATTTTATTCATACCATAATTTCTTTTTTTCTTTTATTCATTCAATTTTATACCTTTTTTTAATTTTTATTTTTCCATTCAATTATTTACATTTCCTTCCCTCCTCCCAATCTCCTCCTGCTCCCCCACCCCTCCTTCTCCCTCTCCCACCCTGCTTGCTAGAGGGCAGGGTACCCTGCCCTGTGGGAAATCCAAGGCCCTCCCCTCTACATCCAGGCCTAGGGAGCTGTGCAATTTCTTACCATAACAGCATCCAAGTTAGTTCTGGTTTCTTTAAAATGTTTCATATTAAATTTAATAATGCTGTTTTTAGTATATTTCTCAAGGAAAATAGATAAATGTGATTGTCTGAGTAGCCAATTACTATGTGCATCCTACAATTAAAATTATATATACACACAATGCCCCAAACACACAGGATTCCTTCTAGGTATAGTGTATTAAAGGCTAGCAAACATTAAACAATTTAGTAAACACAGATACACAATCTCAATAATGCAGGATTAAAATCCGGTGATAGAAAAGACATCTCAGAACCAATATCTGTAAAGTTAAGGCTTAAAATCTCTCTCTCTCTCTCTCTCTCTCTCTCACACACACACACACACACACACGCACATACGTGCATGCATTCACACATGTGCGTAGGTACATGTAAAATGATTTTAGAGTTCTTTCTTTTAGGAGATTTTCCAATTTAGGCAATTTCTAAGTGTCTTTGTGAATCAACTTTACAAAAATATACAGAATTTTCTTTTTAAAAAATAAACTCCAGTGAATGCTGTTTCTGAACACAGTATTTTAGTTAATTATTCCCGATTCTATTTTGTTTACATCTTTTTCTGTTTCTCTAAATAGATTCATCTCTGGGGTCCTGGAAGATATTCAGTGTGTGCAGCAGGTCTGTGGAGAACAATCTTTTCTCCAACATCTCCATCTGCTGGCTTAGAGAAAAAGTAAAATTTCAATTGCTATTTCTTTGAAGGTGATTTTGAATTTTTTTAAAAAATGTATGCTGCTTTATAGAATTAAAATATAAAATTCTTAAATTATTGTTAGCTATACAAATGCTATTTACCATAATCATTCATTAAGATAAACAGAAACAGATTATTATGTGCTAATTTAATGTTTACTTCTTAATCCCCAAACCCTGGGAGATAGGATACTCATGTGTATATCCTATTTAGAAAGTTTCTCTTTTAATGTTTTTCTAATTATTGCCACATTAAATATGGCTAAATCGTGCTGAATTGAATGTTCAATTCTTTCCTAAAAATCCTTGTTGGCTTTGTTAGCTATAGAAACAACAATATCAACTTATTATTTCCTCTACATTGAGATTTTCTGCTATCACGATGAATTGTTTGTGGAGAATTGCTGAAGTCCCTTTCCGCGCACACACTGATCCACTCTGACAAGACCTCAGAAGCTGCTCCCTAAAAGGGGCATGGAGTTTCCAAGACACCTAGTCAACGATCAGAGAACAATTGCTATTTAGATCACGTTTTCTGACCATTGGAAGGCACTGGGGACATGGCGCTGGATGAATGAATGAATGAATGAATTTGGAGGGACCTCACTCCTTCCAACCTCTGCTCAATTTTCTCCCTTCTTTTTACCTTTGCATTTTCTTATAACGAAGGCCGGTTTAAACATTCATTTGAAAACATATCTTAGTACCACTTGTAGACAAAAGGAAAGAAAAGACATGGGGAAAAGAAAGGAAGGGTGTGAAAAAGAAAGAAAGTGACAGAGAGGAAGAGGAAGGGAGGTGGGAGAGAGGGAGGGGAGGAAAGAATGGAAGGAAGCGGGGAGGAAGGAAAAGGAAGGAAGGAAAGAAAAAGAAAAGAACACAGGCAGCTACTGGAAATCTGTCTTGATCTCCTCCGGTATCCATGGAAACCAATGGGAACAAACAGGTTCTTCCACTATTCCTCTGTGACTGAAAGGTGTGGGAGCTGAGTGCAGCAGAGCTATTCCTGATCAGAATAAGATGACTTCCTTTCGTTTAACTCAAACCATCCTGAAGTCTTAGATCTTTAACAACATGTCAGTCTCACCGTTCCTAAGTCCACCCACCTCACAAACACAGTTCAATTTCTAAGCAGAATCTTTCTTCCATCAAAACGACACCATTAAATGCTAACATTTTGCTTTTTTGACAAATGCATTTGATGATGTTGATTATTCTCTTTGCATTGACTAAGATAAAGAATAAGGGAGTGCAGAAGCAGCGATGCGTGATTCCTGTAACACATTGGCATTAGAGAACTCCTTAGGGTTCTGAAGCAAGAAATTTTGATTTTATTTGTCAATGTTTTTAATGCTGTTGCATCCTTCCTATGAAAGAAGCTGACTAAATACAGCACGCAAGTAAAATCCAGAGCAGAGTTTACATGATCATGTTTAGCTTCCTACATCTAACAGCAGAGATTCCTCTTTATTTAACTGTGGAAGTCAAGGTTGTGTGGTTGTGCTTCATGCATATTCCTCCTATATCCTTCTTTCCCTTTAAAGGGTTAATTTTACAATTTCTATTGCCTTTAGCAAAAGAAAAAAAGGAAGGAATTAAAGGAAGAAAAATAAAAAATGGTGAAAATATTTCCCTTTGCGGGTTTTGAAAATTTTAAAGAGATAAAATGAATTATAAAACATGTAAATTGACTTTGCTTGCTCCACTTGTCAATGCGGGCTCTAGAAAATTCTGTCTACAGAACTTGGTTTCTGTAATTGTGCCATATGAGTTGTATGTAGCAGTCAGGAAGCTCACAGCACGGGGGTCACAAAAGTCAAGGTGCTAGATTCTCCCAGTGCCATCTTTTTGCTTGGTTCGTCCATGTTGTTTTGGTGCCCGGTATAACAATCTGTTGGTAGGGAAGTCTTATGATCTGAGAAATGACATTTTAAAATTTTTGCTTCATTTTTTTTAAGAAAAAGAAGAAATCTACAAAAACAGTGATGAAAAGTATACTGGATTCTCAGAACCATACGGTCAGATATATGAAATTCAGTAGTTAAATGAGAATCGGGCATTTGTTCCATGTGTGTGTATGTATTCTTATCACGCATCTTATTTCAGTTCAATTCATTCTAGAAATAAACCCACTTAACAACATTAGACTTGAGGATACACACCACACAACTATATAATCTCTGACCCTTAAAGAACCCCAGTAGAGTGGCTTACACCTGTTGGAATTGAGAAACACTAATTTAGTTAGTGGATGTATCTGTTATTTTTCCAGTAAGTTTGCATCATTAATTTACCAATATTCAGCTTCCTCATTATTAACTATTTTCACAATGTCTTGTCAGTTTCTCAGAATCTATGTACACACCTACTTTGCAATAGAACGTGATGTGACTCTGTATATGTACATACCATTTCAGTTAGGTAAAATGCTCAACACAGGGGCATGCCAAACTGCAACTCACAAGAAACAAGAACAACTTGCTTCAGTAGATCCACAGGTCAAATATGGACGCTTTTGACATTTATTTAAACAGCTTCTTTGTAATTGCTATGTAATAACATGTATTGCATTGTGATACCCTTCTATGACATTCTATTACACTTTAATTATTTATTCACTTATTTATTTGGAGGGTGACATGTAGAGATCAGAAGACAACTTTCAGGTGTCAGTTGTCTCCTCTGGTGTCAGGTACCCAGGGAGTAAACTCAGGTTCTCAGGCTTAATGAAAACAATACAAAACAAAAATACAAAACGCTTTTATCCACTGATCTACCTAGCGTCCCTGCTATGAGCAAATCCTTCTATCATTTCTATCTCAAGATCTATTTCTCCGTCGTTTCTTTAATATTAACATTTTAGGAGATCTTTATAAGTTGATCCTTCAGAAAAGCTAGAATTCTGGCCATGTGAATGACTACAATCACATTACCCTAAGCTACTATTTATTTATTTATTTATTTATTTATTTCCACTTATCCAGGGACGGGAGTTGCGACCTGGCCTGCTAATGTCCCCGGTGTTACAAAGCTAAAGCTCAGAATACATGACAGGTTTCTCACGGGGAGGTGGGTGGAATGGTAACGGGCTGTGGGATTTGGGCATTTCCTCTGGTGATTTTCCGCTCTGTCTGTTACATGGGAGTTAAAGTGGGAGGTAAGCCACCTGCAAATCTTCCCCAAATTGATATCTATGGAATGAAAGCTGAGAACATCAAGGCAGGAAACATCTGCCAGCCTGGAGGCCGGAAATGGTGGCGGCTGGGAGCATGCAGGATGCTGCCTCAGCGCAGGGACCCGGCCGCCGGCCACGGGCGACCTCGCACTTGCTGGGCGACTGGGCTCGGATCATTCTGCCCGGGAGCCTTGCTAGAGCATCCCCGCGAGTTCCTGAGCCCTGCGCAGAGGGCAGGGGCTGATACTGAGAACTGCAAAGGCTAAAATGGCTGATCTGCGACTTCTTCAGATTTTAAAACTCAGCTGGATGCAATCGCTTCCGAGTCATCCTCATTCTCCAGTCGCCTTTGCCCGAGCCTGAAAACCTGGAACAAAGCACGCGCCGCCAGCAAATGCTCTGGCCATTCTGGGCACCATTTAAGCAGGAGCTTAAGTGAGCTGAGAACGGACCTAGATTCTGGTTCTCACCTTCCTCATCCCCATTCTGCTGGAGACCTGGTTGTGGTTTGTATCCCCGAAGCTGGCAGACATCCATCACCACCCTCATCCCCCACTGCCTGCATCCTCATCCCTTCTGGGTCCCTATCCGCTTAGCATCCCTTCTCCTCCTGCTCACACCAACCAGTCAGGGCCTGCGTCAGCCTCGTGCCCGCGCCCCTTGGGTGGGCATTATGTAACAGCCCCGGTCCCAACTCCACAACCATTGTAACAACTTGTCCCGTGCAATAGAAGGACGTGGGACTCACGGAGACTGCAGGTCGGAGCTGCCCTACCAGGCTACAGGACTAAGGCAGTCCCCGCATGGGATCTGTCCAACAGTCCCACAGCGCGCCCTGGGGAACAACGTGTTCTCTGTTGGTAGGATGCCAATAGGCGCACAAGAGGGACGTGGTGGGAGAGTCTCTTTGGAGGCTCCAGAATCAAGCAAAAAGCCCCCCCCCCCGACCCCGAGAAAGACCGGTCGGAGTCCAACCCCCACCCAACTTCTTAGTGAGCACACTGGTACACTGTTCAGTGCCTTTTCCCCCCTCTCCACTGCCTGCCCCAAGATTACAGCCACCTTTTTTCTGCACCCTCACACGCACGCGCGTGTGCAGTCACTCCCACCCACACATGACATGCCAGCAACACACACACACACTCACACACCATCCCACACTCGCATTCAGTAGCTTGCTTTCCCTGTGCAGCACTGGAAATACATGAATATTCATTACTTACAAGCATTGGTGACTGCGAAACTGTTGGCTACCTCCAAATTGTCGATATGTGGTGTCAATCTGAACTCCGAAGTGGAAAACTGAACCATCCCTACCCGAAATGCACTGTATTCTTGATCAGCGCCCCTTGGAAATAGCCCCCCTGCAAAGAATAAACAGCAAGCAAGAGAACCATGTCAGAGCCCTGGAGAGATAAGACTGGAGCCGCTAGCACCCAGCAACCCTAGAGCCTTTTATTCACGCTACCCGCTGGGATCAACGCAATCACTGAGTTGGGCAGCAAGGGTTGGACATCCAAAAGGTGTTCAACGCGCCTAGGCACGGAGAGTCTGAGGGCCAAAAATATTCTCCTTCTTAATTGCAAGCTTTGAGTTTGTATTCCCCACAAAATCTGAACACACTACAAGACGCCTTCAAGGCATAAGTAACGCAGTCCGGGGGTCAGAAATGAGCAGATCTTTCCCTCTATTGGGTCCAAAGGCATAATCATTTCTTTTTGCCTCAGCCTAAGAAAATCATGTATATTCTAGGTAGTTTAAATCTGGAATGCAGTCAAGGTATGACATAAGTCTACATGACATGAATTAATTTGCCCACTGTGAACAAAGATTCCCAACACATTATGCACAATTCAAAGGCAAAAGGTACCTACCTATCTGTATGCTGTTAGAAGAGACACCAAAAATCAGTCCCCATAAAACAGGAGAAAGGAGGACAGAAATATGCATAATCTTTTGCATTTCCAAGAAAAGTAGAGCATCCACAAAATACCCCCTCTTTTCCCTTTTCCTCCTTTTCCTTCTTTTGCCGTTTTCCTCAACAAATTAAATCCTCAGCATTTTGAGATCGAAATTTAGCAAGGAGCTGCTAAAAACACGAAGTGGAGGCAGAAGAATCCTTATTTCCTGGGTCTTGCTGGTGGCTGTTGATGCCTGGCGTCCTGTCCCCTCTCCTGAAGTCCCGAGGACTGGCTGAATGCAGTTTTCAGCTGAGCTGCCGCTGTGGTCCCGGTGTCTGGGAATATTCAGCACCCTCCCATGCGCTCATACAATCACCCTCTTTCGAGCTCTCTTCTCCTTCTCTCCTCTCTCACACGCGCGCGCGCACACATACACACACATACACACGCGCACACACACACACACAGGAAAGTCACAGAGAGGAGCAGGCAGTCCCCGGCGCGCGTGCGCGACTCGTGGCAGGCGGCGGGATCGCGCACCCACCCCTCCCCCGCACAATGCCCCGCACCCCGCACAGCCCTGGCAGCTCCTGCGAGGTGCCGAGAAAGCGCGGCTCAAAACCCGGCAGCCTGGTGCCTCTTAGAGACCTCCAGTCTTGCACATCTGAATTTTAGCACCGAGGACAGCGCTTCTGTCTGTGCCCTGGGCTGAGGTTGCAGGGCTTTCTGTAGCTGCAGAGATGCTCCAGCCAGATCCAAAGGCTGCAAAACTGATTTCCGGTTGCTAAGCCTAGGAAACCGAACTGCTAATTGCTGTTGGCGGTGGCGCTTTCTTCTGTCGGGCCCTGTTGTTTTACATTAAACAAAACGATTATGATTTGATCGCCTGAAAATCCACTTAGCGATATCGACACGCTGTCTTCTGCGTTACCTGATCCAGCTAAGAGGCAAAGGAAATACTCCCCTAAGAGAAGATTGCCAAAATTGTGAACTTTAGCTTTATATGATGTAGACATAATCCTGGGGAAACCCCAATTTCTATCCATAACTACAAAAGATGAAAAAAATGTATCTGGATTGAATCTTTGAAGGACTATGTGTGGAAACATATCTTTAGAGTATATCCTTTTGGGTTGTGGTTTGATTTGTTTAAGCCACACTGCCTGTGGATTGCTCTTGTACTTCAGTGCTGACTCCCTCCTACTGTAGGGTCATGTAGACTTGTCTCTTAGATGTCCTTTCTTTATATGGATTGAAAGGAATCGTAGTTTCCTGGTAGGGGAAAAAATAGACCAAGCTAGTCTAGAAAGACTGCAAGGCTGCAAAACCTTTCCAGACACTTAGTTCCACAGAGAATACCCCATCACGTTTTGGGTTTAAGTTAAAAAGATAAGCATTGCATCATGAAAAGAGGTTACTTCACTACAGCAAGCCCGCTTGAGCCTCTGAGAAACAAAGAACAGGCTAGAAATTAAAGTTTGTGGGAAGGAGATCGGTAGAGAGTACTGGAGATTGCATATGTCTGTGAAATTCATGTTCAACATCCTACTGTGTGCCGAGCCATCTCCATGTACCTGCTGCCTCGGGAATTCAACAAATTGTATGTGCTCTGTTTTACGAAGAGAAGTAAAGACTCGGTTCGAAAATACTGTTGCCAGGAGACTGCAGCCGACAACATCGGAGGAAGAGTCCACTGTTGGTGCAAAGTACACGAGAGTGCTTCACGGCTAGATCTTGTAGACAAAATGTGACTTTAATATCACGCACAGTGGCATCCCTTTTAACCACATTAACGCGTACTTTTCCCTTAATCACACTGGACCTCAAATTCCCCATTTATTAAAATATATTTTTAATAAAAAACACATCTCCAGGCTGAAAATGAGAAGGGATGAATGAAAGCAAGAAGCACAGCAATCCCTGTGGCCTTTAAACTCTGTAAGCTTGTGATTTCATTATGATCTCTCTCTCTCTCTTGCTCTCACTCTGTCTCTGTCTCTCTGTGTCTTCATCTCTGTCTGTCTCTCTCTTTCTCCCTCGTGTGTGTGTGTGTTCCTAAGACAAAAGTGCGGAACGTATATATAATTTACTGAGCTTACATATCATAGGTGAAAATACCTCCTTTCTGTAACCAATAATTCATTTCACATGTGAATCAAAAACTCCATAAAAATATTAAGTCAGTCCTCTGAATAAAAAGAGATGAAGCATAAGAGAAAGTCAATGAGAATAAAGTTGTAGGCAGAACAAGAATTATAAATATCCCAACTTGTTACATAAAGAAAAATAAAATTTCATACTCGCTTTCATTTCTACTTCCAATGCCAAACACAGGAGTAGTTTGAAGTTTATGAACTGAAGAACAGGTCAAGAGGTGGAGCAAATAAAGTATCTCTTCAGTCACATTCTTCCTTTCCTTACCCTTCAATATTTTCCACCAAAGCATCTTGAGTCTTCTCCAAAGTGCTTTGGAATGGGAGTTGGAAATAATGGGAACACAGCTGGAGTATGGGGGGAAATTGTTATATGTAATGTGTCTCTGAAGAAAATTAAAATTAAAAAGAAAAGGCTTTTTTAAAACTGCTTTTATCTTAACCTCTTTGAAACTCGAGGGCAGATAGGAACTAAAAGTTGACTGGATTATATTCTATATCACGAATTTGTTGGATCATAGTACATCCTCCCCAGGGAATATGCACAACTGTAGCAAATATTACCTTCTGGCACTAAGTTGCAATTGTTAATAAGATCTATAAAATTTTATCAGGCTTTTTTTGTAATTCAATATATAGTCTAGTAATCTGTGTTCATAATTTAGGTAAACAGCTGACCTTCACACGCCTACAAACATTTCCTACTAAAATACAGCATAATTACATTTAAATGATCTTCCATGAAGCTTTTCCTACAGCACATTAGGTAGTAAATATTGCTTTTCACCACAGAATGCTAATAGTACAGTGAAGTTAAACCGAATAGAATAAACAGTTATATAAATAAATGGAAAAATACTGATGTTTCATTTTCATATTCTAAGATCCCCCTTTAAAGTCACAAAGCTTCATGTTTTTGATTAATTATCTTAAACTTATCAATATTAAAATCAATTTTAAATATTACAAGAAAGTTAAATAGAACAGTAAGCTCCAAGGACCAGTTTGCTATTTTCTGCCCTCTGCTGTTCATTTCTGGAAACTATGTAAACCTTAAACATTTTTTCAGCTGCAAAAAACCACACAAAAGAAAAGAAATCATAAAATATTATCTTCCTCATTAATGGTTTCAGTGATAGGTTGGTGCTTTTGCTTTTAGCATGTAATAATATTTAAATATAATTTCTTAGTATGAAAGCTGCAAATAAGAGTTAGATATATATTTGGTAATCTATACCTTAGTTCACCTTTATTTAAATTACAAATTTCTTTTAATTTTTAAAGTAAATTTTCATAAACCATTAAAAGAATTTAAATGCTTTTCAAGTCTTCACATTTTATAGTCATATTATGCAATGCAAATAATTTTTATAGAGAAATTTTTCATGTGTGGTGAGAGGGCTGGTGGTAATTTTGAATAAACTAGAATCAAACTGCTGACTGTATTCCTAGTCAAAAATTGTATTACAAGCACAGGTGATGTAGTTTATACTGATAAAGTCTGACCCCGTGAAAGTCATCACCACCCTGAAAGGCTTGGCTGCAAGTCAGCAACAGAAAAGAATCGGATTGCATTCTGTACACAGGAAGTGCCCAAAAGATCAGTCACTGCAGACAGAACAGAGTTACAGAAGTCTGGTCACAAGACACCAGAAATAAGTGAAAAAGAGTCATGAGGATCTACATATAAAGAGAAATACATTCTGAGGTTCTTTCTCAATCAAGAAAAAAATAACAGCATAAATAGTCAGATTGAAGCAATATTGTTCATACTGTTGTTTTGCCAAATATTTAAATTATCGACCCAGCATTCAAATTCAAGGCTCAAGAATATATATCTAAAATGGGCTTAAGAAGCATTATAAATGTGCATGTATGTTTGTGTATGTGCATATGCATTTATTTAAAGGATAGTGTCCTAAAATAGGAAAACATACAGTGAATTTTAATTTTGGCATCTATAGAGAGCAGGAGACTAAGCATTTATCTATCCTAAATGACGCTGTAAATAAAAGGATTAAAGTCGTGTGATGAGGGATTGATGAACCCGAAAGTTAAACAAGTTGTCAGCGAAATGTGAGGGTGGCAGTACTGATGGATAATCTTGGTTTTGAACTTACCGGACACAGAAGAGGGAGCTTCAATTGAACAGTTACCACCATTAGACAGATCTCTGGGCATAGCTGTGTGGCATTACCTTAATTGTTAATTAATGTAGAAAGGCCAAGTCCACTGTGAGCAGTGCGATACCTGGGCAAGTGGACCTGACTTGTTTAAGAAAGATCGCTGAGCAAGCCAGGGAGTAAACTCAGTAAAAAGCCTTCCTTCCTCTGGTGTTTCCTAATTCAGGCACTTTGCTTGACTTCCTCCCTTGGCTTTCTTCAGTGATGGATTGGACAGTAAACTGTAAGCTGAAGTAAATCCTTTCCTCTTGAACTTGCTTTTGTCTGTCACAGAAACAGAAAGAAAACTAACACTAGTCAAATACCCATAATGCCAATTCTATCTTGGATTTCAAGGGAAGAAACATGTCATCAAGGGCTCACACTTGGACTGAGCCAAACAGAGCTTAGCTAAGGAAAGGGTAGCCCTTTGTCGAGGAAGGCAATTCATAGAGAGCCAATGACATCAGCAAAGCATGGGCACATGCTGAGAATTACAAGTGCTTTAGTGTTTCTAGGATAAGGAATGTGAGGCTAAGTTCCAGAAACAAGCAAGACCATGGCTTAAATTATATATAGTATACAAAGATGCATATATCACACATGCATATTTTATAAATATATGTGAATATTTTATATGCATACACAATATATATATATTTATGCTTTATGTTACAGTGGGAAAGAGACATTCTGTAGATCACAGGGAGATATAAAATCTTAAGACTTGCTTCTTAGGCTATTTTGGAAGCATTGTTTAAGTAGAAGCCTATTAAATATAGGAAAATATGGTATGAATCTGTTTTTCAGAAGAGATTACAAGGCACTGAACTAATAGAGTCACAGTAGAGATAGGAAGAAAAGGTTGGATTGAAAAATATTTATGTAGCTGGGCAGTGTTGGCACACACCTTTAATCCCAACACTTGGGAGGCAGAGGCAGGTGGATCTCTGTGAGTTCGAGGCCAGTCTGGTATACAGAGCAAGTTCCAGGACAGACAGGGATACATAGAGAAACCCTGTCCCTCCCTAAAAACCAAAACACTACCACCACCACCAACCACAACAACAAACTTAGGTAGACCCTTATTAGCTTCTGCCCGTAGACTTGTGTGTGATGGACGTAAAGGAGATGGAGAGATAAAATGAATTCCATAGAAGGAGACAGGGCCAAACTGAGCATGGTGCTACCAGTGACTAAGAAAAAGTCGGAAAATCAGAAGTGTTCATAGAAAGGTGGTGCTTTTCATGGGTCAGAAAGAGTTATGGGAGCTAACACAACAGCAGCAATGATGGCTCCTGATGCTGTTTGCTCTTGGAAAAAGAGGCATCACATGGAAGCTAACTTGGAGAGTCATTCCTTTATAGTGTTGCATCTGATAGTTTCAGCTCATTGAAAAAACGTCTAATAAAGCAACATAAATGAGCAACAATCATATTATGAAGATAAAAATGAGATGTCGGAAGCTTTAAAATCCTGCTTTTCATTGATAGACCTGCAGTCATTTCCTCCTCTCATCTTAAATATCTAAAGTTGTACCTGAACATTGGCCCATTGAGCAGTTTCTTGTTTTTTTTTCAAGTAGGATGCTAATGATGTTTGTGAGGGCTGGAAAGACAGCTCAGCAGATCAGAGTACATACCGCTCTTGCGGGCAAATTCAACAGAACTGCTATACAGATTGCCCATGAATGCTTCAACATTGCCAGGGTGGCATAAATTTCATTCATTTTTTTTCATCTATGATCGTGGATATAGAAAAATAAGACCAATTCTTATATATATGAAAATAAGGAAGAAAGAACAAAACAAAAACACAAATAAATCTCACCCAAAACCCAATGTTCTTGAAAAGTTAATTGTAAATGCACACAATCCTACAATTGGTCCTTAATTTTATAAAAAAAAATACCCTTGTCGGACAACACAGAGAAGTCTAATTTGGAAATGCTGTTAACGTTCTGGTACGCTGGAATGCATTTCAACGCACAGTTCAGGGAGGGGAACGTCCTGGTCCCATTAGCAGCAGCATAATTTACAGATGCAATTTATGCTGTGATTTTCCTCTACTACAGAGGGTATGAGAACTGTTTTCTTTCTAGCATGAGCCCTTTTTGAAATATTTGGCTGTCCTTTGTGTTCTGAAGGCAGAGGGATTCCTTTGTCCTCCAAATATAGGTGACTGAAGAAAAACACTTGAGTCCAGGAGTTGGTATTAGCCTGAAATCCTTAGCAACCCAGGTAGACCCCATCTCAGGAAAAGAAAAATTAAAAATGTTGTTGGGGTTGGGGTTAAAGCAAAATCAAAGAAGATGTAAATAAGGATGAAAAGGTAGGGAGGGTGTTTGAATTTATAGATGACCCCCGGGGGCATAGCTCGAGAAGTAAAGAAACAGAAACACACACACAGCATATGAGAAAGAAAACACAGTGTTTTTGTTTCTGAGTCTGGGTTATTATTTTTATGTGCTTTTCATTTCTTTCCATCTTTTCACAAATGTTATGATTTCATTTTTCTTCACAGCTGAATAAAGTCAGAAGAGGGAGCTGTTTCCTGCAGAACTAATTACAGCCTGATAAGCCTCATGTGGATGCTGGGAACTGAACCCAGGTTTTCTGCAAGAGAAACAAGTGCTCTTAACCACTGAGCCATCTCTCTAGTGCTTTATTGGGACTTTAAAAAAATAGCTATTAAGAAGTTAATTTGAAATTTCCCAAAAGAGTACAAGGGTCACATCTTTGATATACTTGCCTTCAATTCAACTTAAATGATCATAGTTAGAAAGAGGAATAAGCCATAAAACGGTTTTAACTTTAGGAGAAATCCCAGATTCAACTCAATTCCTGAGGCTATCTATAATGTGTGACTTGAGAGTGATTGAATTGGCGTCCTTTCACACAGCAAGCACCTGGGTTCAGGCTACCCAGGGTCAGATACCGGAAGTCTATACACTTCTCTTTAAGAATACTCAACTTGTCTAAGGCAAAGCTCTGAGAGTGTCATGGAAATAAAAGGCCACCTGAAAGATAGGATCAAAATGCTGATAGAAAGATCTGAGGGAGTCCAGGGACTGTACACATAGCATGTGTAATACCTCTTATCAAATTATGCCATCAACATATATGACCAAAGAATTACTTATGCTATAATGGGGGGAAGAGTGTGATGATGCATAAAAGCTTCTACATTGCTTCCTTCTCACACACAAATCCTGACCTCAGTGTGGCCACAGGACTGTGGAAAACTACAAACATGAGACTAGACCTAGAAATAATATCCTCCACAGCAATGCAAGATCACAATGACAAGGAAGTGCAGAAGTAGGAATTTTGGTAACAGTGTCAAAGAAACTGTTTGCTCAAGTCCTTTTTGCATTGCTATACTTGGTAGTACGCTAAACAATATGTAAACTGTAGTTGAAAATATAGGAATTGCTTATTCCAGACTAAAAAAATAAAAGAAACTTCTGTATTGTGAGATGCATGTTCAAGCCTTGCTTGCAGGACTCAAGCCTTTGGGAGTAAGTAGCTGCTCTGAAATTTCCAAGCATGAAACAGGATATGGCAATGCTAAGCAGAGAAACCAGGGTAGCAATGATGTCATGCCAGACATTATCATAGCTCTGTAGGTTAGTTCCTAACTTGATTGTCTTTAAGAAAGTGCTTAATTGGAATGAATATTATATGCAAAAGAGATAAGAAGAGAGTTTCAGAAGGGATAGACATGGTTTGCCTTCCATGAAATTTAAAGTGCTATAATATGTGGGGATTCCAAAACGCTTGGACACTGCCCAGGAGTAAACTCAGAAAACAACGAAAGTCAAACAGAACAGAATATATGGAGCCACTTATTGCTGGATGATTTCCTTCTGCCAGTCATTGCGCCTGCATTAGATATGCCCAATGAGAGATAAAGATACATCTGTGAGAGACAGTAGGAGGATGTCCCAAGAAATATAAGCAGGCCATAAATCAGATCTGTCAAGAGTTCAAGGAGGAGCGGGCTCCTCTTATTCTATGACCACATTGGTCTTTGAGTGTCTGAGTAGTTGAGCACAGTGAAACAAATCAAGAAACAACTTCCCAGCTAAGCGCTGTGTGAGCAGCACACCTTGGAGGTGCTCTCAACTTAAGGGACAATCTTCTATATGGTTTACTCTTTGTCTGCCCTGAGCTTGGGTTGTGTGGACTCTGGAAAATTCCTGAGATGCCCTCAAGGTGTTTTCCCCATTATCTCTGAAGCTGCTTGACTTCCTTTAAATGGCAAATATCTATTTAAAAATCATGACTTCCATAGTCGAAACTGAATTCTTTACTGATCAAAGGATAAGCATTTCAAATCTTTCTGCTGCATATTTGCTTCAAGATGTCTAGAATAAACATGCCATGGCCCGAATGATGAACTGTTTTAAATTTTTTCCCCACTAGATCAGTTAGTTTGTCACTTTTAATCTAACAGTGTTATAAGTCTCAGGTTGCAGAAAAGTACAGACAAGTTCTTCGGCAGACTGTAACAAAAAAATGACTTGTCTCCACTTCCCAGTACAGTTCTTATTTCCCTCTGAATCCTCATAAACATTCTGTTCTGAGCTCACACCAGAATTACCATTAAGAGGAACTTCCAATACTCTAGTGTTTTCTGTTGTTCCTGTTTCCAAACTCTTCCAAATATCTGCTACAAATGAGTCCCAAAGGTTTAAGAGCACGGGGTCGTGCTTATCATCAGCAACAACCCCACTTCTCTGGCACTCATTTCCAATTGTCTGTAGCATGTAACTTTCTAAGTGACACTAATTAAAAAGAAGAACTAATTAAAGGACAGAATTGTTCATTTTGGCTCATAGTTTCAGAGATATCCATCTACACTTTGCTGGGTTTATTACTCTGATTCTGAGAAATGGGCGAAACCCCTGGTTATGAAACCATGTGCTAAAAAAGGCTAGAAAGAAAGAGAAAGAGGCAGATAGAGAGATAGACAGACAGACAGATATACACACACACGTACATACAGCAAAGAGACAGACAAGATACAGAGACAGAAAAAAGAGACATAGAAAGAGAGGGATAGAGACTCTCAGGTCAAAGTCCAGCCTCCAAGGACAAGGTTTCTGCACATCTAGAACAGCAGCACCATCTTCCTTCAATACACAATCCCATAATAAGTCAAATTGCACATTTGTAATGAGTTCTTCTTTCCTTTGCTGTGTAGTAGAAACAGGTTCTCCTTCAGTTGAGGAAAATTGAGTTCGCTGGTCACTAGTAGGAATTCTCAATACCAGGCCCACAAAGCAATTAGGGATCTGTCCAAAAATACCCAGCAGATGGCAAAATTAATGAAAAAATCTGAAAGTACATTCAGGAGACAAAACCGAGAGGTGTTTAATTAAAAATGAAACAAATATTGGATTTCAGACCCCATAAAAGAGTTTTGAAATGGACTTGGGTTGTACAAAAGGCTACTTATATAGCCAGACAAATGGATTCTGGATAAGCACATAGCGATTATCTGTTGTATATTGAGTATTTGGATATAGTATTCTTGATGCGAATTTAGAGGCAAAATTTTCAGACAAATGGATGAATCTAGAAAACATCATATTGAATGAGGTAACCCAGACCCAGAAAGACAAATATTATATGTACTCGCTCATAAGCTGCTTTTAGACATAATGCAAAGATAAGCCAGCCTACAATTCACAATCCCAGAGAACCTAGACAACAAAGAGGCCCCTAAGAGAGACATACTTGGATCTATTCTTTATGAAAAGTAGAAAAAGACAAGATCTCCTGAGTAAATTGGGAGCATGGGGACCATGAGAGAGGACAGAAGGAGAGGAGAGAGAAAGGGAGGGGAGCGGAGAAAAATATATACCTCAATGAGAACATTAAAAAAAAAGCCTACCTTAACAAGAAATCCTCTTTGCAGAAGCATATTTGCATTTTTTCCCCATAAAGGCCATCAGGGAGGAATCGTAAGCTCTTAGCCACCTTTGTTGTCTCATTTAGTTCCATGATAACAGCCAAGTCTGCCTTAATTTCCCTATCCAAAGAGAGGGGTGGCAATACCAATCAGTCTGCTGATTTCTTCTTTACACTACTCCTAAATAGATGTAGTAGGATATGACAGATAAAAAAAATCCAAGAATTGTCTGTCCTGTTTGGTAATTTCATAAATTGTAACACATTCAAACCTCAAATTCTACCCCCAGGGCACGCTTTCTCCAAAAAGGCCACACCTCCTAATCCCTCCTAAAATAATCCACCACCTGGGGACAAATGTTCAAATATATTATCCTTTGGGCCATTCTAATTTAAACCACCAGAACTAAATTTATTAATGAATGGGACTGTGATAAAAATAGACAATATTAATTACAAATCCTAGAGTGTGTATTTGTAAAGGTTCATACATATGAGCCACAATTTCAATTTATCAGGAAAACTAAGTAACTAAGTGTAGGCTTGAGGATCCATTTTCATTTCTAATAGTATGGATTATAAACAACATTACAATATTACCCAAACCTGGGAAAGATCAGCAAATTTACAGTGTGTTGCTTTGACACAAAGCCTTGTTGGAAACTCAATTAGAATTAATAGGACATGCTTATGTCATAGGGCAGATATAACCAGTAACTTATTATACAGTTACAATGAGTCTCTACCACAGTTGTTCTGACTCTGTCTGTGTTATAGAACATGGCTTCTGTTAGGAAAGAATGGAGTTGTTACTGTCATTTTCTGGTATAAGAAAGTGTGATATTCCAAAAGCCCTTTCATCTGCTACAGCCCTACCTCTCTGCTTTCTGATGGTCAACATAGCCACCATGAAGGAACATATCCTCAAAGTATGAATCAAAACAAGCCCTTCCTTTCTTAAGTTACTATTGATGATAGGTAGCAAAAGACTCATAGGCCAATAATTAAAATAAAATAAAATTCATAGTTATTACAGCCAGGGGGTGTGGCACATGCCTTTAATCCCAGCATTTGGGAGGCAGAGGCAGACAGATCTCTGTGAGTTTGAGGCTAGCCTGGGCTACAGAGCAAGTTCCAGGAGAGGCTCTAATGCTACACAGAGAAACCTTGTCTCAAAAAACCAAAAAAAGAAAAAAAGAAAAAGAAAAAGGAAAGAAAGAAAGAAAGAAAGAAAGAAAGAAAGAAAGAAAGAAAGAA
>JABTXL010008166.1:4314504-4462218 GCA_025134845.1 Neodon shergylaensis | reverse complement strand
GAAAGAAAGAAAGAAAGAAAGAAAGAAAGAAAGAAAGAAAGAAAGAAAAGTCACACATGGATAATGATCTCCATTTGGGGAACATATTTTGAGAAGCAAACTTAAAAACACAAATGATTTCAATCCTCTTCCATAAAGATTTTTCCAGTTTAAAAAATACATTTTCTCCTGGAACTACTGAAAATGCCTTTGTCAACACATGTAACACATGTTGTTTGTTTTTAAGAAGTCCAAATGGTGTTCTTAATAGAGCTAGCAAAAAAATCAAAGAAAAGAAATATGGACTCAGTCCACAGGTTCTATAGAAAGATTTCTTTCTACACATGCAAGGGTTCATGTCCCGGAGGTCAAATGGCTTGAGAACTCTGCAATTTATGGCTGAGTACTCTGCAATCCCTCAATCTCTGTACTTTTGCCGGTTGTGGGTCTCTGTGATAGTCCTGAATAACCAGTCTGCCTCTAACCTGAACTTAAAAGAAACTTATAGTAATGACAAACTAGGTTCATTCCTATTTATGATTGAACATCTGTTTCTCAAGGATTGGACAATGCCCTACCTATAGCATTTTAAATACAAATAGTTCTGTCCTTGGGAGTTGGCTTAGTATTATGTCCATTTCACAAAACCAGCAACAACAAAAATGTAGTAGGTTCTTTCCTAAGTGCTATGACTTGTCTATTCATAGACTCAAGCACCTAGTAGTAGTTCCAAATACAAGTTTCCACTTGTGGAGCTGGTTTCAATACCCATCAGAAAATAGTTGTCTATTCCCACTCCATTTGTGTCATCTTTGCACCTGTGGGCATGCCTTGCCAGTTCAGTTGCAATTGTAGCCCTCAAGGTATACAGCTGGTTAAGACTGATTGATGATTTCCTTATCTCCTCCTGAAGCAGGGAAAGCACTTCCAGCACTCTAACTTGCCATTATGAATGAAGCTTCCAGGAATCCATTTCTCTCTGTTCCTTTGACTCAAAAATGCGGTTTCTTCAGTAATAGCATCTTACTGTCATGTTCTAGAGAATAACCATGATCACAAGCAATAACTTGTAATGTTTGGAGGCTTAGTGGAAATTCCTTGTCCAACAACTCCAAAGAGGTAACCAGAAAGGCCTGGCACCGAGCTTTCTGTTGATTAGCCTGTGGTGCCTAAATGCATACATATATATGTTTGATGTGTATGCATATATTTTATGGAGCTTCTATAGTAGTATGTAGGACATTTTAAAAGTGTCTTTGATGTTAGTTCTCTCTCCCTGTATTTCCTCCTATACATTTCCCTTCCATACTCCAACTACGTGCCAATTAAAAAAAAATATGTGCTTGAAAAAGAATGAAATTAGATCCTTATTTTATTGCATATATAAAAATGGCTCCAAATAGATTAATGTTTTAAGATAAGAATGGAAACTGTGATGTTCTTGAAGCAAACATAAAGAAAATTCTTTATGACGCTTTTTTAGGGCAATGAGTTTTTATATATGATCCCCAAAGTACAGGAAAGAAAAATGAAAATGCAAAAGTGGAGTTAACTCAAACCAAAGTTTCCTGACAGCAAGAAAAGCAAGCCTACAGGAAAAGAAAACATATAGAAGAAGAAGAGTCTATTTACAGTCAGTGCATAGAAGGAATTACCATTCAAAACACACACATAAATCAATAGAATGGAAACAAATACCCTAGCTTTAAAACTTAAAAACAGCCTGATTAGATATTTCTCAAAGGAAGATAAATGAATGGCTAAGAGGCTTGTGAAAAGGTTACTAAACATCTTCGGCCATTAAGCAAACACCAATGGACACCAAGAATTTCAAAACGAGCTAGAATCATAAATGTCCTCCCTTCTACCTTCAGTGACACAAAGACAGTTTCATTTCATAAAACCTCTAAAAAAATTCAGAGAAGTTTTAATCCCAGGCTTCTCTAATTTCTTCCACAAGTGACCAAGACACGAGAAGTTACACAAGCCATGAGTGTCATGGGGTTACAATGCACGTTTAGAATTTAGGTGGCATAAAAATATGGTTGGCCAATCACATTTCTGAGAAATGCAGTAAGTTTCTCTCTAGTGTGGTTGTACTAAATATAATAAGATTATGCTAAAGTACAACTTTGAAACACAGCTCTCTCCATTAGCTCCCTTCTTCGCCACTTCTCCATTTCTTCCCCTTTTCTCTCATACTCACACTCAATGTCTGGAGGCATAGCATGGCGCTATCTTCAACAGACAAAGGGTTTGCATGGGTGGAGCAAGAATCCAGGAACATTAATAGGAAGCACGACAAAAATGCCAAGATATACTTGTGAGTCCACAGTGAGAGAAAAAGGCAGAGCCAGTTGGCATTCAACACATGGGGTGTCTATCCCATAGTTTAACTTGAACAATTGTGGAAAGCTATGGCTACACGCAAATGAGGCAGAAGGAGCAGCAGAATACATCAGCATTTGGGAGTGCAGAACCCTCTCCAGACACTGTATTTGAGTACAAAAAAATACACCCCAAAACCAAAAGAGGGAACTAAAAGATTTGGTTCCAGAAAGCAGAAAAGAGTTGGGAACATGCATTGTAATAAGGGCAACCTAGAAAACTCCACCAGGTCCCAAAGACCCTGGATTTTAGGGGTGACATGGACTACGTGAAAGGAGTTAAATTTACTGGAATTCTGTGCAAGTCTAAAGGAACCAGTCTAGGAGTCTGGAGAGGAAAACAAGTTGGATTCCTGCCAGAACCACGTGGCCTATAGGAAATGGGAGTTGTTTTGGTGTATAGGAGGGGGTGAGGGTACACTTCATTTTATGAGGTGCAGAAGAATGAGCCTGGGGTACATACAAGAATGGCAGCTTTTTAAAATGAATAAACATACAAATAAGTAAATGGAACAATGTGTTGAGACTAAGCCTTTCTTTGTGGGCCATCTGGTTCATATCAATTAGCACACACTTATTTTATTTGATCTTTTAGTAGGCAAGCTGGCAAAAGGCTCCTAATGCAACTATAATGTGAAACTGTTTTGGAACATACATAAAAATGTATACCCTGCAGAACTTAAAAGGGGAAAAATTACAGCACAGGCTTGTGAATACAGGACTAATTAGTGCAGTCATTTGTGTGTGGATATACATACCTGTACCGAGATATGCAGTGTATCAAATACATCTATAAGTATCTGAAATATATTATATACAAATATATACATTTATAAAAATATGTGTGTATCTGTGCGCTGACTGACAATATCCTAAATGGTGTCATGAATAAGTCAGAGGAACAAGTGATCTACCTATCTCTCAGAAGCATACACCATAGTTTATGCTTAAAAGTTCTTAAGAGCTGAAAACACAATACTCAAGGGTATTCTCTATGCTGAAGAAAAATGATTTATCTTTGCTGTTTTTGAAATTCCTCATTTGAAGTGGTTAACTTCCGCCTAGCAAGTCTGTACTTCATACCACTTTCATTAATAATTCTTTCATATTTAAATCTTCTTCCTACTTTTCTTAAGTGTTTTAGACATTTAATCTCAGATAATTTTCATCTAAGTTTAACTTTGTTAAAAAATATTAAAATCTTTAAAAGATTTTTTTAAGAACCAGTATATAATGATTGGCTGGATTTTCAACCACTCAGGTCCTTTCCTTGGAGTGATGGCACCCTCTTCTACTGCTCCTTCAAAGTGTATCCAGAGCTAACACCTGGGCTGGCACATTAATTGACTTCAGCTTGTACCCAGTCATCCACTTCCATCTGTCAGGAGTTTAAGAAGTTCTTCAGTGAATGGATAGATATGGTATTTTGTGTTAAGGGGAGTTCAATGTGATTTCATAAGTTGGAATTTTGCCTCATACACTTAAAGATGAATTCAGAACATAAAACATTATCATTTGTTCAGAATCATATTAATTTCATATATTGATTGATTGAGAATTACTATTCTATTTAGTAATGGGATTATCTAAGTTCAAAGCACAGAAATATAAAAAATACATTAATATCACCATTTATGGCACATAATTTAAAATTCTTTTTATATTTCAGAAATTAATTCAGATCATAGTTTTCCATGATAATCATTATGAGAATCAATTATCATATATATATATTTACATATAAGAAATTGAGCTCAATTTGTACAGCTTCTCTAATATATTCGGGAAATGTGCCCTCTTTATAATGTTCAGAATCCCTCTCGTTTCCTCATTTCCTCCATTCAATGGGGTAGAAAGTGTGTGTACTTGAAGTCCTGGCATTAGGATATTGTGCTCGCATACACACAGCTTGTCTCATAAATGTGATCTCCAGATTAAAATTCCAACATCCAGAAAGATCTAATTTTGTAACTTATAGTTCCTTCTGCCACACCAATGTATTTACATAGCCAAACAATGAATTTTATAAGGATTTAAAAAAATGTTATAGACTCAGCTATTTCCAAATATTTGATTTTTTAGCCACCATAAAATTACAAATGTACTTATTATTAGAGATTCATAGATAATTATTTATCCCTTTTTTAAAAATAGGATAAATGAAGGAGAGGTTCTTTAACAAAATCTCAAGATTGACAGTGCACTGAGCTGCCAGCCTTTCAGTCCAAAACCTTGTTCAATCACTTTCTCCTCTACCCTGGTATGTGATACTGGACAATGAAATTAATTCACCTAAAAATTTCAAAACTTCCAAGACGCTAGCACACTGAGTGGAAACCCGTGATTTTCGAATGAAAGAGCTTTTGAGCCTAGGAATGAATGAACAGGAAACATGCAGCTGTGTTTAGAAAGAGGCTTTATATTAGTCCAAAGCAGAATTTATTAGGTTATTCCCTCTTAATGAGTCCCATATAATATGCTCCCAGTTAATAAACTAAAGGTATCTTCTCAGCTGTCAAGCTGGCCAGCTCTGACTCCAACTGACAGTAGCACTGGACAGCCTGAGTCAAGCTCGCAGATATGACCCATGATTTAGGAGGAAATTTCCATACATTGTGTGGCACATGGTTGTACCCTTCAACGAGTAAACATAATAGTGGTCGCGGGATGCATGTTTTCTCCTGCAAATCAACATTTACAATCCTAAATTAGGATGGAGATGCCAAAGTGAAGGGGCTTGGCATCTTCACCTTGGCAACAACCTCATACAAGGTGTTTCCACGGTGACTTGGGTGAGGCAATAGTAATTGACCAATAACATTTACATTTGGAGGTATTTGGCAGAGGACCTGTGGATACACCTAGAGTCTTAGTAAGCCATTGGGTTGGGGCATGTTGTACTATCCTGCTCTTCCCTCACCAAGGAGGACTGATTGATAGAACTACGACTGCCTCCCCATGGAAACTGAGAATTATAGAAAATTGTTTCAAGTTATAGGATTGAGAGTATATGCTGGTTTTCGTTAAGAAATACACATTACGTAGAGACACTTACACCATCAGGAAATAAAACTTGCCTGCTGCTCTCCCAAACATTCTTGGTTTTTTTGTTTTTGTTTTTGACTGAATTGTTGTCGCATATTGCGATTTGTAATTATTCTTTAAGTTAGCATCTAGCTTAAAAATTTTGTAATACATTATGAAACTATCTTGAGTTAGCCACATTCTTTTTTTAAATTATATTTATTGGTGTGTGTGTGCTGTGGGACAATGGTCTTTTATCTTGTCACTTGTATTATTTTAATAAAATGTTGATTGGCCAGTAGCCAGGCACGATGTGTAGGTGGAGCAACCAGTCAGGAAGTAGAGGCAGGGTGATGAGAACAGGAGAATTCTGGGAAGAGGGAAGAGTCAGTCTACAGTCATTACCCAGATGCAGAAGATGCAAGATGAGAAGGCCTCGCTGATAAAGGTACCAAGCCATGTGGCTGACATAGACAAGAATTATGGGCTAATATAAGATGTAAGAATTAGTTAATAAGAAGCCTGAGCTAATAGGCCAACCAGGTTATGATCAATGTAGACCTCTGTGTTTTTATTTGGGACTGAACGGCTGCAGGACCAGATGGGACAGAAATCTCTGTCAACAGATGTGTGTGTCATGATGTGTGTGGAGATCAGAGGACAGCTTGTGGAAGTCTGCTTTCTCCTAATGTGTGGGTCTCAGAGATCCTACTTAGAGCTCTTGTCTTGGCTGCAAACATCTTAACAGCTAAGGTACTTCCCTTACTATCTTCTTTATCCCTGAGAGCTCCCTTTCCATAATGCAAATGACTTAGATATTTCTTATGCTTGATAATATGCTTTGTTTTTTAAATGTATTACAGTGATTGAGATATATAAAATTTACACACTGTTGATTGCTGTATGGCATTCATTTATTTAAAGGGAGCTCTGCTTTATTCAATCCAATGGTTTTGAACTCACACAATCCCTTAGCAAAGTAAAGTTGCTACACATTTATTAATTTAAAACATACTGGGGAAAAGCACGTAATATCCATAAAACTTAAAAATATCTAAGAGTACAAAATCTTTACTTTGAATTCCTAAAAAGGATTTGAGAAAAAAAGAAAGTTGAATAGAACTTTTGAACCTTTTCAATATTCTTATTGGTGAAAGAGACAATAAAATGATAGATGTGTATGTGACATACATGTTAAGTATCTACAGAGAAAATGTTAAATGTGTCAAAATATAAGGGTCTAGTTTATGCATGCAGGAACACAAGGCATATAACTAACCTTAAATGTGACTTGCATAGAGTTTCCATTAATGCTAATCACATAAATGTCTTTAAAATATTCTTATTCCTTTGGTGGTGTAGCTGACATTTTCCAAAAGCTTGATTTTTATCCCACAGAAGGTTAAGACTAGCTATATTGTAAAACAAAGCAAGCTTGTGAATGTTAAATCATTGTTCTACTGCATAAATATGCAATCAATTTGTTAAAGTGATTTGAATAACCCTTACTTCCTGAACAGGGTAACACTCTGCATGAATGTAGTTAGTAAAGGTTATAGCAAAGACGGCAAACTCTTTGAAAATTTAGGCCTAGTTGCTTAAATTTCACATCCACTGTGCATATGGACAGAAATCCTCGGTATTATAAATAATGATAAATTGAGTGGGCTTTAAAGCCACTTAATTTGAGCACTGCTCCTCCAGAGGAAAATATTTTAGCTTCATTAATCACCAGAGAGGAAATTGTATGAATGAAAAACACTTACATCTGAATGAAATACATATGACTTAAAAGGAGTTTGCAGCCATGACATCCAGGGCCAGTCTACTTAAGAGAAACAATTAAACATTGAATTAAACATTTACCTAAAATTGGATGCCTGAATTTTGCACTTTAATTAAATCTAAATATGAGGGAAAATGGTCAAAATCTATTAGGGTATAAATAACTTTATGATAATTTTATACGAGAATGTTCTGTTTAGTTCACAGAGGCCCAAAATAAGGCATTAATTATATCTGAATGGAGAGTGGCATAATCAATTTTAAAAATATTTTTATTTATGTGTATGTGAATGTGAATTCCACAATGGGTGGCCTGCAGAGGTCAAAAGAGGGTGTCAGATTCTCTGGAGTGCGGGCTACAAGTGGTCGTGAGCTATGGTACACAAATGCTAAAAACTGAACTAGGGTCCTCTTGCAAGACTGGAAAACATTCTTACACACTTACTGTCTTTCCAGCCCTCAGTAATGTTAAAGAAATTGATGTCATGGCAATTAAATGAAACACACGGTATGGATTGCCTCGTGAAGGAGACGAATAAGAAATGAGAGGCAGCTTTAAGACTGAGTTTTATCAGTGCTCATTTCCTGGGGCAGACTCATTCGGTCACTGCGGTCAGGAAAGGAAAGCTCACTGCAATTCGGAAAACACAAGCTGTGCAGGTAAAAGGACATCCTATCTGCCCTTTACAGCCTTAAAAAGCAGCCTCTTTTGCACACACAGTGATGAGAGAGAAACAAAGCACATTTGAGAATAGAGGATTTTGCAGACTTTAGATCAGGGGTATACAGAAATTCCTTTTAATTCTTCAAGTTCTTTGAAACATTCTTGATGTGGGAGGTCCTTCTGTATATGTGTTGCTTTGATTGGTTGACGAATAAAGCTGTTTCGGGCATTGGCTTAGTAGAGTAAAGTCAGGTGGGAAATTTGAATAGAGATCTAGAGAAAGAAAGGCAGAGTAAAAGAGATTCCATATAGGTGCCGAAGGAGAAAGATGCCAGAACCTTTCTGGTAAGCCACAGCTTCATGTTGATAAGCAGATGAATAGAAATGGATTAATTTAAGATGTAAGAGCAGGCTAGGAATATGCTTAAGCCCTTGGTCAAACAGTGTTGTAATTAATACAGTTTTTGTGTGATTATAAGGGTCTGGGCGGCTGGAAAACAAAAGTGCCGTCTCCGAGAACAATCTGGAACTATGTCAAGTGGAAAAAAAAATTGAAAGAACTAGATCAACGACATGAAATTTGGTAGGAACTGGCTCTGTGAGAGTATTGAGCCTGTTATGGTGTAAATACATATTAGTATCTTTTATAGAAACATGTGTGGAAACAATGGCAATTTTTACACGTCTGTTTTCCAAGTCAGCAACTTCACTTTGGGCTTCCACCTCTTATCTAGCCACATCCATATACAAATAACTGTAGGGATATTGTTTTGTATTAGAAAAGGAGTCACGTTAGACATATAACTGTAAGTGTGTCTCCACCTGCAGAAGTCACGCCAGACATGTTACTGTAAGCATGTCTCCACCTGGAAAGAATCCTATACATATAATGTGATAAATCCAAATAATGGAAGGTTAAATACCACTTATTTTGTATACTGTTATGCTAAATTAATTTTTATATTCAAGACAGACAGAGGTTGGAAATAACTGAAATCAGGACTGGGTTGGGATCCTACCACATTGTCCCCTGGGGGAAAGCAAAAAGAGAAAGAGGCAAGTATAGCAATCCTATGTACCTGTCCTAAGCAGATGTGTGTGATTTGTAAGACATCAGCACATTTAGCTCAAAAATAAATAGTGGAGAGAGACTATAGATTGAAGATAGGACCTGGTATTAGGACACTATCATATTGTATTGCATGAAAAAAATCATTTTGCACTACTTTCACCAATATATTTCTATATAATGATACTGCCTTCGCTATAAGACATCTTTTAAAATCCTAGATCACAGTCCCTAATATGAAACCAAGTTATAAAAGCAAATGTAAGAAAGTATCATTACAAACAGATCTTTAAAAATGGTACACATTCAAGGTAGTATTTTCTCCATTGCCATCCCATTAAACTAATATGTCTTTTGGTCTTGGTAGAATTCTGAAATTCATTAGCATTTTTTGTGACATATTAAAATTATTCAGATGGCCAGGCTAGATTATTCATATTATCATAACTGGATTGTCCTGAAAGACAACAGCGTATATACACCACTGAAAAGAATTTTATAACTATTGAGGATATTTTAAGTAAAAACAATCTTCAATAAATCAATTGGCAGTGAACTGCAAGTGGTAATTGCACAAGTAATAATTTTAATGCATTACATCATGAATTGGCCACACAAATCACCAGCAAGAACAAAAGGACTCCAAAGAATGTAAAATACTTTTCTGGTCTTATCTTTACAATGTTAGTCATCAGTAGCTGCAGTTTTAGCTGAGACATAAATAAACAATTACACTGAGACACTGTCAGACAATCGGGTCTTGGAAGATGGGACTTAGGAGTTGTTTTCAGGTAAGAACAAGATAAAGTTAGTCAGCCCACAATGTCTAGACTTTCAGCAACAAGAAAATGTTAAGTTTAGAATTTAAATAAAAATCTCTATTTACTAAATCGTTGTTTTGTAACATATCCAAATACATTCAGATAAATTAAAAAAAATTCCCAAAAGAGTTGACTAAGACTTGAAATATAGAAGCATCTTAATAAAACAAACAAACTAAATTCTTTAATTAGTACGACTTTTCCAGTTCAAGTTCATGTTAGCAGTTCCTCTTGGAGCCTGACAGTGATGTGGAACCACATGTCATCCCCCTTCAGACTGGAAACGTGTGCAACTCTTCTTAAGGCTTACGCTTAATACTCTCCATATCAGAAAATGAAAGGCATGAAAATAGATTTAGATTTTAAGGTGGACTAAATCATTTATTTTTATCCAAAATATTTAATTAATACATCTATCATTTATTTGTTTGTACTTTGTCATATGCCAGAATGCAGTATTATTTAAACTAGCCCAGATTTCTCTTTTCTTCAAAAATGCTTACTGTTCTATTATCTGGCATTTTGACAACACACGCACACTTAAAAATAAGCTGATTTTATAAATGTATAATTTTGGTTCTATTTCTCAATGAGCCTGCATAACTATTGCTGCTCTACCTCTTTTAAAATCTTTAAACAATATGCCATACAATCTTGCTTAATCTGTGATAATACTATTGATAAATATGTAAGGAGAAGATGGCTTTCTTGGAAAGTTACAAGGAGGGGAATATAAGACACTACATACATTAGAAGGGTCACCATAACGGGAGTCAGCGTGCACACCATGTTTTCATCAGTGTTATCGGAAGTATTTGCAGGTACAGAGTTGCAGTAGCTGAAGAGTACATTATAGAGATTATGTAGTATGCCTGCTCTTCATTGATTCCTAAAATACTATGCTGAATATACATACATTTATCTATCTAGCTCATGTTTGGAGCAGAGACGTTACGGGGTCATGCTGCCATTCAAAAGTAAGGTGCTGTATTTTATGACAAGTGGCATCCAAAGTGCAATATATTGCTATGACAATGCCAAGTTTTCACAGATCAGAAATTATGAATGGCATTGGTCACAATGAAATGGTATTGTATCTCATACAAATGGAAATGTTTTATCATAAATATATAGACCAATATATAACATTGAAGAACAAGAAACAGAAAGGAAATAATGCTCTTGCATAAAGGTCAATGCGTTTGGCTGCTGTTGGAATGACAGGCTTGGCAGGAGGAGGCTTCTTGTTGTTCTTAGCCTGGGATTTCCCAAGTCCATTGTTGACTTCAATGGGTTTTCCATAGCAGTCATAATTGGATAATTCAAAATCTCTTGGCAAGCTTCCAACAATGCTGAAGTCATTGGATCTCAGGTCAGACTTGGAAGTACAAACTTTTTTGCATCGGGTCTCACCAACCTAAGCATAAAAATGAAATATCGTGTAATAGAATTTTTAGAATTATAAACACATATCTCTTCAAAAAGATATTTTTAAATCGAGTTTAAAAATTAGCAGGAACAAAAGTCAACTGATGAATCCACTGGATTAATTAAATATTTTAAATTATTAAACATTTCATAGGCTCTGATATTTTGCCCAAATAACAGGGATCATACCATCAAATGTATTTTTTTATTATTTTATACTTATAAATAAATAAAGCATGAAGCTACATCAATTTAGGTTACTATCGGGGTTGTAAGACTTTTCTCAGTTTAAAAAATATAAGAATCTTTCCTTGACCCAATATGAGGTATGTGCACTGACAATAAACTCTAAGTGTTAATTCAGAACCTTCATCTCTGCTTTCCTGTCTCTGAACAGAATTGCTGATTAATAAACGGTGGGGCACTGAGACTGTCAGCCTCTAAATCATAGCCACAAAATGTCTAGATGACTTAAATATCTGATCACATCAGTAAGAAAAGCATAACTTCAATATCGCAACATTCACACAAAAAGGATTCCCAGAAGCTGCTGCTTTTTTTAATTCATTGAAAATCTCTGACATTTTGCATGGCTTCCGTGTTCAACACTAGTGCATGTGAGCTACATGTGCACCAGAAAAGGCATCCATGATGATACAACCGCAGAAACTTGCTTAAGGTGTGCTATAGACATGTTTGGCAGAGAAGAAGAGGGCGTTACAGCAAAGAATGACTTAAGTCATGGCAATGCATAGACGAAGCACATCTTCTTCAGGAGCAGTGATACAGCATAAAAGGTCACAGGGCATAAAGAAGCTCCTCTCAGTGTGGAAGTTGTGGATAGAGGGTTGGAGCTTTAAGCTTTGAAAATTAGTGCAATGACTTAAACAGAAAAAAAAAACAAAAAATGGATATGAAATATAGGAAGAATTAATTTACTCATCTGTCCAAAAATCCATGTGTAGCATGTTTTCTAGAATTCCAGGTAGGCGGGCAGTGGGGATCAACACATAGAGCATCATGGGGCCAGAGCATGTGCAGAGAAGGCATGATGTCACAGCTGTGGGATGGCGAGACCTAGTGCTCTCCTGTCGAGGCTATAGCCTTTTCCTCCACATGAAGGGCCTTCTGGCTGACTTTTCTTCCGAACATCCGTGGGTAAATGCACAGCTAATTTGTTAAGCATCAAGGATGAATGCACAGCTAATTTGTTAAGCAGCCAGTTGTTCTGGGACTGGGTCTTAAGCCCATGATGTGTGACAAGGTAGGGCTAAGAGGAGAAAGCCTCTCCAGTCCTTAGCAACCATGATGGCTAGGCTAGCCAGACCCTTAGCAGTGTGTAGACACGCCCTCAGGGCCAGCCTTTCTGCCTGTAAGAGACTTGCTGACAGCTATCAGAAGCGGCCTCACTCAGTAGGAACATGAGAGTGACTTGCCAACAGCATGGTTCTTCATGTCTCAGAGCTAAATAGTGGCCTGCAAGCCCCATAAGTCCCTTGGCTTCTCACTAAAGCTGATCCAATGAGAATCAATAGGGACGCATACATTCCAGGAACAATTCCTCATTCAGTGATGAGCATCACAGTGAAGCTGCGATTATAAGCTCAGGGGAAAGCTTTCAAACTTTTAAGATATTATATTATCCTAGGTAGTCTTTGACATGTTTTATATGTTTTCTGAAAATAATTTCAAGATTATGTTGAACTTGGTTCTTTCTCACTTAGAGAGCAAGTGCCAGCCCCACCATTTACTTCACCGTGTCTCTTTCCTGGAATAGAAAAGGATGGGCCGTTCACTTTCATGGTTTACTCGCCTTACCTGCAAAGTGCTGATATGAACAGGAGTCCCCGTGCCATTCACGGTACTCTTCTTGGCTGCATTCCCACCTTTTCCATCTGCCTGCTCAGCCTTGGCAATTCTGGCCTTTTCGGCTTCAACCCTTTTGGGATTGTTCAACATCACCTGGACAACAGCATACTCCACCAAGGAAGCAAAGCCGAAGAGCAGACATGCAATGAGCCACACATCCAAGGCCTTCACATAAGACACTTTGGGAAGCTCGGCTGCAAGGGTGGTGCACTCTGAGGCCAAGCTGAGCACCGAGAAGATGCCTAGCAACACAAGGAGACATGTTTACACCTGTGAAATGCTCTTCAACCACTGGTCATTCATTAAAATCACTCTCTTAGGACTGTCAATAGCCAGCAAGTAACCCTTAGGTGTCTTTAGAGACAGAGCCTGGAAGAAATATAGGGTACTATGTGAAGGAGTTATTGTGGTCAGAAAATGTTTGTAAACGAGGATCATTTTAGAAATAAATAAATGTAAGTCAAGATTTGGAAGGACAATGTGGATCTGATTTGAGGATCAATGATGTCAGGAACCATTGTGTCTCTGGGGGAATGGCAGAGCTCTCAGACTGGACTCGTTGTTTGATTTTTTTCAGTTTTTTTTTTAAAGACAGATTTTATTTGCATGAGAAATTGGTGCCCATGAAAAAGACTAGAGCACATAAATTTTGATACGTTTTTTGGTTCTTGGTTGTCCTTGTTGTTTTGTTAACAATATAATGTCTAAAAGATAAAGTACAGAGTGTTTCTGTTTATTACAGAAAGAAAATCTCAGAAAAGGAATACTAAAGGCATGCTACAGGTGAAATTAACAATGCAACATTGCATAGAAACACACATGCAGTCAAGATAAGATAACTAAGTGTATGTAATATATAACAATGAAAGCAAGCATAGAACAAGAAATATGGATTGCTGCAATTGCATCTCTTTCTATCTCTTTTGTCAGACTCCCTCCTCTCCCTCTCTCTACCATCAGGAGGGAAGTAGTGAAATATAATTTTCTTTGACTAGGAAACCTCCAGTGATATCCACAAAGAGATGCTCATCTTCACTGGGCACATAGAGTCCCCCTATTGGTTGTATTTTTTTTTTGCTTAGATCATCAACACCTTTTGGAATAATGACTTCATTGGTATTGAATTTACTATTTCAGGCAAAGTATTTGTGAGCTGTACCTTTAGTAGTCAGCATAGGCTTCAATATTTTTAACCTCTAAGTAGAATATTGACAAGCAAGTCTAGGATAGTCTAGAATATTATCAAATATTGCCCTAGGTGACAGTCAGTAGTCCCCATGAGCTCTCCTAACTGTTCTCCCCGTTTCTACCTTTCCCTCATCCATCAGTCCACAATAAATTAGACAGTGATTAAAGTTATAAATAATCAAAATTGGAGTCTGATCATAAAAGCTTCTTGTCTGACTTGGTAAGAACCTTAACAACAGAGCGCATAAGAGGTATCCAAGGGTCCAGACCTCACTATTACTGGTGAACAAGACTCAAATCCACATTTTACTCTCTCCTAGATAACATGAATTGCTTTCATTTCTTCCCTTTCTTTAAACAGAATTATTCTTCTGAAGACTTTTTCCTGACAAGCATGTGTTCTCCCTCATATCACTACCTTATGTATTATATATCATACTTATTTGGTATCTGCTTCTTTGCAAGGAGACATAAATGCATTAAAGGTAACATGTTTTAATCTGTCTTATGAACAATCACTATTCATGTTTATGACTAAATCGACACCTTCTTATTAATACCAACAAATAGTCACTACAGAACAAATATATGTTGTATAAATTTAAAAATCCAAAAGTATCCTGTTAGCAGTATAACAATATATAGTTAGTAACTGCAGTGCATATATATAATATTACATATGCAAATGTAATACTAATATACCAAATGTACATATATTGTACATATTATAATATTACATAAACATAACCTTTAAGTTATATATATTTACATATGTATGTGAAAGAGAGAACATGCACAGGCATGCATATATAGCTCTGTGTGTGTGTGTGTGTATGTGTGTGTATAAAACTCAGTACTTCAGTCATTCCCTTCAATAATTTCTGAATGAGTTACACTCAAAAGCTTTTTGAAAGAAGAACAAAACTAAAATTAGCAGGACATCTCTTGCGGGGAGGCCATGTATACCAGAGTTTTTCCTATGATGAGGTCTTGGTGAGATTCTGAAAACACACAAAATGAAAAATTCCCAAACATTCCTAATAAAACTCTGTTGGCGCACTACATAGTGATTTTTTTTAGGAATAGATCATATTATGACATTCATATGCCATTTAAAAATGAAAATATGTTTGGAGAAATGTATCATCAAGTTACCTTGTCATTGTAAGAACATCAGAGTGTACCTACACAAATTTATATGGGAAAGCCTGCTATACATATAGGCTATGTGGTATGCACCATCATGCACGCAACCATCACTGATGAAATATCAAGTAAGTATAATTTCATCGCCTCTGTGTCTGAGGTGCATATTATTTACAATAATTTCCACAGAAGTGATGATTTGTCTTTAACTTTGGCATTACTGAAAATTTTATATTTTAGTGGTGCATGATTACATCCAGTCAATAAGTACTTACTGGAAAAAATAGAATAAATCAACTCCTGCAAAATTCTCAAAATAGGAAAAGAAAAACTTAATTACCAACTGCAAAAGCACTGAGAAAATGTAGATCAATGTGCATCCAATCTTGAAGGATGCCTCCCTCCAAATAACAGGCAATCATCACTGAATAGGAGTTGGTAATGCACTCAGCATAGAAGGGCACAGTTTAGTATTCCTCTTTTAAAATGCTCTGAGCATAAGAGCTTCCAATTTCAGAGTTTTCATACTTTTAAATATTTGTATATATTTTATAGATGTCTTAAGGATAGGACCCATGTCTAAAAATATTCATTTATATTTCATATATAAATGCACACCTTAAATGCAAAGCCTGAGGTTAGTTTTATATGTTTTGAATACATGGTGTTTTTATTGTGCTCTCCCAGGAAGCGAAAGTGTGTAATTTTCTACTTGTTGCATTTGGAACATTTGGAGCCTCACATTTTCAGGACGGGGTCCTAAATCAGTCATGGTGACAGAGAAACAGGGAGGCTTACCCAGGGGTACCCTGGCAGCACTAGCATCAGGGTTGATCCAGAAGGAGAGCCAGGACAGGACCACAATCAACAGGGTTGGTGCATAAACACCCATCATGTAGAACCCAACCTGTCTTCGCAGGGTGAAGATAACCTCCACACAAGTGTAGTAGCCTGTCAATCAGAGAAGTGGCAAGTGGGAGGGTTATAGCTACACAGAATCAAGGCACAGGACACTTCTACCTCTGAAAATTTGGCCAAGTAAACACTGCAAAGCATTTTCCTTTCATTGATGATATTTCATAAAAAGGGTGGTGAGGTATGCTTTCCCTGACCTCCACCACCTCACTGTGATACCGAGGAGCAGAGCTCACATGCTGCTCTGTGGCTGATCTAGCACTACTTTGTGTGAGAGTCTGCAACCCTTCAACTTTCCCTCTGAAGTGACATTAGCACAGAGGGGTAACCAGTGGGACATGAGCCCTGAATCAAAGGAGCAGGCTAATTCTAAGAGGAAACCCTCTTGGACCGAGTCTTGTTCAGCCACGTGAACCCTTCCTCTGGAGAAAGGATGCCTATCTCCAAGAGCTCACAAGTATGGTTAACTCTGAAAACTTTAGGTAAACATTCACTCAGGCCATAGGGACAGCAAGGACAAAAGCTTCCTGTGATGGCCCCATGGTTGTGAAAATGCAAGACAGGTGGGATGTGCCTCTTCACCCCTTTCCCTCCTGCACCCCAAGCTCACAAATTTCTACCTGGGAAAGGACATTCGTTTTCTTCATGCTAGGAAAAATGCAGGAACTGCTATAGAATATCATTCTAGAGCTTCCAAACACCAAGGAGCTCCAAAATTCATTCATGAGTCCTGGCAGTCTGGCCTGACGATGGCTTTTATTGTTTTGAGGGGGAGATGGAGAGGAAGAGAGAGAGAAGAAGAGGGAGAGAGAGAGACTACAGGAATATTCTTACAATATTCCAAAAGAAAACATAGTTTCATTTAAGGAATTGTTTTTTAAATATTTTGATCCTTTTGGTAAACAGTTTATATATAATGCTTACTTTTTAAATGGCTTAATTGTTTAGAGCAAGAAGTTCTATATAGACCAGGCTAAGCTCAAACTTGTGATCCTTCTGCCTGAGTGTTCTGGAATTACAAGCATGCACCTCCACACCCAAAGAAAATAATTTATTTAGATAAAAACTGGCATCTGCCATTTAATAAAAGTAAGGTTGTATATAGCAACAAAGGTTAAAGGATCTCTAGTTGTATTTAGTTGACACTGTGCATACTTACTTTAAAACATCAAAACAAATGAACAATCCATAAATGAAACGGGCTAGAAGGATAATGCCATGTCCCACTGCCTTATAGTTAAAGAATCATATCTCATATCTACCCAGTCACTCTAATCGGAAAAAAACAAAAATGTTTCACACGCTAACATAACCTATTTGGCAGGATTTCCATAAATACAATCTTAATTCTTAACTAAAAAGAATATTCACATAAGTTACATGGGAATGCTGCTCTGCTCACATTATGAATTAAACCCAATGCTGTTTCAGGGAGATTAGGACGGTGGCAACATCAATATGGAACACAAACAATTAGCTGGTAGAAACGGGAGCAAATGATAACCAACACATCAGCAACAAGATGGGCACTCTTTCATTTACCGACTGCACATGAAATGAAGAGTAACGCATGTGTGCCTCTAAGCAAATTCTATATGTATCCTGTATGCACGTGTGTGTAAAGCTTCTCCAGTCACTATATGTATGGTCTACATACTACATTAGTATATATACTACACAGTAGTGTATAGTCACTGAAAAGTAATATAACTTAAAATGAAAATTTACATTCTGCCTCACAGTGTTTAAAAATTGCCTGGCTAGATGCCGTATGTCGTGTGTTTTAGCTCCACCATGTCCTTTCATAAACGCGCTCACTAGGGGACTTCACGAGCTGCCTATGTATCCAGCAGGAAAAGGCATGTTGGGTATTACAGTGATTTGCTTCGTAAACTTTTATGAGAAACATTTCTTGATCCTGTTTGATCTTTCTCTAGTCTGTTATATTTATGAGAGGCAGGTGGGCAGTTAATTGATATAAATGTGCATTTGAAAATTTCAATTTACTTTCTATTTCCTGTGTCATTTTCTTTCATTACTCACTTAGGCACCCGATTTAACTCGTCTCATTTTTTGTCCCCATAGTCCTCACCTGCACTGTCTGTTAATCACGAAACAATATCATTTCAGTAAAGCAAGTGCCAGGTCAAAATTTTGTTACAAATTAAAATTCTGCCACTACCGTGTGTGCGTGTGTTTTATCCAAGTATGCATGTTTAGTGCCACATATATTTTGAGCTATCTAATTTTAGAAAGTTTCATAAATATTACCCAAACAATATATTTTCTTCTGATTTATATAAATATCAATACAAACTCTGATAAATACTTTGGTAAATGCCCAAAGTATGATAGCTATAAACTTATGCTATCTTCTGTAGATGATAGAATTGTAAGTTTGTATTCATGATTAATAAAAGAAATAAAACCTCTTGGAGAACTTCACAGGACCTCTATAGCAATTCTCTACATCAATCATTCTCAACCTGTGGGTTGTGAACCCTTTGGGAGTCTCATGACCCTTTCACATGAGTCACCTAAGACCATCAGAAAACAGAGATATATTTATAATTCATAACAATAGCAACATTGCAGTTATGGAGTAGCAACTAAAACAATTTTATGGCAGAGGCATAAAATTATGAAGCATTAGGCAGGTTGAGAACCACTGCTCTAAATTGTTTCTTTGCAGAATATGCTTTTATTTCCTTCTAAGAAATAAAAAATCGATTATTTTATATTTAAATCCAGGCACTATTTACTACTGTATTTATGATGTTCTTATATTTTACTTTAAGTCTATCCATAAAACTATATAATCTTATCAATATACTTGATAGTGAACAACAGATGTACTCAGTCAGCAACAACCAGAAATTAAATTATGTTTACCACCAAATTTCCTAGGCTTGCATGTATTTATTATAGAACTGTCTATATGCAGTTTGTTAATTCACTCTGATTTTTATTTTTCCCTTTGATGATATCAAATAGTGGACTTTTACATAATATAAATGCTTCTAAAATCATAAACTCAGCTCCCATCTAGTTCTGGACACCTTTGCTATGACTTCCTTTCCAATACAGAATTACAGGCAGCTTACAAGTTAAAATGATCATTGCCAATAACGCCACAATTAAGTTTCTGTGTTGTTTAATTTTATATTGTGAAGTGAAATGTACGAATACTGCCGAACCTGCTCAGTGACCTACAGCTGATAATGCCACTGCCAAGCCTGAGTGCTATATATTACGAGAGTGGAGGACTGACTTTTGTAGTTTCTTCAAAAGTTCATTGTAATTTAATGACTGAGGTTGGTTTGTTTTGCTTTTTAAAATTAGTTATTGCATGACCTGGACAAATAACACTACCCAGGGAATATTCACAGCTGTTGAAGTATCTCACATTCTTACTGCTTCCCATGTACACCAAGCTCAATGATTTTAGAACTAACAAGACAGGAAAACTGCCACATAAATAAAACTGACCACCAGACAACAGATGAACACAGACAGATTATACTGTACTATAGCAACTATTTAGTGTCAAAGGCAAGCTTGTCAAAACTTGTCAACATCTATGAAAACCATTTCCTGGACGAGTCTGTTTCATTACTATATTCATTACCATATTTCATTGCTATAATGAAATATTGACAACTTCTCACCAACAGAATTACATGGAGAAAACCCAATCAATTCCATTATTATAAGTCATCTTATGTGAATGTCGTTGTGGAAAAGGTTTTAGTGTGCGGTTATGAGAATACATTTCTTACAATTAGCTTATTTTTATTATTGCTCCTTAGTCTATATTAAAGCTAAAACAAAACATTGAAGCTTGCGTTACTTTTATTTCCTAAAATATCACTTACCAGTGCCTTTATAGTATTTCGTACAGTTGCCATATTCGATATCTTCCTTTTTAATATCAAATTGAGGTAAAGCAATTTTTTCCAACTGCACAGGATCTCCCGACTGCCAGATGAATCTCAAATCATCAGTTGTATAACCAACTATAATAAATACATGAACATGTCCGATTGAAATATACTTATCAATGGTTTCTTGTTATTTTAATAATCATATTACACATAGAAAAGTTGGGAAAGCCTGGCATGCTGTTATGAAATTGTAATTTAAAGTCCATAGCACTTGACTCTATGGTCATGCACAAAATATCAGCTTAATAATAACATGTCATCGTTATAAAAAAATATAAGGTTGAATAATCATCAAAATCAGTTATAATCCAAGGTCACCAAGTATAGAAAATCTCCTCTCTGATCAGCATTCACAACTGTTATCAACGACAAGAATATTAACATCAGAGAAATTATGTTGTTAGAAGATCATAATTTGTGTATATTTTCTGCATTACTAATCTAAATAAGTCTAGTCTTTAGAATAAGAAGTACACTGACCATTGTCAACTTGCTAAAAAGCCAGCAACAGAAAGATTCATCATCTCCAAGATTACCAGAGTTAGTATGCTATTAACATGACCAAAAGCATTATGGTTTTCACAGTTATATACACTAATATCGTCTAGATATAAGGATTTATGGTCTTATTTACATACAGCTCTCAAGTTGCATCTTGCAGCGTTGTGTATCCATGGGAAACAGCGTTAAATCCAGAGGGCATGAGAGAGTAATAGACAACCTGAGGTAAGGGGCAGAGAAATTGGAATCACTGAATATGCGTTTATGTGGCACACTGATTTGACAAAAGGAAATATAAGCACACAGGAATTAAATATAAAAGGGTACCTCATGCTCACGAGGACGTCTCCGTCACGAAAAATAAACAGAAGGATGTTTTCTTGGGTCACATCATGAAAATTGGCACTTTTTTCATTCGCAAAGAATAAGTCGGGCTTCCACAGACACTTGTACATTGTGGGGTCTACGGTCAGCGCATCGGAACCTCTGAAGTCACTAGGGAGCTTGAGCCTGGGGTCATTCCATTTCTGTCTCAGGAAAATGTTCACTCTGTAGTCCTGGGGGCGGGGGGAAAGCATGCTGCATGCTTATATCTATATAGCTGCTTAAAATTAAAACAAACGCATGTAGTGTGTGTTTATAGCTCTTCTCGACATCAAAAGCACTTTTTACTGTTACCAGCTAACAAACGTTTCCACTTGGCCAGGTGATAGGATTATCTAAACATGAGAACTTCTAAAAATTCCAGTCATTCTTTCCCTGCTCTCAAAGTAGGGTAAAACTAAGAATAGATAAGAAGCAGAGGAAAAACATTTCTATTTGTTTTTTTTTTTTAGTAGAAAAGTAAGTAATAAAATGGCAAATGTAAGTGCACACGAATATACAATAACTCTACATATTCCATTGTTCCTTGATACTTACTAGTAATGATTTCCAAGACTTCATGTGGATTTCAGAATCTCTATATGAAATGGCTTAGAATTTGCATATAGCCTATGCAATCCTATATACATTTAAACCATTAGTTGTAACAGTGAATACTATATAAATGTCACATAAAGAGCTGTTATAAATTATGGCTTATGGAATAGTGAAAAGAACATTAAGTAACTATTTACTAAAACAGCTGGGACAACTCCAAATGTCCAGGAGACACAATGCTTCTAACAAAACTTTGTAGATATCGACTCCCCACACTCATTCATGACTTCCTCTTCACGACTAAGGCACCTCATGCTAAGATAATTTCCCATAAAATTTTGGCCATTGTACTTTACTGAAGCACAGGATGGGATTCAACTTGAAGTCATACTAAGCACGCTAAGATACTCCATCTCAGTGCGTTGGCCATCCCTGACATGATCTGCCCAAATCATTGACATTCTAAAGTTCTATATTCAAAGATGATTTTGATCACCTTCTCCAAGTGCTGTGCCTTGCTAAGGGACACCATCACATCAATATATATTTAAACTCATAAACTTAAATATGTATTCCCTGTCTTACAGATAATGCATTCTTAACCAGGGTCAATACTAGAAACACTGCAGTCCCATCTTCAGTCTATGACGCTACTGTGAAACTATCCCAGATGGGGTCTTCATTACTTAGAGATTTATTTTTTAATTGGTATACCACTACCACTTTCTTTTCTAGTTATTTCCTATGCAGAAAGCAAATTTAGTGAAGCACACTAAAAAAATATACACCTAATCATTAGAGATTTTAAAGGCTTCCTTTTGCGGGAGAGTAATGTTTAAGTGTCTCGTTCTGTTTTGCTCTTTTGTCTGGAGGCCAGGGAACTGAGCGTTCACCTCATAGCCACCTGCACTCATATCTCCTGTCTCATACCTGGCTACAATTACAGTCTGGCTTCAATTGTTTTCCTCTACCTTTATTGCTATTTTACACATCAAATCATTGCCAGAAGTGGGATGAATGAAAAATAGACAAAATAACATTTAGAGTACCATGTACTTACAGAGTCTTTCATCATCTTTTGCGTACAGCTTCAGGAACTTGCCTAGCAGGTTTCCAGGGCAGGGAAGCTCTATTTTATTTTAATATTAGATTTTCCTGTTTTAATAGGCTAGTACATATACATAAAGAGATAGCAATTCTAAAAACCCATTAGCATTCTTTACACTAAAACAATTACCTTCTGGGACATGTCTGCCAATTTGCTTGCTGCTAATTAATTTTTAGGATATCATATCAATATTTCATAATAACATTCAATATAATATCTTGGAGGGATTAAGGCAATGCTAACCTTTAATTAACTTCAGCATACTTTGCATAATTACAGAATAAGCTCTCTCTAATGTGTTGGGTTAAAGTTCAAGATTTATTATGCATTATATTGAAGTTTCCACATACAAACTGATACTTCAGGAATTGCAGTTTTATATCCTACCCGTTTCCAAAGCTGTAGGTCTAATTCATGCAAAATTAACCTTTGAAAGAGCAACTACAACAGTTTTAAAAGTGTTTCTCCTTGTTATTTCTATCAGCAGACATTGGCAGAGTCCAGAAAAAATTCCCACACAGCATCAGGAATCTTGAAAAAACAAAACCCTCCTGTTAGGAAAATAAGGTATCAATCAAGGCCTGCTGTCTACAAACAACTTTTCAAAAATTACACTATTTTGGAAGCAGAAGGTAGCAAGTGACACCCAGACACTGACTGATAGAATCTCTGTGGAATAAACAGTTGGAGAGCAGCTAGAATATGAGGTGAAAGATGCAGATAAACACTTTCAGTATTAAAGACAGGCAGAAAGCTTTGAGCAGGAGGAGAGCAAGATCCTTATGGCACCTAAGCCTGCAATGAGGAGGCAGACAGCCTTCAAATGGAGACAGTTGGGCGCACAGCTTAAAATGGAGAAGAGCCTCAGTAGATTCAATCCTGACTCTCAGAACCAGATAATTCCTAGAGGAGAGTGTTGAAGCCTAGTGCAAGAGGCAAATTCTCATGGCAGCCAAAGCAACAGGGAGGGAGAGGAGAAACCAAAGGAAAATGAAATAAAGACAGAAGCATCGTCAACACCATCACTGAGCAGGCCTGTGCACAGACAGGGATCTTGAGGTCTACACAACATCTAAGTGGCAGGAAAATCTCTCTTCTCAATATCTGATCAGAGGAAAGGCAAGAGGAAGTCTATAAAGACCCTTGTTGAGTCCACAGCTGGGTGGCTGTAGGAGAAAAGGTCCCTCTCCTCCCTGCTTGGCCCATTCTGAGGCCCAGGGACTACTCTGAGAGTGACCAGCAAAATGTATTTATCTTAAATAGAAATGAAACTGAGTCAGAACTGTGCAGAATTCCACAGTGGGAATCTCATCTGAACCACAGAACGGAGGGTGACTCATCAGCTTCCCATGAGAAAAGAAGAACAATGGCAAGTGCTTCTATGGAAATGCATCAAAGGCGCGCAAATGGAAAGCTTGGCACAGGCCCTGCTAGGATCTAGAGATTGGAAGATGATGATAGTTATACCACACACTGCCCATGCCATGGCCTGAACTCTTTAGGTACCACACAACAGCACAAAGACCAATACAGAAGGAACGACACTAAGAAGCTGCTGCTCTTATTGGAAGACACCAACCCAAATGCACACATATCTAAAATAAAGACAGCATGGAAATAAAATCTACACTTCTTCACAGTGACCAAACAGAGAAGAGTCTGCATTTGCTTCGGAGCCTGTCCTGAAACTAGCTCTTGTAGACCAGGCTCTGTGAGTCTCGAACTCATAGAGATTTGCCTGTCTCTGCCTCCCGAGTGCTGGGATTAAAGGCGTGCACCAACACCACCTGGCTCATTTGTTTAATGCTTAACGCAAAACTAGTTATTGGCATTTCAAATTCTCTACCAACTTTCTTTGAAATTGGTCATTTTTCCTTTTTAATTGCTCCATCACAATAATTATAGCGCTATCGCTTATTTTGTGATAAACCAATTTCCATCAGAAACAGAGCATGTTATCCGTGAGGAATGGCATGATTGTTTTTAAAGCGCTTGTTGACAAATAGTACCCATTGCTTGTTCTAAGTAACTCACTATTATTCATTATTTGGAAAATGGATGTTCTCCAAATTCTCAGTACCAATTAACACTCAAATTAAACTGTTTCTCTAAGGCAATAAAACATTTCACAACGAGACACTAAAGCCAGTTATGTTTCATTAATGATATTTTAGTAGTAGGGCTATTTATCTTTATTTCACAAAATTTATTAGGCAAACTCTTTTTTGGGATTCACTTTTACCTGGTTCCCAGATAAGTAATCGTTAACTCATTTCCTTTCTTTACATTGTGATGAAAAATAAAATTAGTATGCAAGGAAATAAAGACCAACGCTTGCAGCATCTGGCGGCTTTATAATTAAGGTTCTGTCAATGATTGCTTAAAACATAATCCACAGTAATGCCAAATATAGGCTTTTGTGCGACTAGAAGTTTCCCATGAGGGTTGTTGGGTTATGAAAATACTAATAAAACACTCTTAATTCATACTTCACTGATTTTTCTCAAAAAATACCACTTTTTAAAGTTTGTTAGTAAGTTCTATTGAACATTTTATTTTAATTTTATTAGTATGTACATTTTTCCAGACCTGCAACAATTCCCTGTTTGTATTTGCGATTCCTCACTAAGACTACTAACATCAGACTAAAAACCACTTGAGATTAGCATCTTTATCCATTCCTATTGTAAGAGCATGAGACTTTATGCAACTTCTAAGGAACAGAAATGTACTGTACACCATTCTGAGATTGGAAGTCAGATGAAGGTCTGTTCCTCAAAGCAACTTCTTGATTTGTCCAATTCACAAATGGACAAAATGGAATGGGAAAACAGGCTCCCTCTGGTCCCCTTCAATGGGTATGAATGCCATTATTGACGGCTCCACCTTAAGTCCCTCTCAGTCCCCAAAGGCCCTACCTCTTAATGCGATTGCGCTGGTGTTTAGTTTACATACGTGAGTTTTGGAAGGACCTGAAGAGCAGGTAGATGACAAGCAGAAACCTGCTGGGACTGTGTGTTCAGACAGCCCTCAGCATATTTCTATCAAATACAGGAGAGAAGAAGCAAAGTCTGTGGTAGTTTGACAGGTGCTAAAGTTTAACAGTCTTCAAGTGTCAGACTTAACTTTCTTCCTAGGAACTGACAATGATGACTAACTAGAAAGAGAAAACCAAACTTAAACCATTAAAAACAAATCTACTCCTTCAACCTTCTTGCATTAAAAGAGTAACTTTGCCAAAGAGATACTGTAATTTTAAAGATTTATGTTTAAATAGATCCCCTTTCACTTCTTAGTATGATTTACTTTAAGGATATATTTTAGGAATTACTCAGTATAAATCAAGGGACATACTTGGTACACATAGAGTCAGACACCATTGGATAAGCCTCTAGCAGGACAAGGAATACATTTTGTTTGATCACATATTCCTCCAGCAGGATTTACTTCCATGAAAGTATTACTTACAAACATTCAGAAACATATGTATTAATGTTTTATTTGCTGTCATAACAAAATAAACAAAAATGTAGTAGAGGGAAATATCATAATCTCAATGTCTTAGACAAAATATCAAAATAACCACAGGCAACTCTAGCTTTCTGCCCACCAGGCTGGTTTTGTCTCAGGAGTTGAGGACATAATTCTTTTCTCCTTCTTTCAGCCTTGGTATAGACCTAGATTTTTAGGGTATGGTCCTTCCACATGGCACTCCAATCCATGTTTTCTCCACTATGGTTGTGATCAATACTCCGATCTTCCTATCTCTTTTATCATATCTCTCGCGGGTACAAGTGACCACTACAATGAACTGGCCACTCGTTTTCTTATGATTATGAATTTAACAGTATTTGCTACACTCCTTGTCCATTGGCACCACCAGAGCCTCTTTCCTGTCATGGAAGACAGGGGCAGCAATGGTAAACCACAGGGGAAACCTTGAAGACTAAGAATTTAAAATGAAACAAGGGAGTAGGGATATGGTTCAGCAGGCAAGGCTCTTGCGGCCAAGCCTGCTGACTTAAGTTCAATGGCTGGAAACCACACAAAGGAAAAAGTCAACTCCCTCATAATTTCCTCTGGTCTCCAAAGACATACTGTAGCACATGCATGCACACACACATACACACACACACACACATACACACACACATACACATAAACACCCACGCACATACACACATACACACACACTTACACACATAGAGGGGGGATTTGTTTTGAAAAAAAAATCAGTAGGAAAACTATTTATAACTTCTGATTTTATACCTAACATGAAAACAAAATTAAGCAGGATAAAAAAGTAAAGAAAAACTGAAACATGGTATTATTTTAAAAAATAATACTATGCTGGAAAACCAATAACCGAATATAAAGAATAGCACAGTGAGATGGACTTTGAAGAATGGATTTAAAATAGATTTTCAATCTATACATACAAGAAAAGATAAAATCAAATAACAAAGATGAGCAATTGGAAGGAATTAAAAATAAGCTCTTTAAGTCGATCCCAAACATGATTTTCCTTCTCTTGACAAGCAGCACAGCTGTGTTGCCCAGGATGATCTGAAGTCTATTATTAAAAGCATGGAAAGTCATGCAGCAGAATGGCATAGGAAACCTGATGGGACCGCGAATTGTAGCATAGCAATAATTCAACATAATTACAAAGAAGGCCTAAAGACAGAAAATGGATTGTATAAACAGGCTTTTATTTCCATGAAGGAGCTCTTGTGTGTTTCTGATGAGATACAGTGCTCGTGCGTGGACTATTGCAATCAGCTACGATACCCAATTTTCCACAGTGGGTAATGGTTCGCTTTTTATTTAAGAAAACCCACTGTCTTAAGTAAACAGCAGGGAACAAACAGAGAAATCAACAAGTATCAACGGTGTGACTGCAGGGCACATGTTTCCTAGACAATCTTCTCACGGCTTTGAGGGCTCTTACTTCATTTGCCACAAACAGTACCACAGAACGCGGTGAAAGCAGAATCGTTCCTTCTGGCAATCTCACATTGGGGAGGTAATGTTTGTTTGTTGCTCCGTGTGATGTCGCTATTAATGTCAGCAATTATCACTTACAGCATCGATAATGGCAGCTTAGGACAATATAAGGTGCAGCAAGCAAACCACACAGACACTGGAAGTCGGTATAAAGAGACACAGAGCGAGACCAAACAACAGGCCAGAAAGGTACAGCTTCACAGAGATAAGAACAGGGCAGGGAAGACTGATATGGTTGTGGAGCTTCCTTCACTACACAACTTCAATTTGCAAAGATATTGAGATGACTTAGTTTATGCAGCAACACCCAAAATAAAAACAAATGAATGAACAACCCGGGAGAATCCCCCCCCCCCTTCACCTCCTTATTGCTGAGAGCTTTTGACAAAGGTTGCTATGCGAATTTTATGCACTGGAGGGAAGAGCTGCCCCTCTCCTTTCAGAAGCCACCCCCACATCTGTCTGCCACTTGACTAGTGGCCATTAATGTCCTATTCAGACTCCAGCTCTGTGTGTTGCATTGAGATTTGAATAAACAACTAACTGTCTATCCTGAAAAAAAGTGGGTGAAATGTTGGACTTCCAAAATGTTAAGGTTTCTATTGTTCTCAGAGGAAAGAGTCTGGTTCATTAATTGACAAAACTGCAAGTGCCCGTTGAAGCTATTTTACGCTCTTTAGCACCTGCTCTAGCCACTTGCAAAAGTGAGACAAGCAACAAGTGATCATCACTGCAACTTTAGGAGCCTTGCCAAAACACTGCCACTCTGTATTTTAGTCTCTCCTGTTTGCAAGGTGTCACACAACCAGGACACAGGAGGCTCAGGTTCAAGTCTTTTTGTGACAACTCAAATATTCAGCATCACACTGTTGTGAATATACAAGCAACATGATGATGAAACCGTTCTTTCTGCTTTCCCAGCTTCTTGCTTGGGGGAGAATTGTGTTTCTATTAGCTTGCTTTCGCTAAGCAGCCATCACTATCATCCCTAACATGCTGTCACTCCTGCCCATGTATGAATTCCCCCTGAATGACTCCAGAGTCAGCTCTATCTTTTATGACCACTGTTCATGATAAAAAAAAAAAAAAAAAAAAAAACAAAAACAAACAGAAGGACTGGTAGGTCTAGTTACAATTTTTCTTAGAAGACGTGTGTGTGTGTGTGTGTGTGTGTGTGTGTGAGAGAGAGAGAGAGAGAGAGAGAGAGAGAGAGAGAGAGAGAGAGGTATATCTTTTCCTGATAAGCAACAATACTTAGCAAATGTCCAGAGAAGGTATATAATATATGACACCCTCAAAAGACATACCTCTAAAATTTTGTAGATACACAAGAAGCCAACACTGATAAGAGCAAGTTGAGGAGTAGAACAAATCTACTTGATAAATGTGTCTCAGAGTCAAACACTTGGGTTACGCCACGTACATGAAAAAAAAATCAACGACCAAAAACAGACCATTTAATTATCTGCCCCCAGAGTTTATAGACCTGTTTTCGATACGAGATGAGCAACAAGAAGAGTCAGAATATTTCCAAGAGAAGGCCAACTCTTGAGAGCAGTGCTTTATAATCAGTTTCAGGGGCCAAGGATGAACTCTAAGGTACAGGGATGGAATGCAGAGACCAAGGACACCAAACAGAACCCTCAAATTTTCACTTTCAAAAACCATCTCTTACTCTTGGAAAATGAAGAGTTTGTCTTGATGAAACATCTTTGAAATGAATTAAGAGCTACACCTTTCTCCTAAGTGACAAATGACAGTATATTTCAGAGTTGTATAAAACACTGTGTTTTAATGACCTGTAATGTACATCTATGCCGTTTAAGTGAGACTTGGATTCAATCCCAAGTCTTTTAAATAATTGTCTCCCTCCCTCTCACTCTTTTTACATATATACATGTGTGTATGTGTGTGCGTGCGTGTGTGTGTATCCATTATATATACCATATATCTAACTATGACTACCAACTTCTCAGGAGCTTATATATGCTGAAATATGAACTTCCACAAGAACAAACCCATCACAGTTGCTACTAAACCTCTTAGAAAGTAAACACAACACAGTTGGTCTATTATACCAAAATACTACAGCTCTGCAGCTAAAAATGAAGGAGTGACCACTTTAGATCATTCTTTCCGCAGTCTGAGCCTGAGATATTCTGGAAGATTACAGAATATTGTAGTAGCTCTACTACCATTACAATCAAACCTGCCAGCATCACTTAAAAATACAATTATCTCAAGAAATAAAACAAAAAGGAAAGTTTTTTCCTCCAACTTAATCAGTATCACTTCAGTATTTTGCTTGTCCAAAAGGAGAGGATACCACCCAAACACCTGCTCGTCTGAGAGCAGGAACATAGCATAGATTTTGCTGAAGGGCTTTTTAAGATGTGTGTAGAGGTTGCCAATTATCATACTCATACTTGAGAGAATCTACAACTTCTGTTTTCTTCAGGATCGCAGACAGTGCTTCCCATTCATCCTCTGTGCTTGTTCCTCTGCCAGGAATCTCAGGCATGTTTTAGGAAAATAATTTCTCCCACACTGGTCATTCCAGTTCTCTCAAAATTAGCATAAAGGAAGACAAGACTCCTCCCCAAACTTAAAACGTTACCTACAAATTCACACAACTGAAAGGAAAGAGTGCTTCCTGGGAACTTTCATTACTTCATATAGACCGGAGAATGTCTCAACGAGCTTCTCATTCAAATGGCTTCTTGGGTGGGGTGGTCTGGGGCAATGGCTCACTCTATAAAGTGTTCACAATGAACGCAAAGGCTTGAGTACAGATCCTGAAAAAAAACCCACATAAGAAGCCAGCAGACAGTGGTCCACATCTGTAATCCCAGTACTAGGGAGGTGGACACGGAAGGATGCCTGGGGCTTGCTGAATCTAGCTGAATCAGTGAGCTTCAGGTTCAGTGGAAAGCCTGTCTCAAAAAATAAAGAGAAAGGGGAATGACTGAAGAAGGCAACGGGCATATGCAAGTGTGCACTCACAGAGGAACAGGGGCTGGAAGCAGGAGAGGAGAGAGAGAAAGAGAGGGAGAAGGAGAAGAGAGGAGGGGGAGAGGAGAAGGAGAGGGAGGGAAGGGAGAAGGAAAGGGAGAGAGAGTGTTTAGGTACATAAAACATTTCCCCAGACAGCATACAGTTTTTCAGAGTGAATATATATTTCTTAAGTCTGAAAGTTTCAAGGCTAAATTTGAATTGCAAAATTACATAGGTGTTGAAAGGTCTTGTTTAACACAACCTGGGAATTTGTAATTTTCCATGCTAGGCTACCCGCATTTTTCTCCACAGTCACTCCATATTTTTCAGTTTTAGTGGTTTCCACTGTCGTCTGACCGAAGGCTTGAGGATTCTAACTACGAAATTATCATCTTACCATTGTTGTTTCTTGAATGGATCCAAAACTATTAATAAAAATGTTGACTACTACATCAACAGGAATACCTATGAATAAAAATTAAAAATAAATTTAGCAGTTGTAAAACCTTTGGTGATAATTCTTATAATATGGTATACTTATTTAATTTTTGCATTTTAAAACATACATTTCCATGCAAAAACTTTGTTTTTAATATAACATGTTGACAATTGCTATTGATTTCATTTTCTGAATATAAATTTTAAGACAAATGAAACTTAACTTCAGTTATATTTATTGGCATGCATTATTCAGAAATATTTCTTTTTTAACTTGCATAAATATTTCTCTTTTAGTTGAATAAACTCTGTAATACATGTTTTAACTGAAACCTACATAACTTAAATCTTAGTAAATTACTTACTAATTAGTATACCAAATTAAATACTTACTAAATTAGTCTCTAAAATTTACTTTTAAGATGGTTTGATTTTCTTGCATTTTCTAATCATTTCAAATCTTCAAATTAATTGCTATCACAGTATTCAAGGAATTTTACTGATAACTGCTAGATTTCCATTTTATTTCATCAAAGCACAAAGCTAATCAGACTTGTAATGGAGCCATTATAAAGATTTCTGTCTGACCTGTGGGAAAATAATTTGGAAGTTCATGGAGTGAGAACCGAGGTATAATGTTGCAATTTTCTTTCTTTTCTAACTCATTGTGCCTATCAAAGGGAACACGTGAATTTAGCCTTTAGCCTCATAAGCACGGCTGATGAGAAACAGGTGTGAAGGCATGCGCGGTAGGCATGTGACAGCCCAGGCTGCGGCTGCTCGGGAGAGTGACTGAATAGACTCCGGTAATGAACGAAATCCCTGTTTTTACAACATAGCTGCAAAACGCTAGTTGACTAGAAGCAGCTGCAGACATTTTTTTTTTCTGCAAAGGGGGAAAAATATGAACTCTTATCATGCTAATCCGATGTCTGGCCTTTCCCAACAGCAAGGATTATGGTCTTCCAGAGGGCATGCTTCACGCAGGGTTTCTGAATTTATCAAGAAGATTTCTTGAAAGCTTTGTAACAAAAATGCAACCAGGTCACAAAGCTTTTTATTTTAAGCGTGGCTTTATTTTTCCTTAAAATTGTGACAAGTGGACTGCTTGGCTGAAATAACAACTTCTGTCCTGGAGATCTGCATTCACAAAGTTAATGTATTTTTTTAAAACGTGGTGGCCATCTTTCTTCGAGCAAAAGAAGTATTTTTATAAATATGAAATACTAATAAAAGAACTTACATACAATTGCAATTGTTCTTTTCCCTGAGTAAATGGCTACTGTACAAATTACTAACTGTTATGTCTATTAACAGACATTAGACTGATCTTTAAATCACTGAGGTTAGGGACACATAGTACTTAAGAAATCCATCTTAGAGAGCAGCCTTTTCATTCACAGGACATACCTTTTCACTTTTTCAACTGCTAACTATATAAAATTATTAGAATTATGTCTTTCTTAAAAGCAAAGTGTATTTTTAGCATTAAGTTTTTCTGATGCTTAGCACCCTGCCGGACAGTTAAAAGCTAACATGAAATCCTATTCCTTCTTGCATTAGCAGCACGGTGTTAGATAGGTGGAGCTGAGTTTTAAAGAAGAAGATCGAAGGGGGTTGGGAGTGCAGAGAGATAACAAACCTTTGAAGTTTGGTCTTATCCTGGGATCATAACTGACCAGCAGCCTGTTCAAGATGTTGCTGGTGGAGTTGGGGGGCACACGCGCAAGGTCCTCTGGTGACTGCTGACTAATGAGAGGACACAGAGAAAAAGCTGGTAAGTACTAAATAGCACACAAAAGCTCCATTTTCCTCAGGAGGCGTGGCTCTCTCGACAAACACACAACTCCACCAGGCTTTCCCAAACAGAAGTAAATAAAGAGTTACAAACACTGTCGGAGCCCAAATCATTGGTATAAAGATGATAAGAAAAAAAATCAGCATTAATTTATTAGCTGAATGAAGTAGTATTCAGAAAAGTATAGGCTGCCATGTTTTTTTTTATTTTACTGTTAACTAATTATCCATTTTGCCATTACTTCTGAATAATGAGTCATGACTAAATTGATAGTTCAAGTCCACATTTTATAAAAGGAACTTCCTTGGTAGCCAAGGGGAAATATGTTTCTGGGTTTTTGTTTTTGTTTTTTTTCTGTTTGTTTTGTTGTACCACCCATGAAATTTTATCAAAAAAAATCTTTTAATCCAATAACAAAAACAAAACAAATCTCCATCATGACCACAAGATAGATTAAAAGGAGCCACCATCTGGTATTGTCTAAATATGCCCTGAAGTGGTGAGGAATCACATTCATTTATGTGAAGCAAACTTTGATGCAATTTGCTTAACTTTTTATCACAACTTCAACACCTGTGAGCCCTTTCTGCTCTAACACAGGAGGCCACTAGAGATGAGACACAAGGCAACACAAGTTTATGAGAGAGCTAAAATGACTATGAATTGCTGGAAACAACGCTTTCAGATAGAAATCATTCCAAGTGCAACATATTCAGCCACAGATGAAAACCAATTAGTTAAATTTCCCAAAGTGCAAGAGATTGCATAGATTTCTTAAATTGCTTTTCCATGGTCTTATCAACTCTAATATCACACCTCCAGAGATCTGAGCATTGGTAAGGTAATGAGATTTTCTATTTCACTGCAAGTAAAATTGTAACCGCCTTAGAGCCAACTGTCATCCCTTATCAAGAGATCCAGCACTCTCAGGAGAATGAGCCTGGGAGGAGAAATTGGATATTAGGATGCAAATTAGTGTTCAATCCTATCTATGGATTTTCTCATTCAAGGAGGGAAAATGGAATTAATTATGAAATATACCTTTATTGAATCAATTAAGGGATGCTATTATTGTGTCTCTTGATATAAAATCCTTTACAATTACATTCCTTCAGAGCAAAGAAAAGAGGGCAGAAAGACAATTAAGTCTAATTGCATTGTTTGGAATTTCAGGACATCTTGTTTTTCCTTCCTCACAAACTAGGTCAATCAAATCCAAATTTCAGCTCTGCCACTATCGAACTGTGCCCTTCTCCTATCCACTCCTATGGAATCAGTCCCGCCACTCTGCACTGTAACTCTCCCTTCTAACTGCACCAATCTAAACCTACACTGTCTTTAAAAGTGCCTGAACCTTCATTCCCCTTTGTAGAGATTTGCCTCGTCCATCCAATCATATTCCAGGTAATACAAATGAGTAAAGGCATCATTTGATGACAAGTCCGTCACTTCCTTCCATACCTGTTTATAGAGTACCAATTAGACACAACACAGAAACCATGATTACGAAGGGACCATCAGTGTATTCCCTGTTCTACCATTAGACAAACAGGACCAAACACTTCCCACCAGTCCTAACTGGCTCAGATCCATGTACCAGTATGGGATGGGTAGTGGAGAACAGACACATGTGTCCATTTCAGTCTGAACTGACAAACAGGATTGCTCGATTAAACAAAATAGGTCTTTAACTAAGCAGAAGGCTATTTTTCAGTTGAGAGAGAGAGAAAAAAAAGATTGGTGTTGGTTGGGCCAATGTGACGTGGTAAGCAAGTTTGATGATAGTTTATCAACACCTCAAGAAAATAATAGTGGTAATAATGAAGACAGTATTATGATATATAAATAGATACTGAAAATGTAAAGCTTGGTCAAGTTTTTTAGCTGAATTTTCATCTCATATAAAGCCTGGCAGAGTGTAGGCGGAATATTATCTACCTTCTCATTACCATTGTCCAAGCCAAATGACTACATTTGACTTTAATACTGCAATTGCTCACACTTTCAAGTGCAGAATCAACAGGAGCTTCTCTTTATGAAACACAACATTTCCAACCAATCCGCACAAGAAGTTAGTTTTATAGACAAATACATAGTCCAAACCAGGCAGAGTGGCTTACACTTGTAATCCCAACAGAAGGGAAACTGAGTTAGAAGGATCACCTTGAGTTTGAAGCTAGACTGAACAACAAAATCCCAGGTCAGGGCTGTCTATAGCTCCTGCTCCAGGAAGAGAGAGAGACCCAGAAAACAAACAAAAAGATACAATGCCAACTGGTCATAGATTGTGGTTACTTTCTTTGTTAAGAGACACAGAAACAGAAGCAAGGAAAATAACTCTTTAATATCGGGTTACTTTGGGTAGTCCTGCTGTGTAAGAAGGCAGGAGGGACCCCACAGTCATGCCAACTGAAACTGGTCATGGAAGGAAGCTGGCAGTGACTTCTGCAATCCTGATTCCGTCAAAGGCGAAACATGCCTCAGAGCTTTGGGTTTGTACTGTGGGTTTAGTCTGACGTTTTCACTGGTGCAAAGAAATACCCTGCTCTAATTTCTGCGAGCACCATCCACACTTCAGAGTACATATGCTCCACCAGGGTTCTATTGCTCTTATTACAGTCATTTTTTCTAAACCGATACTAAAAATAAGACTCTAAAAGTTAGCCTATTCTGCACTTTATGAGTGTTATACTGTATCTATTCCCAAATACTTTCATTTCTCCTTATAGTTAAAATAAATTGTTGTATTGTAACAAACGACATCAATATCAGTTGAAAAATCAAGTATAAACACACACACCACGTAGGAATACACCAAAACTTTTTTTTTTTTTTTTTTTTTTTTGGTTTTTCGAGACAGGGTTTCGCTGTGGCTTTGGAGCCTGTCCTGGAACTAGCTCTATAGACCAGGCTGGTCTCGAACTCACAGAGATCCATCCGCCTGCCTCTGCCTCCCGAGTGCTGGGATTAAAGGCGTGTGCCACCATCGCCCGGCTACACCAAAACTTTTTAAGCCCTGTTTTTTTCGTTACTTATGTCAATACAACTTGACCTGAATATTTAATAAGGAGTTCATTTTTCCTATGCTAGGAATTCAGAAACTTTTTCAAATGTAAAAGAATCATGAGTAGTTTATATTCGCAGGTGTAAATTCAGGGAATTTTCTCCCACATATAAAATAGTAATTATATGTTTTAGCTTACCAATATGAAAATCACATAAAAATACTCTCTATTAATTTGGGGGATTGGATGACTGCAGCGACTTTCTCCAAAAGACAAAATGAAATATGTATGCAACATATTTGATTGTTTACATAGAAACACACACCTGCATACACACACACACACACATACAATTTGTAAAATGTGTTATTTGTGATCTTAAACAGAACACAATTAGTAACTGTTTTCATAACAGAGTGTTAAGGTTTTGGATGTTTTACCTATTCAGTCTATCAAAAATTCCAGTATATCACAAAACAGGGTTTATTTGTTTAGAATAATGATATTAAGAAAATAACTCACTCAGGCAAAGTGATCAAATAAGTAGGAAAATGCATTCTTATATAACAAGAATTTTTACAACCATTCCTGTATTGTTCACTAGCCTAAACTTAAACCAAAGTCATGACTAAGGGGGAAAGTTATGCAAAGAATGTGCCCTGACAGTCTATATGACTATATGATGTAATGCTTTCTAGCACACAAAGAAAAACACAGAAGTCTCTTTCTAAAGAGAGGCTCTACTTACCGCTTAATGTAGAATAATCTTCTCATTACATAGCCACTCTAAATGGTCAGTCTAAAACAGATACGCAAGAGCAGACTGCCTCACTTTTCCTCAAACTGCAACTCTCTAGCCAATGGGCTGCCTAATTTTTTCATAGTATATATATATAAAAAAAAAGGTATGGTGTTTCTCAGGCAGAAAGCATGGTCAGAGGAACCTGCACATGACCTAACTCCTGCACAAAAGCACAAATATAAAGAAAGAAGAAAGCACAGGCCATGGTGGGTCTTCTTTGGGTAAGATGTTCATGAAAATCTAATGAAAGGAAGCTACATACTTCTGAAAATGGTACACATGCAGAGTTTGGGGTTCTCGAACCTGTGGAACATAGGCTAAAAGACCCTCTATTACAGAATCTGATGAGATCATTGAGCTGCCTGCAGCAAGGAATTCTTCCTCCTGGGCTTGGATTTTTCCTTCCCAAGCACAGGGACCAGGAGCTGGCAGACACCAACAGCCTGTCTTTCCAGAAAAGCAGTCATCTAATTCCCCTTCCCAGGGCGATCCTTGTGTCCCTCTTAGGAAAGAGGGATGGGAGGAAGAACTGAGGTTGGTATGTAAAATGAAAAAAAAAGATAAAAATAAATCATAAAAAATCATATCAAAGGCAATGATGCAAGCACAAACAGTGACAACAGTGACATTGGTCAGGTTTTAAGGCTGTTTCTCCTATAGATTTATGGGAGATTTCTTCAAAGGGACTCACAAGGACTTACAAACAGCTGCTAAACTAACACTGATGAAAACCTGTTCAAGGATGGGCTCTGTGGAGCCATCACACAGGGCTACCAATGGCCAGGCTGGGGTGATCTGCCAAAATGTGGCAGTCTACTCCTTCCTGCTTCACCAAGTGAGCCCTCTCCCCACCTCCACCACACACCTGCTCCAAAATTTCCAGTGTTTGACTCATTGATGGCAAATAGGCCATCAGTGCGGGGTAAATGAGACTGCCCAATCCTTGGCTTTTAGCTTCGAAATTATGAACTAAATAAAACCTTCTTTTCTAAGATATTAAGGATTTTCAAGTAGGTTGTACTAGCAGCAGGAAAAATAGAAGCACTAATACACTACAATTCCTAACAAAAAAACAACTAAAATTCTTAAGTATACAGCAACCGAAATGATAATTTTCCTTTAGTTTCATTATTCTTTATTTCATTTGATAATTTTTGAGTATTTGCTCTGTGTTGTGTGCATTACTCTATACTGGTTTTGCCTTTTGAGAACCGAACGGACACATTCCTTATTCTGACTTGAAAATGCTATTCGAAACTGTAGTTTCTGATACTTATCCAGTAATTCTGCGTTGACCACGCCCTGGATCCAAACAGCATCTCACACTGCTGATGCCTCAGTGAGAGAAGGCAAAGTCAACAACTCAAAGGATAATCTGGTCCATAAGGGTGTGGCTTCAACAGCAGTCACACAAAAAGATTTTGCAGCAGAGTTTGCTGAAATGAAGGGTTCACACAGGATTTAATGAAACCTGTGTTTCAGCTGAGAGGCTGGGCCAAGATGGGCATAGACAGAACAGCATGTGGTGAGAAGATGGAATAAAGTAGGGCATCTAACGACTGGGACATCTTAGTGGTACCAGGAGGGTGAAATAGGAATCATGTGGCCTTAAGGGCAGAAGTGGACTCAAGATGTGGGTCTTTGGAGCTATGGAATTGACTGACACAGGTGTGCTTCTAACAGGATACGGCTGAGCCTGAACATCCTGATAGTCTCCTTGGATGGGGATGAGAGAGTTGAGGTGAGAACGGCACTGGAGACTGATCCTACCAGACCAGCTTAGCGAGCCTCCTGTATCTTCACACTACAATAGCATACACAGAGAACAGACGGCTTCACCCTATCAGGGTGGGGAGCCAGAGAAATAGGGATGCACGTGAGCAGAGTGCCTGTACTTTCCTCCTCGCGACCCTGGAAGTGAGATGGGACAAGGTTTCCAAAGGCAGTCCATAGTAAATCAAGTTTGCTTGGGACAATGACCTAGTTACCCACTTGGCAGAGGCTGAGACAGACATGGCCTCAACACAGAGACATGATGTTATGGTGTCAATAAAAAGTTCTTCATCCAGCATCATCGTACACTTGGATCTTGTATTAATTTCTATTCTGTTGCCAGGCGGTGGTGGTGCACAGCTTTAATCCCACCACATGGGAGGCAGAGACAGGAGAAACTCTGTGAGTTCGAGGCCAGCCTGGTCTACAAGAGCTAGTTCCAGGACTGGCTCCAAAGCAACACAGAGAAACCCTGTCCTGAAAAACAAAAAACAACAACAACAAAAATCTATTCTGTCACTCTGATACACCATGACCAAGGCAGTTTATAGAAGAAAGGGTGTATTAGGCATTATGGTTCCAGAGAGACAGCAGGGAGGCAAAGCACCTAGTGGTAGACCTGGTAGCAGGAACAGGAGGCTAAGAAAGTACATCAGGTGGAAGAGACTGTGCTGGAAGGGGCTGTACACTTTTAACAGCCCCAGTGACAAACTTTCTCCAAACCTCTCCAGACAGTGGTACCAACTGGGGACCAAGTGTTCCAATGCCTGAGCCTATGGGGGCATTTCTCATTTCTTAAACACACTGACATTGTGTTTAAGAAACTGTAGAAATGACATCAAGCTCAGAATGAAAGAGCAAAGCTTAGGTATTTAAGAGAGTATTTAATAGTGTTTACTGGGAACAATGAAGCAGGAGACTCAGGGGTTAAGAAATTTACAAGTGCCTGAGATGCAAATGAAAGGCAGGAGCAGCTGGTACTTGTTAACAGGAGGATGCTTGACCCTAACAGAGAGATGCCTCATCCAGTTACAGAATGGCTGGAAATTTTTCAGCCAGTTGTTGAAAGACTTACTGGGGAAAAAAAAAGTCTGTGTACCCCTAAACCAAGTCCTGCAACTTCAGAGAAATGACCTTCCTACAGAAACTGTGTCAGGTTAGGACAAAAATTAGTTGATAAATCTCTTAACGTTATGTCCATCAGATTTAGTCAGAAAAAGAAAGGACCATCTGTAATCAATTGGGCTCACCGACTTCAGAGGAGCAACTTTTGATAAACTATCTGCAAAATTAATTTCTGGTATCTTTAGACCGAGTCAACAATCAACATGACAATCTGTAGCATCACATTGACACTCTGGGCAACATAAAGAAAGTAACTGGTATCGTCTCTAAAACCACTAAATGTCTCAAAGTACTGGGACCAATGGTGTTCACAATCTCCAAATGTTCTAATCCAAAATATTAAAAAAAAACTATGTGTTAAAAGTCAGAGATTTTAAAAGAAGGGACAGAGACCTATCTGGTAGCCTATTGGTCAGTGTGCCAAGATGGAAGGGGACCCACATAATAAGGCTGTGACCAATCAGTGCTCATGTCAGGAGAACTGTTGGTGCAGAGATCCTTCTGTCTATGTGTTGCTTTCATTGGTTAATGAATAAAGAATCTGCATTCGTCTGAGCAGGGCAGAACAGAGGTAGGTGGCAAAAACTAAACTAAATGCTGGGAGAAGGCAGGGTCAGTAAGAAGCCATGTAGCTCCACCAGAGACAGATGCTGGAACTTTACCGAGTAAACCACAGCCTCGTGGTAATACACAGATTAATGGAGATGGGTTAATTTAGGATATGAGTTATCCAGAAATACACTTAATCTATTGGCCAAACAGTATTGTAAATAATATGATTTCTGTGTGATTATTTCGAGGCTGAGCAGCTGGGAATAAACAAGCAGCTTCCTACAACAAACTGTCACTGTTGAGTTGTCAGTATTCTACTCAGAAATTAGGAATAGGGAGATATGATGTGTTGCCCCCAATGGTTAACACACACATAAAGATCCTCAAAAGACAAAGCGTGTGAAGGTACCACTGCACCTGGTTCTTCTGCAGGATTCTGCCACGTGAAAGCACTAAGAGCTACTAAATGACACATACCCCCATGGGAGACTTCTCCAAGAAAAAGAAACAAATGCAGATAGCTAAAGGTTAAGTCTCTCCACCAACACAGCAAACTAAGCCAAGCTAATTAAGAATTAAAAGTCTAAGTTTATTGGTAAAATACTCCTGGATGGTCTTCCAGCTCCCAGAGAGGAGAAAGGGGGAGGGAATCAGATAACCACATAGCCAATCTCCACGGGGCAGTTTAAATACCATGTAGGCATGGTCATGGGCATTTCTGTGGTTGGAGGTTTTTGGAGACAGGGCAGGGTTTGGAGAGAGAGAGAGAGAGAGAGAGAGAGAGAGAGAGAGAGAGAGAGGTGGAGGGGAGACTGAGGTGAAGGGTCCACCTGAGCAGATGATAGTTTACTAACAAGGAATGGTACAGTGAAACGGTTCAGAGAACAGAGGTACTTGCTTCTCAAGCCTGGTGACATGAGTTCGAATCCTAGAATCCACACAGAGGTGGAAGGAGATTCAACAAAATTGTCCCCTGCCTTTTACACATGTGTTGTGGCATGCAAGCCCTTCCCACATACAATATGAGAACACACAATGATGAAAAATAAGTTTTTAAATTAAAAGACTGGAGAGTCTTCACTGGGGACTTCATATTTATAAAACAAAGAATACTAAGTTATCCTCCACACCATCGATTGTCTAAGGTTAACCACCAAGAAATGCTTCCACAAATATTTAGGGTTAAATACAGTCTAAAAGCATATGAGAACTGTTTCAAGGGCAAGAAAATGTGAGCTGACATGGCCTCTCTCAGACATTAACCTGGTTTGCTTCAGAACAAATGTAAGATGCCCTTTTAAATCGAGGAGATAACTCAGCCCCTGGCAGGCAGCTATCCTCCATGTCTCCCTGAGAACATCAGGTTTAAATGTCAGTAGCTCTTGTTATCCATCTAGCCAAAGTGATTATTCATACTATTTGATCATCAACTAAAAGTTGAAGAGACCCTGATGATAACAAAATATTTTTTCTGTCTATTTTTCTTCATGAACTACGTGAAAAGACCTTAAAAGAACCCTTGGTTTAATGAAAAGAACTGGATTAAATTTGTGTGTGTGTGTTTGTGTGCATGTGTGTGGTGTGTGCATGTGTGTGGTGTGTGCATGTGTGTGGTGTGTGCATGTGTGTGGTGTGTGCATGTGTGTGGTGTGTGCATGTGTGTGGTGTGTGCATGTGTGCAGATGCACATGCCCATGCATGCACACATGTGGAGATAAGATGTTGACATTGGATATCTCCTGGTACCATTTTCCAACTGTACACACAGAGAGAAGAGGCAGGAGGGATGGATGGGGAGAGAGAGAGAGTCTCACTAAATCTAAAGAAAAGCAAGGGATTAGGGTGCCTGGCAGTGAGGCCTCACAATACTCCTGTCTTGGTCTCCAAGCTTTGTGGTTACAGGCTAATGTTACCACATGTATTTTTTTTTTAATGTTGGTTTTAGAGATTTGAACTCCGGTTCTTGCCTATTTCTACACTATAACCAATCATGCTTAGGAAAGGGTCTTAAAATGTGACAGCATCATCACTGTTATCAGATCAGCAGCTTCTTCAGCTCTCCATACCTAAATGCTACTATGCTGGAGAGATGGTTCAGTGGTTAAGAGCGCTGCCTGCTCTTCCAAAGGTCCTGAGTTCAATTCCCACAAATACATGGTGGCTCAAACTATTTGTAATGAGATCTGGTGCCCTCTTCAGGATGAGACCTAGTCAGTCGTCCTTAACAGCTTAGCCCATGAAACCCAATATGCACAAGTTCAAGGGAACCACCATCTACGGGGTGTCCACGCATGCTTCAGCATTGCCAGGGCAGATATTTCATTCAGTTTTCATTTCATGTGATAATAACGTAGACATACAGTGTATACTTTTTCAGATAAGTAAAATGGTTACAGGCAGCATATTTTCACATCAAGTATGAAATTACTCTTATGACAAACGGTCCTGCAAAAACTAATTTCTCTTATTTATAGCTGTTGTTTATATCTTTCCAATAAAGAGAGTTCTGCTTTTTTGTTTGGTTTTAAAGCATGAAAAATTTTGATTTTATTCTATTGTTTTTTGAGATGAGGCTCTCACTCGGTTGCCTCAGAGCTGTGGCCTTGAACTCACAATTCCTCTACCTTACCCATCCACCCAGCTACCCTTAGACTAGGACAATAGGCATACACCATGTGCCCACCTAACAAGAAGAAGCCTGGCTTCTTCTCCCCCCTGTGAACATAAAGGTTCATGCAACTAGAAAAACTCTGCAACTAGCTGAGGTTCTCTTGCATCTCCTGCCACTGAGAAATCATCCACAATGTATCTAGCAGGAAAGTGAGATAGATGCTTTCATACCATAGTCTTCATCCTAGCATACAATCAGCAGGAAATTCCCATGTCAGCATCTCCCTGGGAAGCAAAGGAATTAGACCAGGTAGCTGGTGCCCTGATTTGCTCATGTGCTACCCCGAGATCCTGATGGTTTCTCTTGGAAAGCTATGGGTCCCTGCATAGGGTAATTTCTTCTCATGTAAACACTCTCCATAACTCAGAAGCAATAAAGCCCACACTTGGCCTTCATCTCAGCAGGGAACATCTGAATCACACATCTAGCCACATAATTTCTGGAGCTCCCAAAGGACTAGATTTAAGTCATCTGCCTCAAGCACTGACAAGGTCCAGCATTCCTAAATCACTGAGTGTTGCAGAGGACAAAGCAGTCATTTGAACAAGAGACAGGACTAAACACCAGACCTCCCTTAACTCAACATAGCACAAACCATGAGCTCAATTCTTTCAAGGTAGGAAGGACACAGATTCAGCTTTCAAAGTCATCTAAGAGGAAAAAGTTTCTAGCCTGCTTTCATTACAGAAGGCAATGAGAGCAAAATATACTTGGCAAGCACAGAGAGAAAACACCGTGGTTTTGCACTACCATGAATTTTTTATACCTGTAGAACAGTAGACAAGTTGACTGAACAAGGTCCTCTCTTGCATGAGGACATCAAACAAAGCAGGGAAGGGTCGAGGAATTTTCTACTACACAAATACCAAAGAGATTCATGTGACCCATTTAAAAGAACAGGATAAAACTCCTTGAATAAGGGTTATGAAAATATACATAAATATTAATTATCTGATAGAGAAAAAGAACAAAAGAAACCAAGAGTGAGCAGAAATAAATGAAATAGAGAATAGAAAACTAAATAAGGAATAGAAAAATATGAAAACAATGATTTGAAAACATAATCAAAACTGACATATCTTTAGAATAACAAAGAAATAAAAACAAAATAAATAAATAAATAAAGTCAGACATGGAAAGAGACATTAAAACTGAGAAGGCTGATAAAAGATGTTGATGATGTCCACAGATGGGTTAACTCAGAACATTCTAAGACTTTCTGATAAAGAAATACAAACGTGAAATGATCTTTAACTCATAAAGGGATTATTTAGCAAATAATAATAAAATCCAGGAAGAGATGACTTCACTGGCAAATTGTACTGAACTGCTAAAAAACAAATTAATGCCAGTACTTGTCAAAATCTGCCCAAACGATGAAAGGAGGAGCACTTCCAAGGATTTTGTGAGGACAGCGTGACCCTGACACTAAAGCAGACGAGACACATAAGAAACTACAGGCCAGTGTCCCTCATAAGCAAGCATCCTTACCAAAGACAGGAAAACAACTTCACTAGCGCCTTCAACAGCTGCACGCCACAGCCCAATGGAGCATACATCTCAGGTTTGAGGAGAGCTCAGCACTGGAAAATTACTGTTATACATCATTCTTCCTCAACAGAAATTTAAGTAAAATCCATAGGACCATAGAAAAGGGTGCATAAAATTAATCTGAAATAATTTAACATTTCAAGAAACTAGAAATAGAAAGGAAACAATCTGTCTACAGCAGAAGCCATAGAGGAACAGTTCATACCTAACATCACAGTTTGCGGTGAAAAACTGGAAGCTGCAACACGAAGATTAAGGAACCAGCAAGACATCCTCTCTTACCACATCGACTCAGGATGTACCAGAACTCCCAGACAGTCAGTCAAATGGATCCCAACTGCAGAAGTGCATGTCTCTGTTTTTAGTTAACTTGGCCCTGTGTATAGAATTCCTTGTACATTGTCACACACTTGCACAGACATCCCTATTAGAACTGGCAGACTAACACTGCAGGAAACAGCATTGACTGAAGAAATCATATATATATATATATATATATATATATATATATATGCCTGTCTGTAGATAACAACTATAAAATGAAAATGTGGATAATCACCATATTTGCAACAGCACCAAAGAGAGCAAGATATTTATGAATAACCTTAGCCCTGACGAAGGGAATGAAGCATTTCTACATAAACAACTGTAAAAAATTTAATTATCAAAGACAGTAACGAATAGGAAGATAGCCAAGTATATGGGTTAGAAAACAATCCTGTTAAAATATCCACCCTACCCATAGAGATGTAGGTGAAAAGCAATCACCTATCAAAATCTTCATGACAGAGGTTTGGGTGATAGCTCATTCTGGATTCAATTTACAGCACTGCAAAAACAGGACATGGTGGCATAATCCCCATAATCCTCAAATTTGGGAGGGGAAGACAGAAGGATCTAAAATTCCTGTTCATTTTGGACTACATAGCAAGTTTGAGGACAGCAAAGAATATATGAGATAGATCCTATCTCAAAAATAAACAAAATAAAAAATCTAAAAACCTGATGAAAATGATTATAGGACTAAATCCCAAACAGCTCACAATTCCGACTCTGACACTGAGACAAACACCTAAATGACACAGATTAAAAAGAAAGATTTCTCTAAACTCAAAGGTTCATTAGTTTCAGAAGACCATGATATGTAGGGTGTGCAGAGTTGTCTAGAAAGCCAAGGAAGAGCAGACATCTTGCAATAGCCCCTTTCCTCCCTCTGTCTTGCCAATTATTCTTTCAAGACACCTGGGCTATGGGACTCAATTGCCCACATACAGAGAACAACATCCTCATTTACTGACTCTGTTCTGAAAACATTCTCAAAGACGTATCCACGGATGTGCTTTATGGATCTAAGGCACTCGCAGTCCAAGGTATCCAGCAATTAAGACAGCATCGAGACACAAAACAATCAAACATGTTATAGAAAGGTAATGTTTAAGAAAGTATATGTCCCTTAACTTAAAAGTACATTGCAAAGCAAAAGGTGTATTAAAGAAATAGATTATGGACAACTGCGTGGAGATAGCCTATAAAAGCTGGCCGATTTCCACTATCATTAGCTATAGTATGAAAATTTTCAAAGTAATTAATGTCTTTTTTTAATTTTAAGGTCTGGTTCCCATCAAAGAATATTTCATATTTCATATCCATTTTACCAGAGGCTTCTCTTATTGAAACTCTTCAATAATTTGATATATACCAACCTGAACCTTCTCATCGCTGTATCTAGAGAGTGATCCCGTGTGTGTCTATGTGTTTCTCCTAAAACATATACCGAAGTTTCAGTAGTTAAAATAGTATAGGCCAATGCAAGTGAAGAGAACCAGAAATAAATACAGTGCAAATGGCCAACTGATCTTCAGTCAGTCAGCCAGGAAGCATGCACAATGAGCAGAAAGCATGGCATTTAACAAACGATGTAGAGAAAGCCGGACATCTGCAAGGAAAACAAAGAAACTGGATGTTTTTCTTCTGGCTCACACAAAAATCAACTCAAAAATTCATTAAACGCTTAAATATGCAATCTCAGACTTCAAAAGAAAACACAGAAGAACGTCCTCGTGACATTGCTCTTGGCAATGATTTCACAGACACCACAAGTGCAGGCTGCACGAGTCAAAGCCGGGTAGTGAAGGGTCGCGGAGCAACTGTGTGCAGACCGAGACTGCTGGTCTGAGACTAGAGGAAAATATTGTACAGAATGCAGAGGCATCAACAGTAAAGAAACAGTAAAGAAATCAGTCATTCTTAAAAAAAAAGTTCTTCAGTGGATAGTGTCAAAAAATAATGCACTAAAATGCTTACAAGAACATGGTTAGCGAGGAACACATACAGTGTTAACAAAGATGTTAGTACAGACATTATGAAAAAGATTTTATAGAGTCCTTTAAAAATAAAATATTTATCATATGGTCCAGCAGTTCCAACATATATAACCAAGAGAAATAAAATCACTTTATCAAAGAGATACTGGCAGCCCCATCTATACTATATAGAGTAGTCAAGTTCCAAGACCCAGCCAGGTAATTTTCAATCGAAGAATAAAGAAGACAGTGTGTATACAATGTGCACATATGTACATATAAATAATATCTATAAGATGTACATGAGATATGATATTATGCACCTAAAAGGAAAGAATGAATACCTATCCCCTCAAGCAATTCTGATTCAACTGGAGATCGCTGTGTTAAATGAAATGCGCCGGGTATTTAAAGTCCAGTAGCACATTATCTCACTCCTTCACAAAACCTGAACAGCAGCTCCTAGAGAGGCAAGCAGTGGAGGAGTGGGCACTGAAACCCAAGAAGGGCTCAATGGAGCTGGGCAAAGGAATAAAGCATGCCAAGACCCATCAAAACCCAGATAGAGATGCTTAGTTCTCACTCTCTACAGAGCAACATTGCCCTTACTGCTTACACTAGATTACTCTCTGTCTCTTCATAACCAGAAGAGAAGCTCCCAAGACAGAAACACGATGGAGGGCTGACTCTTGTTAAGGCTGGCTACCCATCACACACATTCATCATGTTGCTCTGGTCCCTATGAAGCTACAAAGCACTATCTCAGAAGAATAGACCCAGAGAAGAATTGATCTAAATGAGTCCTTCTGCTCTTCAAATGTCAGTGTTCAGAAAGTAACAAGATTGTCCTGGACAGGAGGCTCAGAGCAGAAGGCACGAAGACCTGAAATCACCAGAACCCACATAAAGCCAGGTGCAAACGCACTGAAATATCAGAATTCCCAGGAAGTGGGACTCGTACATATCTAAATGTACCACAATTTTCTGCATGCTTTGCTGATTACCATAACTAGGCTTTGAAATACTGAAAGGATTAATCGGACAAATTTTGGCTCCAAACCGCACAATCCATCAAAACCTGAAACGGGAGAGATGGCACTGGCTGTTCTTCCAGATCACTCAGGTTCAGTTCCCAAAACTGACCCTGTGGCTCACAGTCGTTTGTACCTCCAGTTCCAGGGGATCAGATGCCCTCTGTGGGCTCCTGCATTGACACTGTGCACATACATACACACAGAGAAGATGCATACACATAAAACACATGTAAATTGATCTCTGAATGTAGAATCACTAATTATATAATTTGCAAGCTAATATTTGTAATATACATACAATATGTATTATACAGAAAAAAATAACAAGAATGTCACTATTCAGTTCTCCTACTAGGTAATACATGTTTATTGTTTCTTTTTAAATTGCATGTGGTTACCTATTGTGCTATATAGTATGCATATCATTCTGAGATTTCCTAATTGTACCTCAAAGGCAAGATTGCTCTCTATTCTGATGGAAAAAATAAAGTAAATAAACCAAGGATGGTGACAGGCTTGCCATCGCAGCACTTGAGAGTAAGAGGTAAGATAATGGTGAGCTCAGCCCAGCCTAGGCTCTTAGCGGCACTTGTCTCAAGAAGGGGGAGATAGAGAAAGGACTGAGCGCTCCAAAGGCTCTAATTCCACACCTTGCCCATCTCTGTTTAGGGGAGGGGAGGGTAAGGGAAGAGAACGAAGGATGGAAGAGGAGAAGACAGGAGAAGAGAGGGATAGAGAGGAGAGGGCGGACAGGGGAGGAGAAACAAAATAAAAAATCACTCTAGAGCTGTACTCCCTAGTTGGTCAAGCAGGCCAGGCTGGCTGAACTGGGGGCCCGACTTACAGCGGATTTGGCCCACATCTCTTGACACTTGGTATCTGCCTCTGAGAGTCTCTCTGTAGGCAGAGAAGATAACTGCAGAAAACCAGTTCACAAAAGACCTGTCTGTGGAAAGAACTGCGGCCACATAAATAAAGCGCCTAGATCAGTCATGGTGCTGTACGACGGACAACTCCCAGGAGCCCATTTTGTGTCGTAGGGAAAGAGAGCAACAACTGTTTGGAAAACGACAGACATTCACAATTTACTCCCAACTACAAGAAAGTCTTGGGCATGTGATTTACTTGAGGAAATATGCAGCGTGTTTCCCTTCTTATATAAACGCATGATATATATGCACAAATCTTCTTTCCCCCAAATCCCTACTCTAATTCCACTATTCTCTAAAAATTGATGGGACTGAGTTTTGAAAGAAAATATTTTCTTTGCCACTACAAGCCAATTTTTAAAAAGAACTAAAGCAGGAAAATTGAGAAATAAATAATTTAGACTTCAAAGCACTTTGAGGAAGTCACTCCAAGGACACCACAAATCATTTAGATGAAGGGGCTTTTGTTCCTTGTCTGGAACCCAGTAGAGAAGCTCAAGGCCACTCCTAGCACCTAACCTGGTTCTGTTACCATGGCTTTGTCACTTTCCCTTATGCAAGATCCTACATGCAAATAATTTGTTATCAGAGACAAGAAAAGGATTTCTTTTGAATTACTGCCTTCATTATACCCCTGCAGGTTTATGGAAACAAAGATGTACCAACCCCATTATGGGGCGGGGAAGCAAATACAGATGTTATCCTGAATACTGGATCCCCTATCCCTCTTCAGTACAGAAGAAGAAAGATTGCCCTTTCTGTCTCTATGAATTATTGCTTAGAAACCAGTCACTTCAGATTGAATAAACTGAAATCCACAGGCCTCCTTACAAAGAAACGCTACTGCTCCACATCGTGTCCTAAATCGCTCTGTGTCATAGTACTCTCCTGGACAGAATCTCCAGTAGCTTTTCTAATATTTTCAGTCACCTTCAAAAAATGAAAACTGCCTTCAGCCACTGTCCTACCACTCAAAATTGTCACGGCGTATGGGACCCATCTAGTACTGGTAGCAAAACTAGACGCTTTGTGGAAAAGCTTAAACTTCCTGCTTCCCCAGAGGAAGGGAAGAGCACTGACTAGGTTTGCCGGCCTCTTACTAATCTACACTTTCTGTGTGGATTCCTCAGATCCCCTCTTTGAAGTTTCTGTCTGCTTGTTTGTTTGTTTGATGTTTTCTTGTGGCAAGATTCCACTGTGCAGCCCAGGCTGACCTCAAGCTCAGAACAATTCTTCAGCATCAGCTTCCAAGGAAGGGTCTGACTTCTCCAGCTTTAGCTCCCGCTTGCCTCAAGTCACAAGGGCGCTGTGGGACTCTAGCCCCCTCCTAGGTTCTTGTTGTCAAATATGGCTTGTTTCCTTCTCTAAACCCACCTTCTATGTTCTCTCCATCTCTCTCTGCTCTATTCTCCCTCCTATGAACCACATCTGAGCAAGAGTAAATATCTGGTATTCTCCTTCGCATCAGAAATCCTCCCCATTCCACACAGTCCCTTTCTCTGTCCCATGGCCCCCAGGCTGCTTCTTGAGCTCTTATCAAAAATTGGTAGCAGTCTATCATGAGCCTCCAAAGCACCAGGGGGCGGCATAGTTCTTCCTTCATGTCCCTCTCACAGTGTCAAGACAGCTCCATGCTCACCCTGTACTGATGCAATGACACTCAGGGCTTCCGTGAACAATGTCTCCCTTAGTCTCCTCGGCCCTAACAAAGCCCAAAGAGAAGATTCTGAGTGAAAGCCACCAAGCCAGGCTTCCTTTCCTGTCGACAATGCTCACAGAAGAGACCTGATTCCTATCATTGTTATGCAGGGTCTGAGATCTGTTGTTTGCTCCTGGTGGTTAGGGCTTTAGCCATAACTAACACTCCCACATTTATTTTTTTATACACTTTTCATTAATTTGATAACTTTTAGGTGCCCTCCATGGAATTTTGGACAGAAAATACAAATGTTCCCTTATGTTAAATAATTTGTGTTACTATAAATGCTAATATTTAATTAAGATAAAATATAAGTAATTGCATTAATGTACTAATATATTCTTTTATTATAAATAGTTGGAGCTGAGTACTTTGTAAAGAAAAGAAGCTCATTTATCTTTTCTGTTTTGTCGTTCAAGAGCAGAATGCCAAACACGTCAAGAAACTGAGAGAAGTCATCAAGGGAAGACAGGCAGTCTTGCTTCTTGCAACTTGCTTGTCCTGAAAGCAAACTCTCTCAAAAAACCTTGTCTTCCTACTTCCTAGAGAACACCAGGACCCAATCACCTTCTATCAAGCAACATCTCTTAAAATACCATCACCTCAAATCACCACACTGGTGACCAAGCCTCAAGAACCTAAACTTCTGGGAAGGTATGTCCAAGCAACAGCCACAAGTAAAGTGTTCCATAATATCAAATAACCAGCAAACATTCTTGAATGCTCTATCTTGGCAGGACATACCATGAGGACATTAAGATCAAGACAAGTAAACAATGTTGACAGACATTTTACAGCAAGAAGTTGAGAATGTTCATATGAATAAGCAATACGTATTAAAATTTAGTAACTTGTTAATTAAAGTTTTATCCAGATCAATATTTTAAACACAAATTGGTAATTCATACAGGAATTTCCATAAGACTCCTTCTCTATCCAAATCTGTTCATCACCACTAGGAGTCAATGTGGGTACCCATCAATGCAAAGCCCACTAAAAAATGCATATATGAGTGCGTCTGTGTGGATCAGTGTGTAGCACATGGTACAGATGCCTACAGAGACCAGAAGAGAGCACTGGGTTCCCTGGAATCAAAGTAAAAGGAAGTTATGGGTGCCCAATGTGGATGCCGAGAATCAAACCTGGATCTTTTGAAAGAGCGGCAAGTGAGCTTAACCACGGAGCCATTCCGCGATCCTGCAGTAACTGGGTCTCACATAACATATCATATGTCTGGGAGAAGGAATCTTGTAAACTGTATACTCAGTAAGTAACATTCTCTTATTCTTCTTGAACAGTTCACTGCACATTAAAGTTCATTAATGACTTAAAGGAAACCCAGAAACTAAAATAAACAATACCTACACAGTAATGATGAAGAATCCTGCTCCCATTTCCATACGAGATGCTCATTTATTTCATATAAAAATTGCAGAAAATATTTTATTCCTATAACCCTGAGAAATTCATTAAGCCCTATTTTACAGATCTGGCCAGTGAAAGCACATAAGCTAATACAGAAATGGACTGTGTGTCACTTGAGTTTAGTGTTATCTGTTCTCTCAGAACTAACTCAACCAGTTTTACCTGGAACCTGTAATCATTAGCATTGTATCTTTAGTACTAAGATTTGTACAGGTTACAAGCAAGGGACTCTGAAAAATATGTGACTTTTGGTTGAAAGTAGTAAGGGATGAGGCAAGTTAAGGGAAAGAAGCAGGGCATATTTCATGAAGAAGGTATAGAATACTCCACAGTAAAGTGGACGCTGAGTAGTAGAGCCCAACCAAAGATGATGGCAATGGAGAGCAAACCTGGAAGAAGGAAAGGCTGGCCAGAGCAGAGACCTGAACAGCTGTGTCTATTCGAGACCTCACAGATGCCTGCACACTACAATAACAGTTCCCAGAGACTGGCTCGACTCTGCAAATTGGCCACACCACAGTCAAAACTGTTTTCATAAAGCCAGTAACACATCATTTACGTTGCTAAATATTGACAATTGTGCTAGCAGAAGTAAAGCAATGGTAGATAAAACCGCTAGTGCATTAGCAGAAATTAAGAAGACATTTAATTGTAATGCCAATGAATTCTTCACCACCACAAACTAGCAAAACCTAAGACCTCCACACACCATAACATAATCGCTTTGTTACCAAAACATAACAATACACATCACCAAATCATAGCACTAAACATCAATACATAAACCCTGATGCCACCCACATAAAACCCTGCACACCACCAATATATAACACCACACACCACCACAACATGGCACACACTACCAATGCATAACACCACACACCATCAACACATAAAGCCCCACAACCAATACATAATGCCGCATATCATCACAACATACCGTACACCATGCAAACAGATCACACACTACCAACATATACACCACACACCAAAGCATAATACCACATACCACCAATACATGAACCTACACAAATTATGCACTATACGACAAACATTAGAAATAAAGCAAACATCAGCAACGTAACAGCAACTGAAGCCAGTTTTAAAGGTTCGTGCTCCAAAGTAATGTCTCTAAAGATACACAAAGAGGAATGTAACTTCACTGAATTTTAAAGCTTAAGTCAGCATTACCTAACATCATACCTGACAATACGGGCTCATCCTCAGTGCTGTTATTAGAACCCAAGTTTGACTTACTAACTAAATTAGATTTTTATTCTCCATGGAAGATCATTAATACCACACCAAAAAAACTATATTCCAGATGTGAATATTTGGGTCTTTTTCTTTAAGGAAAAGTAAATAAAAAGATCATAGAACTTTGTTCAAAAATGGCTGCATTTGTCACTAATGCCAAAAAAAAAGGTTTTCAAATATAAATCACAATCTTAGAAAAACCTTAGCTCCCATGAGTGCTTCCCAGTATTTATATATTTTATCCAGTAATGAAGAGAGTGACTCTAAGTGGAAGAGACTTTTGAATGCTGTGTAATGACATAATCAACTTCTGGAAAGTTTCCAAAAAAGGCAACTGAGTATCTTCTAGCTGTTCTGTGTGTTGCTATAAAATCGTTTGTGAACAAAAGAGTCCATTCAACGAGCATGCCAGACCAATGAATTGTAATGAAACAGAACAAAATGTGCACTGATCTGATTCTAGGTTTCACATAAAGACTCTCCCCTAAGTAGCTGTCATTTATTAACTTTGGCACAACACTAAAGAACATCCGCAATTGGGAAACACAATTTAAGCGCTCTTCCCTTTCCCAACATCATGTCTGCATATGGTCATTTCTTTTTCACATACCTCAGCCAGATTAATATAACATTGTGAACCTAATGCAAATTCTTTGTTTGTCGGTTGTACTAGGGATTAAAACCAGGTCCTCATATAAATATTGTGTGACTGAGTTTTGCCCAATACATTTACAGTCTGGTACAAAAGAAAATGGAAAAATGAATGTCTAAATAACACAAAATAAATACACCTAGAGATAAAGATGGAGACGCAACAATTCCTAACAAATACACAACCAGCAATTGCCATGGATAAAATATTGATGAATAAGAAGCTTGTAAGAACCAAGAATGACTATCAAAAAAAGTCAATGGTTAAGGACTCGCTGAAAGCAGCTTATGAGTTCTAGTGTCAGAAGGGTAGAGGGAAAGGGTAGGGGACAAAGACTCAGAAGTTGGAGATTCTAGAAGCTAATGATGAAGTAAGTGGACTCAGGGGTGTGCTGGGGTGTAGAAAACAGCCCATGGTTCTTACCAAGTAATAATGGTATCAAGGAAGTGACTAGATTTCTTTGAGAGGAAGTAAGTAATATCTGAGTCAAAAAGTAAAGTAGAGCTACAACTGCACATTAACAAACAAATGACCAGGGGAGGAGGTTCCTTTTTAAGATACTATATGCTTTTGGTAACTAATGAACCCAACCAAGGAAGAACCAGCCAAGTGAAGCTCAGAACACAGGTCATTTTAGTTCAGGAAATACACCAATTAATAGATGGAAATGTTAATGAAATATGAATATACTCCATATTTTTTCAGACAGTAGCTCCTTCAGTATGTTGTTAAATCCATAAGAATACAAGAAATAAGAAATAAATAAGATGAAGGGAGAGCAGTTTCCAGAGTGAAGAAGGAATAGACATCGGGAGGGTCTACCAAAGAGCTTGATTACTTTCCTCTATATCAATAATTAAAGTGCCATGCTGGAACTGAACCGGGTGGGAGGAAAGGCTGTGTGCTGGAGAAGGTGAGAAAGAGACTGAGACGGCTGATGAAGAGAAGCAGAGGACCTCAGGACCACACAGTGCATCGCAAAGCACACCAAGAGATAAGAAACAAATCAGCGCAGGACAAGTCATCAAAGAAGCTTCAACAAACAGCTGATGATATTTTAACTGTTATCCAACATGTTCTATTGTAAATTTATTATTTAGCTCGTTGTTATTCAAAGGAGAGCTCTATGAACTTTCATTTCATATATACATTATTTCTCAGAGGGACCATGTGTATGTACATAAACTTAGATTACTCGCCCTCTGAATTGTGAGTGTAAAATTCCATGAAATATAGCTAGTCAGGAGCTAGCATAACAACAAAAGACACTTGTACAAACACACTCAATTCCTTGCCACATTAAAGAAATTATTTACCTTCAAAGGAAGAAAAGAGGTCACATTTCTGAAAGTCGATTCCCTTAATTTGTGAAAGTATGAGAAACTGGTAACATAAATAATTCAGCTCCCACATGCATTATTCTCCTTCGAAATACTTGTATTATGATAAGACAAATTTAAAACTGGATCCATTTAGTACTAACTTGCTTTAGAAAATGAATTTTGTGTAGGCTTTTCTTTTTCTTTTTTGGCTTCATTATATCAAAGCTAATAAACAAAATCAATTTAAACAAAAAAATAACCCTGAAAAGAAGGTTACAAACCAATTATAAAGCATAATATCATAAAAGATCAACTTGCTTCAAGTGAATAACTGTGTGTGCATGACTGAATTAAATCAAAATTCTTCACCGTACACATGGGAAAACTGAAACCCAATTCTATAGACTTAGTGTTCTTCAGCATGTGCAATCATGTTCTTCTTGCTATGTCTTGCCCGTCATTTGTGAGGAGATGTGCAAAGTGAATTCACCTTACCAATATCACTTCTAAATGCACAGTCATTAAACCATGGATGTGTAAAAAGATTAACGGTGTATTCATTGGATTCTACAGCACTTTCAGGCATAAATGGAGCTCTTAGGCACAAAGCTTTAAAACAGCCATGTTCTAAAACCATATATGGCCACCTCCTCTTAACTGTTTGCAACATAGACTGTTAACACACACATGGTTTAGCTAAAAAGTAAAAGACATTATATAAAGGATTCAATTTCGTCAACTATCAAAATATATGATGTGAAAGAAAAGGATTCTGGGAGAGGAAGGAGTTCAACATCAGCTCTACACAGCACTTAATTTTGGTTGTACCTCTTCTGGTTCAAAATCACTGTGGTGACAAAACAAAACAAAAAAAATCCTGCTTTAAAATAAAGTCCATTTTCTCTTTGGAGCCGTCTCCAGCATCCTTTAATCTATGTATCTCTTCTGCATTTCTCTCCTCAGTCTTGGCTTTGTAATTTGACTTTATCCAAAAGAGGCTAATCTATTTTATAATACAGGACCTTACTTAGAAATTATTTATTCGTCTATTCATCAAAGAGAACAAACTAAAATAAAACATATCCAACAATACACAATTATAAAATAGATAGGACCTTACTTAGAAGTTATTATTCATCTATTCATCAAAGAGAACAAACTAAAATAAAACGCATCCAACAATACACAACAATTTAGGACCACGGCAGTGCCAGTTGGGACCCTCTGAACAGGCTTCCATATCACAGGAGAGATGAAAATGATGGCAGCAGGCACTGAGCACAGTACTGCAGGTGAGCTAAGATCAGGAGACGAACACTGTGCCTCCCTCTAACTGTTGAACTTCAACCAGTTTCCATGATGTTACCTAGTCCCTCTTCTACAGAATGCTGTTAGTTCACAGAACTCATCCCCCACCAAAAAATGAAACTTCTGACTATATAAAAACTCTGCCTATTAGGACAAGGTAATATTTACTCAGCTAAATCCTAAAGAACTGGCAAAATCTGGTTAAATAGAATGATATTCCAAATGTAGTAGTAGTAGTAGTAATAGTAGTAGTAGTAGTAGAAGGAGTAGAAGAAGAAGAAGAAGAAGAAGAAGAAGAAGAAGAAGAAGAAGAAGAGAAGGAGGAGGAGGAGGAGGAGGAGGAGGAGGAGGAGTAGAAATAAGCAAGAAAAAGACAGGAATGGCGATAGACCAAGCGTTCTAAGACAAGATAGTACCTGCAACCGAAGTCAGGAATATTAATTCAAGAGCTTCTTGCAGTCTAGGGCTAAAGGAAATATGCTAGACTTTTGGGCATAAACACTTGAGGGCTACTGAATATAAGACTAGAAAGTGGAAAACGAAAACAGTATGCTTTGTAGACGTGTAACAACAAGGCGACTAAAGGAGGAAATAACACAACAGCTCTTTTGACAATAGTGGAAAGAGCAGCTGCATGAAAAAGAAAGCTGAACACGATGATAGAGGGGATCACTCTAAGGGGAGATGTGGGTTCCATTTCAGTTTCATGCCTGACTAGCTGGAATAATGGGGACGCCAATTTTGAAAGCTGGAGAATTACTTGGAAAGACAAGATCGTTAATTCAAGTCATTGCAAAATAACAGTAGGCCATCAAAGAGAAATTGCAAAGTAGGTGGTATGAAAATACATAACCAAACACAAGGGAAAAAATATCCTGGTCCAGGTATAGAGTGATGACAGCATAGGCAATTATCTTTTTCAATCAGCTTCTTATCTTGGGCCAACATTTTCATCCTGAACATTTCTACAGGGAAGCAAGGAACTGGAACTAAGTAAAGATCCATCCAGTCTGCTAATGAAATCTAGATAAAAGAAACTACGGAGACTAATGAGGACCATACGAATTAGCCTAAAGATGACGGCTTTTGATTTTCCATATATCTCCCCCTCTCATCTGTATACACAACTGAAATGCATATATCCTAGCATTACAAGTTGAAAGAGACAAAAGTTCTCACAAAAGATATCAAGTGCATTTATATTTATACATATATTTTTAGCTTATGAACAAGTTTGTAGAAATAACCCTCATTCTTTTCCACTGTGTGCACAGAATCAAAATAAACGTGAATTACTTAGGTTGTGATTTTAACACTAGAGTTTTGAGGGCTTGAGAACATGTATTGAGGAGATGGGTAAATGCAGGTGGACATGATTGCACACCCATACAAGAGCTGCCTAAATCACTAAAGGCTCCTTGGGAAGCTCCTCAGAGAGAAGACAGTGTGAGCCAAAAAACAAACAGAAGAAAGATTTTATAGTGAACACTTAGATAAAAATTCTGAAAACAGAACGGAGTGTTCCACAAGATGGTGGCTGTCCTGCTCAGTGTCCTGATACCAGAATTAGATAATGGCAGAAATGAGCACCTGAGTGCACCCAGCAACGCCCTGGGCAAGGGAAACCTATACCGATCGTGAGGAGGTTTGAGAAGACAAGGCAAAGCTCAGAAGCTCCACTAAAATCCAGGCTCTAAGCGTCTTAGTAGATGTTGGACTCCAAAAAAATCCACAATACACATGAGACATGTACTCTAGCAAAAAGAGTCCCTTCCAGAGATCATGTCTCCCATCAAACTCTCTTGGTGACCACTAAGGGTATAGCACCCTGACTGACGTAGGTAAGCACAACTGGAGCCATGACTATTAGCATCCAGAGCTCTCAAGGAGCATAGTTCTCAAGAAGCATCTGTCGCAGAGCCAGCACCTACTCACTGTCCTTCCCCGGCCAGCGGACAGGGACCTGGTGGCTTGCTGTGCACTAGGCAACCTGACTTTCAGCTCGTTTTGCTGCCTCTCCCGAATGTCTGTGAGTGAACTCTGCCTCCAGATACTGGTTATGTTGCTTAGAGCTACGGTGATTGTTAGATTTGTTTGCTGTGAACTGTCCCCCATTTTTAAAGGTATGAATAATAAATGATGCATTTGAAAAGCACACCAGATTGTCTGCCTCTCTGTGACACACACATCAGGTTCAAGACGGTTCTCTGAGGCACTTCAGAAACACATTAGTTACACATACTATGAGCAGCTGCCACGTGTTTGAAATTCAGAGGCCTCGGCATAAGAATGCGCACCGGTCGCTCAGCAATGGCAAAATCAGTGATGCACACCAGGACCGAGGCTGGGCAAGCTCAGGGCAAAGGAGATACTCTGTCTCCTATCAGCAAAAGCTGCGATGAACAACAATGCCCTTCTGTGTTTTTAAACTGTTTTCTTGTTGTTCTTGGAATTATTAAGTATATTTTTCTTCTTGATCCAGTTTCTACAATACACATGGGCATCTGACTATGGAAGTGTTGATGATTTCCATTTGTCATCCTGCAGGCACTTCCAGAGGGGTGGCAGACTGACTTATTCTTTCCTACTGGACTGTCAGAGAAGAGATTTGTCTGGGTTTAAAGGACATTTTAAAACAACAACAACAATAAAAAACGTGATTATGAAATTTCAGAGGGAAATTAGGGTTTTGTTTTTGTTTCACTTGACTTGTTGGGTTTGGGGTTTTGAGACAGGGTCTCTGTATTTCTGACTGAACTGGAATCCTTTATGTAGATCTGGCTGGCTTTGAACTCACAGAGATCCTCCAACCTCTCCCTCCCAAGTACTGGGATTAAAGGTGTGCATCACCAAACTTGGTTTAAAGGGAAATTTTGTTAATTAAGGTCTTCAGATTTTCATTACCAACTCAAGCAAAGCCATATGCATTTCATATACTAGAACTTTCCAAGTCAACCCACCCAGTAAAGGCAGATTTATCTAACTGGCCCAAGATAAAATTTAAATCTGTAGAATGAAGACTCCATTTCCTATTGCTACTAGATAATCAGATATAATGTTAGGGTTACAGAATTTTAAAAATCTCGCAAGTTGAAACGGCCTGAAACAACAACATATGGTCTACCTGGATATTCAATTTCAAATCCCTTAGCATAAGCCTGCCAAACAAGTCTTTCATGCCAGAATAGCTCTAATGACAACAACTTCTCAACCCCTTCTCTAATCAATTATATCTCATCTGATCTCTAATACAGAGTTTTTACATGGGAGCCAAAATCTCACTCCCTACAATCGAATCATTAGCATGGCTTTTGGCTGATACCAAGTCATAAAGTATAGCTTCTTATAAACCTCACAAATTTTCAAACATTTGAAAGCAACCTTCAATTATCTCAGTTCCTTTAGCATTTCCTAGTATAAAAAGATCTTAATTGCGTTTATCATTTCTCTGTCCTGGAAATATTGAGTAGAACAGTGCAGAAATGCCCATAAACTGTGCTTTAAACATCTTCAAAATTTGCTTTAAATAGAGTGTCAAGTATAACTATATATATGTAAGTATATATATATATATATATATATATATATATATATATACACACATTTATATCATGAAGATAATACCATCGAACATTTTCCCAATAGTCTACTTAATCCATACACAAACAAATGATGGGTGTACCAAATGGCAACTCATTTCCCTACCTCATTAGGTTTTGCCCATTACTTTGTTTTTTATTTTGTTGTTGGCATCACATAAATAAATGTGTTTTATTATAACATTTTCTTACATGTGTATCATTGTGCTTCATTCACATTCACCCCAATACACTTTCTTTTCAGCCCTCCCTACTCTTACTGTTTCCCGGCTTCCCGCAAGATAGGCCCTCTTCACCTGCCCTGCCATTCAAATATATACGATTCTGCAAATAATATCAATAAGCAAATCTCTTCTTTCTGAGCCTCAGTCCCATAATTCAGGGTTTATACTTGATACCAATTCTGTCTCACACCGAATTTCCCAATGTTACAGACTTCAGTTTGTATGAGTCTTTTTCTTTAAAGTTTCCTTCTAGTCACTGATAAAGTGTTGAATATAATGAGGACAAAAAGCCACCACATTCAAACATAAACTAGGGTAAAAATGTTCCACTCATCCACCTAGTTGTGACTTCATCCAGTTGTTCATCTGCTGAGACCATATCAACTGATGTAAAATCCAGACATAACAGAGCCAGTGAGAAGCAGACAAAGGTGTTCGGCTTTCCCTGCACTCATTAAAGAAATTTTCATTTTGTACCAAGCATTCTAGTGTTCTCTTTTAATGAGTCAAGGAATGCATTGTTCTTTTGTGAATTTACAAGGAGTTGGGCAAGCACACAGTTTAACTGATAATCTCCAGGGAATAATCGCCACGAAAGTAGAGGGCTGTATAGAGGGAAGAGATTGGGATGCCTCTCAACAGTATGGTACCAATTTAGCATACACGAGGCCCTTAACTACTTGATTCACAGCATCACAAACACACACACACACACACACACGCACTTCTCAGAATAGGTCATGGTTTTAAGATTGGTGGACAGACTGAGGATCAATAGTGTATAAGCGATAGTTACTGCCATGAATTTGGAGCAACATCACTGAGGTAGAGGTAGAAGTTCACTAACACAGGGAGTGCACCGGGTGCTCTAACTATTGAGAAGAACACAGGCAGTGATGGGAAAGAGCAACTGTGAATGAGAGTGACCCATGAGCGCTCTCTGTGGTCCAAGGACTGAGATGGAGAGGATAGCGATGAAGATGCCAAATTCTAGCGATCAAGAGTCTTCGCGTAGAGCCATGAAATGTCAGCCATATGTAGCAAGCCATGGGGTTCCCACAAGGTGTCTCAATATTGGAATGACTTAATTAGACCGGAGACCTGGAAAAGCTCTAGGGTCATTGTGGCAAAGGAATGGTCAAGAAAAAAAAAATAAAAGCAAGAACTAAACAAAACGAGAAGTGGAAAGATTAGAACAAGATGGATGGCAGATTTTAGGGAAAATAACTCAAACAATATCTGTGGGAGTGGAAGTGAAGACTCTCCAGACACGGCAGAGAAGAGTTGCTGAGCTTGAGTCTTGCTGACTGTTGAATTGGGGAAACTAAGACAGGGTAGGCCAAGAGTAATCCTAGGATGGAAAAGAAGGTGCTGGGGCCATTTGCCAGCAAAGGGGAACCGTGTTAGGAAAAGTGTGGAGGAGTTCTGAGTGCAAGTCCTAGCAGGTTGAGCTGAGCTTTGTAATGTGATGCAGAGGGTATGACCCTCTCTGCACAGCTCTGAACGAGAAATGAAGACCTGGGAAGTAACGGTGAGTGACCTTAGTTGTACACATGGGTTTGGGGGAATCTCACAGGCAGAAGAGAGAATCACATTGAGATACCTCCCCAGCGCCTCTCCTGTATTTTAAAATGTATACTCTCACAATGGGATTCTCAGTGGGAGAAACTACTGCTCTAATGGAAAAACAGGACTATTTACTTCTCGCTCACGACAAATGGGCTGCTAGGCACATATGCTCCCATCGCTTATCAATGTCACTCTTCAAATAGTTAAATAAACCAGCTCAACAGGAAGAATCTTACAATATTAAGACGTATTTATTTTCTATCCTCACCTTCTAAGATCCCTAACTCTAACTCTGCTGAGCAAAACACCTAAAAAATTTACACAAAAGAAGCAATTTAGATTTCTAAACTACAAACTGCTGAGTTAGATTATTTTACAGTACACGGCTATGGCTGAGATTCTGGCCTAAGTTTTTAGAGAACTTTCAAATAACGGACCAAACTCCAGCCAGAGAAATGACTCCCGAATTTCTTAAGCGCTTGTTCTTAACTCAGATTTTCTATTTATTTTACTTCAGCTTTGTTTGTTTTTTTAAATGAGGTTTCACTATGTAGACCAGAATGGCTTTGAACTCCCAATCCTCCTATCATCTGCTGGGATTATAGAATTGTATTCCTACGCCAAGAGATACTTGTTTATAAGAAAAACATTGAACCCAAAAATATAGAACTGTAATTTTCTAGGGCACGTTTCCTTGAAATATATATATATATATATATATATATATATATATATATATATATATAATTTATTGTTATGATCATGTGTGTGTGCACCTGTCACAGCATGCATGTAGATGGGGGGTACACCTTTGGAAATTGGTCCTCTCCTTCCACCCTAGGGTTCCAGAGAGCAAGCTCAGGCCCTTATGATCACACCTTCACCTGCTGAGTCATCATCCCTGCCCTACTTGCACACAGGTAAGCTAGACATTTAACAGGATTACTACAACCATCAGCAAAAGTTAGTCTCAAAATTATAAAAATAAAATAAAAAATTGAAGGCTATGGTAGAAACTAGCAAAGATTAACTTTGCTAGTATTAACAGGGAATATTTAGAACTTGAAAATGCATCTTTCACATAAGGAGAAGAAGGCCCAACATTATCTACTCCCTCAAAGGTTAATCTCCTGATTAGGATACAAAAGTCATATCACTGAGGAATCGTGACGTCAGCAAGTGGTGGGTAAACCTAAGCCTGGCCCTTCATCACTCAGCAGTTACCCAAGGGTACAGAGGCCAAGGAGAAGCATGCATATGACTCAAGGCTGTCCTTTATGTCTATCATCCCATAATTTGACCCTGACATAATACTGTTAAATAAGTAGGATGTCAATGGTCAAATCAGGAGATGCCTCTTGACATGACATGAAACTTAGTTAATGATAGACATTACTCTCCATGACATGATTTCAGGCTTTCCGTCTCTCACGTCGCACAAGGATCAACTGCAATAGATCAAGTCTAAACTCCTTGACTGACAAAATTTCCTTCCTACGACATTTGTTGTTTCTTACAGACATCTATAAAACTGCAATCGTTCACGATTCATCAGGTTATGATGCTGAAATAAAATGTCTCTGGTCAATATGACATCTCAACCATCGTAACTAAAAAAACGGCCTATCACAGCCAAGTAATTACAAACACATTATAATATGTAGAAAACATTATAAAGCATTCATCTGATGGTTATTTTCAGCTTTTATTGACCAGTAACATTAACCCTTCCCAGAAAAGATCCCTAGCTGATAAACCTTGATCCTGGAGAGATTGTAGCTGGATTTTATTTTTACAAGTCATTCTATATTTTATAACACACTTTTGGAGGGATACACTAAATTCCTTACAAATATTGAAAAAGAACTCTAATCTACCATGCAAATAAATTTGCTTCCATTGTGGTATACCAATACAAACGTAATAGATTTTGAGATCGTAGTTTATCTGTTTCTTAATGAATTTTCCTGTTAGGTTATTTTTTTTGGGTTTTTTTTTTTTTTTTTTTTTTTTGGATTTTTCGAGACAGGGTTTCTCCGTAGCTTTTGGTTCCTGTCCTGGAACTAGCTCTTGTAGACCAGGCTGGCCTCGAACTCACAGAGATCCGCCTGCCTCTGCCTCCCGAGTGCTGGGATTAAAGGCGTGCGCCACCACTGCCCGGCTTCTGTTGGGTTATTTTTAAATCTACTTTTTGTACTAGTGTTTTCTCAAAACATGGACTCTTAGTATCCAATTAAACTTGCATATCTGGCCTAAGAAAGCTATAATAACTTGTTTCACTTTTGTGAATGATATGCAAAGATGCATGTTCGAAGACGCCTTCACCACTAGGAAGGGACTATCACACTCTAAACCTCTGTCTACCCTGTGTTTTGCTATCAGGACGCAATGGGTCACGGCTGGATGTGAAAAGTGTCAAGGTCGGGCATTTTAGTAGTCAGTCTGACTTTCTACAAACAGCAGCAACACAGCTCTGCAGAAGGATATAAGACTTGAGGAACGTACGATGGGCACAGATACTGCTTCTTCTTCCCCTTCCCCTTCTTGGACGATTTTTCTTTTGAACAAGCTTCTTCAGCCCACAAGGACAGGAAAATAAAAAAGGAGATTGCCAAGGAAAGCCTCATCTTGAGAATGGAAGGGTCGGCAGCTCAATCTAGAGGAGAAAACAAGAAGACATTCACACTAAGAAGCGTGCAACAAGCCTGTGGCTTCTCTTTAAGGGGCATCCCCATGGCTACCCAGCAAGTAAATGTATTTGTATCTCAAACCCTACATCATGGAAAGTGTAAGTTTCCTTTACATAGCAATAAACCCTTTTGAATATCACAGTAAAACTCACTTCAGACAAACATATGAAGAAAACAAGATTTCAATAAGATACAAATTGTACACTTTCTAACTCTGGGGTTATATGAAATTAAAGTTTGATATTAAATTAGAGAATATTCAAAAATAGGTTCAGACAGATACCTATAAGGATGTTTAACACACTGTTTGGATAATTCTCTCTGTCTAGTACATTTGATGTATTTTTTTTAAATCTACATTGTGTAAATTTTTGAATGAATTTTTTTTTCAAAAATAACCACAGTATTTAATTTAATGTATTAGGCAACTGATGGAGATAAAGGAAGATTAGCATGAAAGAGTTTCACACTCTGCATCCTTTGGTTATACTAGATCATTAAACCTACATGCTGCTTTTTTACTCTGAAAATGTATGCACTACTGTAAGTTGGCTTGTTAGTTTTCCCATTGATGTGAGAACTCGGGTAACACTCCTCAACAAAAAGATTATTCTGGGTAATAGCGAGGAAACAAAACTGGAAGTGGGCTCAAACTCTACAGATAATCTTCCTACCTACATTTTAATATCACCGCCTGTGCCCAGAAGAGACTATTCCTGCCATACTCCAATACGTAAAAAGCAAACCATCAAGCATTTACTGGTAGCCAAATAGTTAAAACCACTTCTCCGGGCTTCATTTTCAGGCCATAAAACCTGAGACCCAAACACCCCATTCCCATCCCACTCTTGTATCTGCATTGCCTATGTCCCTCCCAGATTTACCCGTTATTTATCCTCTACACCCTACCGCAGGCTCAAAGAGCATATTATTAGGTTCTTCTTCCGCATCCACTACCACCCCCAGGGAAGAGTCCCAGCACCTCAGTAGGGCTGTCCCCCTCGGCTGGAGCCCCCTGCCCTGCCTGAGCGGTGCCGGTCACCACAGCCAGGCTCCTGTGCCCCTGTCCCCAACTCTAGGTGGCTTTCCAGAGCGGCCAATGCAGGGCCAAGGGATGCCTCCCCAAAGAACCCGTGGGCCCTGGCCGCCGCGTGTCCCCATCCCGGGCCATGGGCCCGTGCCCCGCGGGCACTGGACTCTGCATCCTCCTCCGAGCCCGCCCTGGATCCTTGCTCGGCCCCGCCGCAGTGCGCAGACCTGGAGCCCGCAGCGCGGGGTCCTCGCGCCAGGCCTTACCGTAGGCGCCCCGCAGCCCTCCGCCGAGGTGACGGCGGCGCCGGTGGCGGGGGCAGAGGCAGCTGCGTCCCGCCGGTCCCCGCCGCCCGCGCCGCTGCCGCCGAGCCTGACGCGCCTGCTCCGCCCCCGAGCGTGCGCCGTGGTGCGCCGCGGACATCTGCGGGGACCGCGGGCGGAGGAGCGGGTCGCGGTCGGGAGGGACCAGACTCCGCACCGAGGGGAGGGCGGCGGGGAAGACACCGGGGCCCTTGGCGAGGCACCGCGGGGCGGGTCAGAGGGAACCGCAGGGGCCCCAGGGAGAGACATTTGGGGAAAAAGGAGGCAAAGCCGGGTTGGCAGGACTCAAGGGTCAGCATGTGATAAAAGCTACATAAGGTGGGACAGCAGTTGGCCCTCCTGAACCAAACTGGACCGGGTTCCTGTGGTTTCATTGCCTGCCTCTTCTGCAGGCTGCTCCTTGTCAGAATGATAATTCCAATTTCGGAAGTGTGACCTTTCTATGCAGGCTTCATCTAGACAGAATCATGACAGCAGTATAGCGCTCAGGGAACCCCGCTCTTAAAATGGGATGCTCAATTAACCCTGTGCGTGCATAACAAGGTCCCTGCATTCTCTGAGCTCACGTGTTCTCAGTTGGCCCTTAGTGTGCCTGGACACTATGCATGTGTTCCCCAGGTTTATAGATGGCGAACCGGAAGCTCAGGTCGCTAAGGGATTTACTTGGGGTTGGGGGTTAGAGATCTTAGAAAGGATTTACCAGAAACTCAACAATGATTTTGCAGAACTACACCAGTTAGTGTCTGTCTTTTGGTACTAAACTTCACTAGGTTTCATTTCCACAATTAGGAAGCAGCTTTGTGTGGGATGTAGACTCTTGGATGAAAGATAAGGTTTGTTTTGGGGTGTGTGTGTGTGTGTGTGTGTGTGTGTGTGTGTGTGTGTTGAAACAGACTCTCCCTATGTGGGCTGGCTTCAAACTCCTGATGGTCCATCGTTTGTCAGGCTGGTGCTGGCAGTTTATACCCGTGCCACCATGCCCACCTGGTAGTAATTCATGAAAAGCCTAACTTGACTTTAACCCAAGGGAGCATAGCCCAGCAGTGTGTGTGTGAAAGTACAGATGTGTCCGCTGCTGTATGTGCTGGCCAGCAACACATTATGAGACAGGCACGGTCCCTCCACCTTCACTTCACAAAGCAGTCTGCTTCCCAGCGCTCATTATTGCCACTGCTCAGTCATGGTTGCTCCCTTTAAAGTCTGCACTCAATGAAATAGCACACCTTAAACTGTCTCAAAATATGGCCATTCACTTTACAAACTTACGAAAAGGACAGCTATTCTGTTACACAGATTTCATATCATGTAACATTTGGAAGAGAGACCGTATGTAAGGAATCAGAAGTTAGTGTTCATGTAACCATATGAGCTATGAGTAGTGTGGGAACTGAGTAAAAGCTGGCTTCCCTGTAGTGGAGAGTCTGAAGGAATCAAGTCGACTTAGCTCTTGCGTATGACTATATGGGGACATTTAGAACATCCATGCTCAAAATCTCCACAATGGGTCCAGCTCTCCTATCATTGTCTGTAATATATGTAATATATAATATCTGTATATATGTAATATATGTGTGCATACACACACGCACACATAAAGTATTAGAGACAGCATGAGCCAGCTGCAGAAAACCAGAAGACCTGTGGCTCACCTAACCTTACCGCCGTTCCTCCACTGTTACCACCCATGTGCCAGTAACATCCATTTCTCAGGAAGAACTCTAAGTTGAGAACCGTTTGTCGATCTCAAGACACACTGCTTGGCCTAAGCAACCAGCCTCCCCATGCCAATCCCGCAAAAGGAAATCACACATTTCTCAAGCCTGTCTTGCCCTACACTTGTGTCTGTCCAGTTCTATCGACTTCTGTTTGCACCCAAGCCTACAAGACCATCCTAATTGAGCATGTGTCCTCCCAATCCTACAAGAGCCCACAGCATTGCCCCCCTTCGCACAATTTCCTTTCTAGCAGGGAAAGTTGATGTCTTTGTTGCTGTGCCAATAAATGCCGTTAGGGCTCCTGAGGTCAGGCTTTGGTCTCTTTCTGCCTTTTGTCCCGTTTTTCTGCAACCCAAAATCTAACAATCACAAAGGGAAATGAGGCTATTCATTAGAATGTGTCTAGTAGTTGTGCTGGATCTGTGAGGTTTTGTGCCCGAAGCTTGAGGAACAGAGTTAATGATCTAAGTGGGCCTCTATTAAGCAGGAGGAAAATCACATTTACAATTTTGAATATTTTCATGAATATGATCAACTTATAGTAGTACAGTTGGTGAGTGTGATATCATGATGGAGGGAGCTTCTAAAAGAAGTCTGTTTTCTGTAATCTGTCAAGTATTGACTTAACTTTTCTAGATTTTTCTTTCTCCATTTCAGGTCTACTCATCCATGAGCATGTTTTTAAACTTCATATAGCTTAGTACTAAATTTCCTCGTCATACTAGACATCTTTCCAGAGCTTTAGATACTATATATCCCACTGCTTTTTCAACATGAGAACTTTTACATGTAATACACATCCTGTGTTAATTAATTTTCTCATCGTTATGAATAAATCCTCCACAAGAAACAACTGAAGAGAAAGGATTTGTTGGTTTACCATTCTGGAAATACAGCCTATCATGGTGCAGAAGATCTAGGGCAAGAGTGGAATGTGAAAGGACATATCACCTCTAACGTCAGGAACCAGAGAACAATGAATGCTGGCTCAAGCTTACTTAGTCCTTTGTATTAGGTTTTGTTGATAGTTCAGCTTTGTACCATCCACATTAGGGCACACTTTCTCACTTCAGTTACCCTAGTACGAAAATATCCCCAGATTTGTCTCCTAAGTGAGTCTAAGCCTGTTGAGATGGCAATCACTGTTGTCCATTGCATACATCAGGATCAACATGTTAAAAGCTGAACTGGGTGCTCTCCAAAACAGATCCACAAGCAACCCTTCTCTTCTCTGCGGATGAAAACCCGCCATCTGGGTTTGCAAGACCAAAAACTGCGCAGCTATTCAAGATTTCTTTTTCTCACATCTACCATCAGTGCAGAAATCCTGGAATCCAATTCCTTTTGCACTGCAGTCCCCTTAAAGGGGGTCCCCAGCAGCTACCTCTAAGCGGCCCTACAACAGTGGTGAATCAGTTGGTCGTCCACTGTTCTGTTTCTGAATCTCCTCAGACAGCATCCAGAGGGACACCTTCAGAGTAGAATATGATTCGTGTTGTATTATGTTGTTCCTTACTTCAAAACTCAGCAATGTGACCCCAGAGTGTTATGAACCAAAGTGCATATAATCATCTTCAAGATCTTTTTCATACTCTCCACCCCTGACACACACCTCTGTGACTGTTTCCTTCCCTCTCCCGCTCTCTCTCCTTCTCAGCTGCTCTGATTCTGTGCATCCTTGTTCCACCTGGGTTTGGTGCCTCCAGTTGTTCCCTGTGACTGAAATGCTCTTCCTGCAGAGTCATGTATTAACTCTTTAATGTCATTGTCTTCTATCTCAGATATCAGCACCTCATGGATTTTCATTGAAAGTGAAAAAGTGTCAAGGATTTATGATCACTTAGATCTCATTGTCTTTTTCTTTCCCGTAATATGTATTTCATTTTTACATACTATAGAACACCCTACTGTTCATGTGTTCTTGCCTCTGGTTGAGTTGTAAACTCAATAAAGACAGATGCTTCTCTCACTTTTTATTTATTGGCAATACTCAAGAAAAATGAAAATGATGATACAGAATTGGGAGAATTGCTCCAGGAACCACACCTATTAACTGGGGTTAAATACTTGAAAAAAGAGGAGTGGTAGCAAATAATACTCTCCCCCATTTATGTTTTTATTTTTCTGTAGATAAGAAAGTACTTCAGAGACTGGGTTCAGCTCAATGATAAGAGCACTTGACAGGAGTTTCTAAAGCAATGTGTTTGATTCCCAACACTAGCACATGCACATACACACGTGCGCGCACGCGCACACACATGTGCCTTCGGGCAACAGAAGAGGATTCTGGAGAACATAAGTGATAAAATGAAAACGAACATGAAAGAAATCACCAAGGAGAACTTTATTCAAGTGATTAAAACATTACTGTAAACAAGATCAGGGAGAAATCCTTTAATTTAATTTTGCCTCGTTATTTTTATTTGTTTGTTTGTTTTTGTGTTAGAAATTAAGCACAGGTCTTAAACAGACAAGACAACACTATAATAAAGAGCTACATACCTAGCCTGAGGAAGGCACGCTTAAAGGGAGAGACAACGAGGATTAGGTGTGCAAGATAACGAAGGAAGCAATTTTCACAATAATTTTAAAAGACCAGCCTCGCCGGGCGGTGGTGGCGCACGCCTTTAATCCCAGCACTCGGGAGGCAGAGGCAGGCGGATCTCTGTGAGTTCGAGGCCAGCCTGGTCTACAAAGGGAGTTCCAGGAGAGGCTCCAAAGCTACAGAGAAACCCTGTCTCGAAGAAAAAAAAAAAAAGAAAACATAAAAGACCAGCCTGAGAAACAAAAACTAGTGATCGTACAATGAACACAAAGAAATTCCATAATAACCTATTAAGGCGGGAATGAATTAAACACATTACTATCTGCTTCCTTACGTGAAGTTCTATTGGATATTACAGTATAGCTTGTATTAGCTGTACAAGTACAGAATGTTCACAACTTCCGCAGCCCAGGGAGGGAGTTCTTAACAAGGTTCAGGAGGAGAGAAAGACTTGCTATGCTATGGTTAGTCCTTCGGTATCAGGAATCAGAATGACCAAAAGGAAAAGGGGAAATTCTATTAATTGCAAAAGCAAGTGTGAAGACGGGCATAAACTGTGTGGTGCCTTGCTATTCCTCAAAAGAGTGTTATTTCACCAGAATATAAATAGTTAATGATGTTAGAAAAGGACGGTGAAGCTACAACATGATACCTCAGAAATACCTAAACAAGACCTGAACGGTGACAGCATGATAGACATGCTACAGTGGAAAAGGGAAATATCGTGCAGCCCCACATCTAGGCAGAGAGCTACAGGCATCTAAGGACTGTCTGCCCCAGAGTTGAGTCCCTAATTGGCTGTCTAAAACTAGTAGTCATCCCTAAAAACATATCCATACTATCAACACTAAATCAACTCGGCAGGTTGTATTTACATATTTATGTGCATACACACACACATACATCTTTATATGTATTTAAAGAAAAACAGGTCATCAATTTTTGAAGAAGTGAAGGGGTATGGGAGAGGTTACAGGGAAGAAAGGAAGGAGGAAACAATACAACTCTAGTTTAATTTCTAAAATGAAAGGGTGAAAGTGACTGGAAATTATCTGAAGAGCATTAGTAGAGAATATCTGTAATATTGTCATTCAAACTGATGTTTATTTTAAAGTCTGGGTTATATCAGAGAAGGGTCTTCAGAAGACACAGCTAGGTTTCTTTCCTTGGCTGACCTACTGTAAAAGTCATCTAGGAACGCAGGCAGGTAGAGGAGAGAAAGCTTAGAACAGGAAGAGCGTCGACCGAGTTAAAGGATTCTTCACAGAATAACACCTATCTGATCATAGGCAGGGCATTGGGAAAGAGAAAGACTGACGAAAAGCAGAGACCGTAACGAATCAGAATCTGTAGAGCTGTTGTTAAGGAAGTGGTAAGGAAGGAGTGGTTGGGCAAGGAAGAGACAAGAACCATGTCAAACCCAGAGAGACGGCAAGGTAGCTGGCATGCGCTTCTGTGCTTGGCTTAATTTCATTGGCACTGAAGGGAGCCTCAACTGTGGTAAGACAATGAGAGGAGCAGCTCTCGAACAGACAGACTGCATCCCACTGCCTTGTCCTTCTGCTACATCCTCACAGCACAGCTACAAGAGCAGGCGCCCAGCTACACCATTTCCAAACTGTGAAGCAAGGCTAGCAGCACAGCCTCAAAATCCCAGCGAGCTGTTGCAGAGGAACACTAGATTTGCCCAGCAATCTGATGTTTTCCCCCTTGTTTTTCACGGTTATTTCATATATTCTACAGTTTCCCAAAACTCCCACGCAGCCCTCTTTCTACTCAATCAGAACCGGAGATAAACTAGAAGGCATGCGATTTTAATTTTTTTCTGATGTGCACCGAATAAATGTGTTGGTCGAATGAACTGCACTTGTTTGTTACCATCCAATAAAAACTCTTCTGTTGCTTCCCTTGCACTTCAAATATCATATGTCTCAGGCACTGAGAGACATCACTTCTCTCCCACACTTTCTAATGATGTCATCATCTGGACACAGGCTTTCCATCATTCAAAGGAAGAAATCTTATTTTGTCTTCCCTGACCTTCCCTGGTTTACTCATCTGCCTACATTTCTTGAATATAAGATGATTAGGTGTTCTCAATTCAGACAGCTCTAACCAGCACCTCGGGGACTCACACATTCTGTCCTTTATTCCCCTTATCTCTCGATGCTGTAAGCCATTGCTCATTACTCTAAACATCTTCATTTTCACCTGCTCTGCCTTCTTTTCTCATCTCTTTGATTGCTGTTTTCAGCTCTTTTTTGTAATTTTTTAAAAAAGAAAACAGACTATTTTTTTTACATTCCAATCCCAGTTCCCACTCCCTCTCCTTCTCCCATTCCTTTCACTTACCTTCCCACCCCAACTCCCATCCACTCCTCAGAGAGAGTGAGGCACGTTGCTTTAGGGAAAGTCCAAAGCCCTCCCTACTATATCTAGGCTGAGCATTGTATCCATCCAAAGGGAATAGGTTTTCCAAAAAGGCACTACAAGCAGTAGGGATAAATACTGGGGCCACTGCCAGTGGCCCTGCAGTCTGTCCTAGCCATACAACTGTCACCCACATTCAGAGGGATTAGCTTGGACCTTTTTTCTTCCCTTTCTAGTTGGAGTTGGTGAACTACCATTAGCTCAGGTAAACTGTTTCCGTGGGTGTTCCCATCATATCATAAGTGGATACTAGTTGTAAAGTAAAGGACGTTGAGCCAATAGTTCATAATCCTAGAAAAGCTAAGTAATAAGGTGAACCCTAAGAAAAATACACATAGATCCATCTGGAAAAAGGAAATAGACAAGATTACCTGACAAAATTGGGAGCATGCGGGTGGGGGCAGTAGGGAGGGTAGAAGGGGAAGATGAGGGGAGAAGGGGAGAGAGGAGAACTTGAGGGAATGGGATAGTCGAGATGGAGGAAGGACAGAGATGAGAACAAGGCAAGAGATATTTTGACTGAGGGAGCCATTATGGGACTAGCAAGAAACATGGCACTCGAGAAATTCCCAGGAATCCACAAGGATGACCCCAGCTAAGACCCTAAGTAATGGAGGAGAGGATGCCAGAACTAGCTTTGCACAGTAGTCAGACTAATGAATATCTTAAATGTCACCATAGAACCTCCATCCAGCAACTGATGGAACCAGAGGCAGATACCTGAATCAGAGCACTGAACTGAGCTCCCAAAGTCCAGGTGAAGAGTGGGAGGAGTAGAATATGCTTTCAGCTCGTAAGAGCTTTGGGTCCTTTCTGTTCTTCTTAGCTGGAACTTCAGCTAACCTCACTGGCAGATCCTTGCCTTTGGTCACTTCAGCAGCCAACCAGATGTGGATGTCTTAGTTCAGGCTGCTATAGCAAAATCCCATACCGTGGGTAGCTTTCACAATTTCTTCTCTGCAGTCCCAAAGCTGTGAAGCCCAAGGTCAGAGTTCCAGCTGATGTAATGTCTGAAGTCCTTCTTCCTGGTTTCCAGATGGCTCTCTTCCCTGCCTCCCTAAAGGGCTGAAAGAATGTCACCTCAGCTGGTTTTTCTGATTACAGGTTTACCACAGGGCCTTTACCATCATGACCTAGCCACTGTCCAAAAGCCCACTTTCTGGTGCCATCACACAGAGTGAGGAAGAATTTCAACATCAGAAATTTGGGGTTGGGGGACATAACCTTTCCCACAGCTACCTGTGAGTACAGTAACATTTCTGCCGACTTCCCCTTGTCTTCAGAAGGACACACTTTCCTGGATTCAAATCTCTACTACAGTCTAGAATTCTCTTAGAGTTCCAGAGTGGTATAACAAGTGACTTCTTGCCCTTTCTGATTGTAAATACAGACAGGATCCTAAGTGAGGAATAGGATTCTCTCAGTATGTTTCTAAATTTTCTATACTCCACATCTTATTATTTCAGTTTTTTAAAAAAAAAAAAAAGCACCATTACCAATTCCATTTCCCAAAGTATCATGTGCCACCTGCTACTTCACGGGTTGTACTTTGGTCCGCTAGCTTCCTTCCATTCCAACAAGACGAACCTATCCTCCCCTGCAGACCCTTGTAATCATGAAAATTGTGGAGAACATACTTTGCTAGTTCTTACACAGAGAAAACGTTATCCTGAAATTTCACTAGAAACATTTTCTCTGAGACCCAGGCTCCCCCGCCCATATTAACGCTGCATAGCATTTCTCATTTTAGTAATTGTGAGTCTGCACATTCCTTCCCCTGTCAGTAGCTGTCTTATTTGTTTATTCTTTTACTTCTTTATCTCTGTTAGCATACGGTCCCTGGAAGATAATTTGTCCTACTCATCAAAATACTTTCACTACTTGTGAAATTAAAAAAAAAATAGTTCTTGAGTATTTCTCTTCCCTACTGAATTAAAGAAGGCCGGGCAGTTGGGCCAAGAAAGAATAATGAAAACAGCCAAAAGAACAATGTGCAGTGTTAATAGGTAGGAAACATATGGCAGACATATTACATTCTGCAAGGAAGTCATTTACTGGGGTAACATTTTTCATTGTATAGATTCCTATTTGAAATAAGTAAAAGATAAATTTGGTTTATATTTTCACTTTTACCACCTATGGGGGATAACCCAAAGAGTCAAGAAAAGGGTACGTTTTTATACTCAGTTGATTTTATAAAATTTATGTTTTATAGTTTTTGTTGAAAACTAACAATAAATTAAAAAGTTAATTACTATTAACTTAAAGATAAAAAGAATGGATAGGAAGTCTTTTAATTTTGAAGCTCTGTGTCTGATTCAGCCCTCTTTGCTAGTACTTTTTCTCCTTTCCACATGATTGTCTGGCACTTACAGGGCAAACAATACCAGCTATGGAGGGGTTGGAACGTTTCGGTAAGAAGTTAGTTTCCTATTGCTGGTGTAACAAGATCCCACAGTCTGAGTCATTTAAACAGTTGTGATGCATAAAATTAAAGACAATGGGGCCTTGTGGCAGGACTCCTCTGAGATCTCCCCTAGTTTGCAGATCATCCCCTTCTAATCCCCCTCCCCCACTCCTTGCTTAGCCCAGCCTGGGAACCCACAGAGCACTCTGGCCAGAGAAGCAGGGAAGCTAAATGCAGATCTTCCGTTTCCCTTCATCCTTCCAGGTCCAATCTCCAGCGTCTCATCCGAAACTCTGCAGCGGATAACCTGCGGAGACCTCCCTTTCCCCTCCCCTGATATAGAGTGAACTGCAGAAATCTTATCCTCTTAACCTCCCTCTCCTAACTTTACCCCACCACTCAGCTCCAGCAGGAACTCCCTGGGATCCTACAGGCCACCTTGAACAGGGAAGAAGTCGCTTCATTGAAGATCTTCACCTCTCCCTCCATTCCTCCAAGTCAAACCCCACAGCCTTATCCTCATCACTAGAGCAGATTTTCTGTTGTGGCCGCTCCTCACTTGTTGCCCCATCGAAAGGACCAACTAAGCAGAAGCTATCTGGTGGAATACCCTGCTTCACTGTCCCCAACCTGTTTATTCCTTAGTCTCAGATCTCAGTATCCATGTACTGGCTGATTTGGGGTCAACTTGACACAAGCTATAATCCAGAAAAACATTTTACCTGGAACACCTTGCGGGCACACCCCCTTAAGGACCACAGAAGATTTTATCACCAGGCAACACATAGCCACCACACACCTATTTACACCTTATTTTTTTAAATTAAGATCCTAGGAATTCACACTTGAACAACAACATCTTCAACAAATTGTGATGGTCAAGCTGGATATCGGCTTGCAGAAGAATCCAAACAGACTCATATTTATCACCTGCCTAAAACTCTACTCCACAAGGATCAAAGCACTCAGCATGACACCAAACCTACTGAAACCCAGAGAAGAGAAAGGGGGTAATAGCCTTGAACTCATCGGTACAGGAGGAGACTTTCTGAAGAGACCACTATCAGCAAAGGGTCTAAGGTCAACAATTAATAAATGTGACCTTATGGGACTGAGATGCTTCTGTCTACAAAGGATAATGTCATTCAAAGAAGCAGTCTATAGAATGGGAAAAGATTTTTACCAACTACACATCTCAGAGAGGCTAGTATACAAAATATAAAGAGAGCTCAAGAAAATAGATATCATGAAAACAAATAACCCAATTAAAAATGTGGCACAAGATCTCAACAGAGAATTCTCCATGGAAGAAACTCGAGTGGCTGAGAAACACTGAAAGAAATATTCAGCATCCTTAGCCATCAGGAAAACGCAAATCAAAAACTACTTTAAGATTTCATCTTACACCTGTCAGAATGAAGAAGACCAATAAAGCAAGTGCCAGCTGGAAAGGATCTCAGCCATCACCAGAGAAGCTTCATCCTGCAGCAGATGGGAACAATTATAGAGAGTCACAGCCAGAGAGTAAAAGACCTTGAAGTAGTGAGCCTTGAATGTGATGCCCCCATCCAATCTCTCCCTTCAGGGCGCAGGGAACCCTGCATAAGAGGAAGTAGAAAGAGTGGAAGAGCCAGAGCGCGAGAGACACCAAGAGAACAAGCCCTACTGAGTCAATATGCACAGCTCTTAGGAACTCAGAGCCTGAAGCAGCATGCCTAGGCCTGCATGGGTCTGCACCAGGCCCTCTGCATGTATGTTATGGCTTCCAGGTTAGTGTCTTCATGGGGCTGCTGAGTGTGCAAACAAGTGGTCTCTGATTCTTATGCCTTCTGCTGATCAATTTTCATTCTTGTCCAACTTCACTTCAATGTGATAGAGTCTTTGTGTGTGTGTTTCTTTTATCTTATTATATTTCATTTTGTTATATTTTAAAAGTCAATGAGCTGGGTGGTAGTGGCACACACCTTTAATCCCAGCATTCAGGAGGCAGAGGCAGACAGATACCTGTGAGTCTGAGGCCACAGACTCTATTCTAAAGAGTGAATTACAGGACAGCCAAGGCTACATAGAGAAACTTTGTCTTGGAAAAAAAAGTGAATGAATTGATTAATTAATAAATTAAAACCTAGGGTAAAGGTTAACAACTAAATAATCACTTATACCTGTTGCAAGAGGGAATATCAGTTTTCTCTAGTTGAGTGACGAAGCGACAACCCACAGAAGACTATCCAACAATTTATTAAGAGGTGTAATGGATAATCAAACTCACAAATACAGAACAAAGTAGACCCTGCACTAATCCAGCTACTGTTGTCTTCTTGTTCCTCCAAGGGCGATGAATACCAACGCAAGGCTTGCTCTAACTCCAACCACCCAAGGGAGCTGATAAGCCTCTTCTCTTCTGTCTTATCCCATCATGTCTCCAGAGAAAACAATACCCATGCTAAGTCATTGACTAAACTGATGGAGCTCCCACAGCAGTGACACAGGGCATATCAGTCACTCAGGGCAGGCCCCATGTTCAGGAGTAGTTAACTGAAATACAATGAATTTCACAGCTTTTTCTGTACTTTTATGATTACAATTTGGTCGGTTTGGGGAGCTGATTATTTCATTTTCTTGGCTTTGGAGATTTTTGTTGTTGTATCGGGTTGTCGCTTGTTTTTTGAGAAAGAAAATGTTGTGTGTGTAGGGAGGGGACCTGGAAAGTTTGGGGAGAGTGAAAGAATATGATCAAAGTCAAGTTTAGATTTTTTTTTTTAAATAATAAAAAGATAATAAAATAAGAAGGAATAAAAATAATTTCTATAGATAAAGAAATAAACTGCATTGTCATGGAAGTGACAGAGAGAATTCCTTGAAGGGCAATTGTAGGAGCAGAGGTGTCTGTTGCCTAAAGGGAGAGATGGGTGAAAACAAGAAACCAGGGTGGGAATGGTGAAAGACTTACAGCAGTAAGGGAGGACTGTCCCTGTCCCCAGAACTTTATCTGCACAGGGTGCCTCTAATACAGTCAGCCCACTCCAGAAAAACCTTGAAATTTTTCTTTGTCTGAGCGTCAGTTTAGCAGTGAGTGTGAGCAGAGAGAATGAGTGTGTGGAAGTAATAGATAATGTGGGCTTTGAGCTTCACCGTTGTTCTAGCTTCATTCTGTTTTGTGATAAACACTATCACGAAAAGCAATTTACAGGAAGAAAGTTGTTTTTTTTTTTTTTTTTGTCTAGGACCATCACCATAGGGAATGTTACTACCTGAAGTGGTCTGGGTTATCCTAAATAAATTAATCTCCAATAGTCATCTATCTCACAGACCAAACTGACCAGGATAATCACTCAGTGGAGACTCCCTTCCCAGGCAACTCCAGGCTGGGTCACGTTGACCATTCAAGCTAGCTAGCGTAACCCTCAACGACAAGCTTGGGCTTTCCGATAAGCTCAGACTTGATCTGCAAGATGTACCAGTTCTGACGCAAGAGGATTGTTGGCAGACATAACGGACTTCATTTCATGGCCAATTTGGAAGAATCTAGATGACCATGTGTGGTTTTTAATCACATAATCACTTACAATGCTCCAGTGCTTGTCTAGAATGCTAACACATATTAATAAATCAGGCTAGGAGTAGCTCTTCAAAAGGCATTGGTTATCCCAGTGGAGTAGTAGGGCCCTGCAATAGAAGCTTAAGGCTGCACGTGCACGTGATGTTGAACCATCTGAGATGTCTCCCAAACTCCTCACTGTTTTTTTTTTAAATAAAAAAAAACAACTGATACATTTGCTAACTTAAGGATAAAAATCACCAACTACATCTAAAGAACATAGGATTTTTCTAAAGAACCCTGTGTGTCCTACTCATACAGTAGATTATTGTGTTACTTGGGAACACAATGGTTAAAAAAAAGATAGTCATAATCATTTTCAAGTTTAACACATAGTGTCTCCTTAATACAAATGGATTTGTCTAGAATTGTCCTGGCTTATAATAGAAGATAAGGGAAACAGTAGTCTTTCTCTCACTTCTAAGTATGAAGTACCTCTTGATGCTGGAAAATATAACTGTGAGTTTTATTAGAATATATGGATGGTACCAAGGCCTGCAAGCATTGGTCACCTCTGGCGTGCATTCTAATTAAGATAATGACATCAAGGCAATTGAACGGTGTGAATTCTGTTCTGTGGGACACCCATAGGTGCAGATCTTCTTCAGCTGGATCATGGAACAGTACAAGAAAGTTACACAGAACAACGACAAAACTATAAATGTTTATGACTATTCTGATGATTCTAATTAGTTGCAGGTGGGTTATGACCCTCCTGTAGGTAAGAATGGGAAAGAACGGCACAGCTGAAGCCAACGGCCACACAGTCATCTGCTACCTTGCTCTACTGAGGATCATCACGTTGCCCTGCAGGTGCAAATGGGACTACTACCTGGCTGCCTTTGCAGTAGCCTGCTACTCCGTCAGATAACAGATGCCTTGGCCCTAGAGTTATCCAGAGCAAGTGAGTGGCTGCATCTTCCTCTCCCTGTGATGAACGTAGGTTAACTTAAAACTACACTTGTGTCCCGGTACAAAAGGAGGAGACTTGCAGGTCAGCTTCAAGCAGCTTTGCCAGAAGAGAGAAAAGCTTTTCCTTTTGAAGGGTAAATGGGCTCCATGTGCCTCAGAACATTCACTACCATCCAATAAGGGGAGGAGGCGGGGATTTTAGCACTGTCCTCTTCCAAGGCCCCATTCGGGCTGTCTTTGCACGGGTGTTGCATTGATTTCATTGCTGTGTCTTTAGAACAGTTTTTGGTATTTAGTAGGGTCTAGTTTCTACTTTTATTTATCTTCATAAGTCCTGCTTTTGTGATCATTAAACTCATCTGCACAGGCTTTAAAATGACTCATTTTTTTTGGAGTCAAAATCTCTGTACATGGTCCCAGAACTCACAATGTAGACCAGCCAGACCTTGAAATCACAGATGTTTTTCTATTCTCCTGCCTCCACCGCCCAAATGTTGAGATAAAAGGTGTACATCACTACACCCTACTATCAGTTTTAATTTAAGACTGAAAATAGAATCTTGGGCATTTCTATAGAGGTTGCACAGGACCTAGACAAACTTAGGAGAAAATTGGCCCCTTTTTTTCAGTATTGTGTCTTCAATCTCTGTACCATACAATAAACATACATCATACCTGTACTTACTTAGTGTATATTCTTTCATACACTGTATTAAACATATTTGACATTTATTGATGATGATATAACATTTATTGTTTTTCCATTTTAATTTAGTTGTTTTGTTTCTGGAATGCAAATGATTTCTAGATATTGAACATGTATTCAAAACACTTGAGAAATTCACCATTTGACTATAATAGTAAATAAGTTCTTGATGTTTTCTGGCCATATGATCATTATATTTATGAATAATAGTTCTATTTTCATTCTTTCTGATTACTGTGTCATTTTTCTTGTCTATTTTACTAACTATAGCTTCAATACTTTCAAGCAAAGTATTGAGTGGTACATTGAAAGTGAATTTTTAAATTAATAAATTAATTGTTACTTAATAGTTTTAAGAGAAAGTTTTTAATTTTTCATAACTTTAAACTTTTCTGTGGCTTTATGACATGTATCTGTAAATCTTACAGGCTAATTTTATATAGATCTGTCTGGTTGTAGGTGGGTATATTTTTCTTTATTCCTAGTAATTTGGAATTTTTATCATGGATAAATATTGCATTTGCTCAAATCATTTTTTTAAGTCTTGTCAAGCTAACTATGTCCTTTTCCTCATCCCCCCATTTTCCCTTCAGGTAGTAGACTGCAGTGACAAATTATTTTTGTAAATGTTAAACCAACTTTGCATATGGAAAGACCTCCTCTGGTACTGGAATTTATATAATTGTAAAAACATACTGAATTCAATTTATGCCCAAGAGTGGTCTGTAACTTCCTTTGTAATTTCCGTACTAGGATTTGGAATCAAGATTTGAATATTAACCTAGTAAAAATAGGAACCATGCCTGCTGTTCTTGGTTGTGAAGCTGACTACATCTGGAATTAACTAAAACCCAAGATACTGGGTAAATTGGTGAGTGAATTTTTTTTTCTTAATTAAATCAGTTGAAAGTGGTAAGACCCACTTTGAATTGGAATCTTTTGAAGTGGAAAGGTCCACCTTTAACTTAGATCTTTTTGAGGTAGGAAGACCCACCTTGAATTAGATCTTATTGAGGTGGGATGATCCACCTTGAATCTGGGCCACACCTTGTGCTGGTAGTCTACATAACAAGTATGGAAGAAGGAATTTTGCTCTCTGCCTGCTTGTCACTCATGCTAGCAAGGTTCATTCCTCCACAGACGGAAACGCCTCCTTGCCCAGAATTCCATCGTGTACTGAAGAGCACCGGAGATATCCAGTCTCAAGGACTGAACAGTTACTGGATCTTTGGACCTTCCATTGGTAGACGGCCATTGTTGGACTAGCAGGACAACAGCCATGCTACAGTTTCTATTCCTGATACCTCACTTTTTGTTTCCTGACAGAACTATGTTTAACTGGAATAAGTTCTTGTTTATATTAATTCTCTGAATGTTTGTAAAGATGTGCTAATAATATTATCATGGGATAAGGTTTTATTGTGAGCAGGTATTTAAATACTATTTAATTTTTCTTGTTAAAAGGGATAAAGATTGGCCTTTGGTCCCTGGATAATTATTGAATATGTCTATGAAATCCTTTTAGCATGAGTTTACTCTAAAAAACAAGGTGAGAAATGCGTGTTCCTGTGGAATTCTCATTTTGAAGGGGAGACCAAGTTTCCAGCAAGAAATCCCAAATTTCAATTCTGATTAAAAAAAAATTCTAAGTAGAAATTTCTAGATCCATGGGAGTTGAAAATGGGGTACTTCGACCTAATCTAGGCATATTAGAATGCTTTTTTATGAGTAATTTGTAAATTATTATGTTTTCAAATTGAATTCAAGCCAGCCCTTTTATCTTTAAGATGTACTCTTAATACAGTGGCTCCTCGCCATGGCTACTCTTCCAATTTGGGCTGTAATGTAATTATATCTCTATTTCAGTACAAAACACCCTGATTACAAAAATGATTACTTCATTTTCTGAAGCCCCTCTGTGTCCTATAGGTGGAGCAGCTGGTTTCACTAACTTGGCTGCCATTGCTTCTCCTTACCACATGGTGTCTCTGTTGACAACTGGAGAGTCACCACAGTGGAAGTGAGGGAGTCTTGCACCTCCCAAGAAGGATGGCATTTTGAAATCCCATTGCAGGGATTACACAATCTAGCTACTTGTCATTATGTCCCTCAGCCATTGGCAGCCATGGCCCAGACTCTGTGAGTACTCTTTCAAGATTTTCTAGCACTGTCTTAGCAGACTAGAACCACTGTTTATAGACCTATGTAGAGATTTAGAGAGATTTTCTTGGATTTCACGAGAGTCTGAGAGTTCTGGTTACCTTTTCCTTGCAGTATATTGCTTATCCTGGTAAGAGCTGATTGACTAAGTATCCGGTTTCTAATATCAGCCAAACACGTAAGATATCTGTGCAGTCTCTTTGCTGCTAAGGAGAATAAATACTGTCTTCAGAAAGACCTGGGCAACTACTTTCCAATTTTTAGAGAGATTTGTCCCCTCAAGGATCACATTCTTTATAGCATTTCCGTCTCAGAACAAAGAAAGGCAAAATCAAAAACAAATAAAATGTTCTTTTATTAAGCTCATTTTTATTCTAGGTACCACTGCCAACAGGGGAAGTATTAATTGATTCTAATATTGGAAAGATGCTTCCTGCATCCAATCTTAGCACCCAGACTGTTCCTCAGGGCTTCTCTCTGTCCAGGAGTCTTTAAACTTCCTCCAGGCCTCGATGATCTAACCTCTCATTCATTGTTCTCATCCTCCCATGATCAATTTCAGTTTGTCTACATCTTTTAAAAAGTGCAGTGACCAAAAGTAGCCACAAAATCCAAACAACTCGTTCGCGAATGCATAATATAGCACACAGATTGCTTCCAAATGCTCCACGCATTGTTCTGTTTAATAAATTCCAGAATCACAGTCTTGGAGTTTAGTGTAAGCCTCCAGGTCTTTCTGTTCTGTGTTCATAGTCACAACTTCCAATATTTTTATTCCTTTACTTCGTTTTATTTTGTTTCAGAGATGAGTATTTTTTGTTAGTTTCATTTTGGTTTTTATTTGAACATTGCAGAATAATGCCAAGAGTTCCAGATGCAAATGGACTCGACACTCGGCCTGCTATGTATGTGCTAGACTGATTATTCAGCAATGTCAGTACTGAGTTCTATAATGACTGCTCTTTATTTTCCCAGCAATATCATAACTCTCATGGAGAGAAGCACTGTGAAAACAATACTTCACAATGTTCTTCTGATTCTCGGAAAGAGTAATTACAGTTTCTCCCACTTCAGTAAAACTGCAATAATTTTGCACAAGACAAAGAACAATTCTGCTTCCTCCTACCATGTACTATGAGAACAACCTTACTGAAGCCATAGTTCCTATACTGTGCAACGACTAAAGGCAATCTGTCCTCTTAGCTTATGTGTCCAGAAGCAAACAGATTGATGTAACATTACTTTACACACTTGATTGTTTCCTAAGTTTCTTCACGTAAATTCTAAAGCGTATTACATGGCTCTAAAACCAAAATGTGTTCAATTGCTCATCTGAAAATCATGGAATCAAATAAACTAATGAAGCTTAGACTATGTTCTCAGTCATCAAATAAATCAACACAATGAGTCATAGGAAGTTTAGGCAATTTTAAGAGATTTGTCCAAAATCAATGATCAAAATTGAATTAAAAACTAGCTAGTGGATTGTATTTGAGGCTCCTTTATCCATGTACCACTAACCCTACATGTCTTACCTTAATTTGACATGAAATTCAAATAATACAATTAATATACATTGCCAATTGTTTCTTCGCGAGAGTGTTAGATATTTCTTTATCATTCAATGAGCTTCAGATTACTCCTTTAACAATGGGCTTTAGGGAACTGCACTGAAATTCTGCGACTTACTTAGCTAAGCCTTCCTGGCCAGTAACTACCCACTAGGTTCAGCCATGGGAAGACTCTAGAAGGAGTCTAGAAAGTAGGAGGAACTTCTGCCCTCCTGTTTACTCTCCTCTGCCCTCAATGCCCAGCACTGTAGCTGTCTTCATCACTCGGTCTTTCTACTTCATGCTTCTGCTCAAGGACATCAGTGGCAGCTGGGCAGTGTCCCGCCTCGTGGTCTGCGCCTGCTTGAGTCTCTGTTATCCTAATCTCTTCCATTTATTTGCAATTAATTGTAGCTAATTTCTGCTATTTCTTTATGTGGTTTGTCCTAGTATTCCTCCAGGCCCTGGGTAGCAAATCCCTTATATTAATATTCCGTACCTAAGAGTTCTTGTTTACTCACACCAGGAGGAAAACTGGACATTTTGTTTCTCTCTTCTGAATTTTGTGCAATTAAATCCAAGCTTCTTTTATTAAAAAGACAGAGGAAGCTGTGAGGCATAGTCTGTCTTCCCAGCAATCAAGTTCTCTGAAAACTGCTCAGTGCTGAGGAGTTCGTGAAGAGCAGAGCACTTCTCAAACACTCAGTAGGCTCTGGACTTAATCCCCAGTTCCAGAAAAATAAATAAAGCTGTTAACATAGTCAGTCATGAGAAAGCACACCACTTAGCAGAACGGGATTCTAGAGTAATCAGTGTGTGCAAGCTAAGAGCTGACAGAGGAAAGCAAGAAGAGAGAGAACAGGAGGTCATTCTACAGCAGAGGGAGCCTTCCTTTGACAAATGAATAAATAAATAAAACCAATGTGCAAAGGAGAACCTAATCAAATTATCCCTGAAAATCTGTTACTTACTTTATTAATAGGATACATGAAATTTGGGGGAAATACCGTATTTAAAATATTTAACCAGCAAATGATGAAATGGGGAAATGTTGATCGTTGGGTACTAAGTTGGCCGATAATGTTAGGGAATTCCAGTGCGTTAATGCAGGAAAGGATGACCAGTATATAAAACGTAATATATTACATAGTTTTGAAATTTTTATATATTTATTTTTCATGCAATGTATTTGATCATATTCTTGTCCCTGCCCCACTCCTCCATGATACCTCCTCCCTATCCACCCAAATTCACATTCCTCCTCCTTCTCGTTATCTCCAAATTGTTTTTATTTTGATTTTGGTTTTGGTTTGGGACATTGCATACTTTAAATAACAAATAATTTTGAGAGATTTTTAAATTTAATTAACACTTTTTTCATTAATTAGAAATATAAGATAATCAAAATGCTGATATAAGCCCTGAAGCATTGAGTTAATACGATCTGATTTCATGTGCTTTCATAAGATCTTGGGAAGAATTTAATAAATAGAGAGAACTTAAGTACAAAGTAAATACAAATCATTTCCTATTCATTTGTAAACAATGCAAGCCGGGCAGTGGTGGCGCACGCCTTTAATCCCAGCACTTGGGAGACAGAGGCAGGCAGATCTCTGTGAGTTCGAGACCAGCCTGGTCTACAAGAGCTAGTTCCAGGACAGGCTCCAAAACCACAGAGAAACCCGGTCTCAAAAAACCAAAAAAAAAATAAAATTAAAAAAAAATGCAAGTATTCTTCTGGAAATACTCAACAAAATACTTTTACAAAAATAATTATACCATGAACGTATGAAATCATAAAGACATGGAAAATATTTTGTTTTAAAATGCAACCCTATATAGTCAAGATTTTTTCTTTCAATCTTGAGCTAATCTTTTTGTTGTTAGTTTTTATCTAGGTCAGTGGTTCCCAACCTTCCTAATGTGTAACCCTTTAATATAGTTCCTCATGTGGAACTAGCTTTAAAATTATTTTTGCTGCTTTCTCATAACTGTAATTTTGCTTCTCTTATGAATCATAGTGTAAATATTTTTGGAGCTAGATGTTTGTCAAATGAGTCTCAACTCACTGTTTGAGACCCACTGATCTCGGTGGATTCTCGGGATTTCTGGGAATTGCAAAGTTTGTTTGGGGCACAAGTTTGCTTTAGAACTCACATCACTATTGGTTTTATGCACTCATTTTCTGTGACTAAAACATCCTAGCAAATGAATCCTGTGTTTATATTTATGTGATAATTCAAATAATTAACATCCCATGCACTTGTAAAAACAAGAATTATAATCTGACTCTAACTCTGACTGTAAACTGTGAACCTAAAGGGATTATCAAGAAAATCCCAGTAAATATTATGTACTTAAATTATTTTCTCATCAGGGTCAAAAATAGAAAAATAATTAATAATTATTTGGATTATTTTTATTATTCTATGTGAACTTTTTGTTGTGTTGTACATTTCATTTGGTACAATTTTTGATTCAATATATTATTTGATTAATAACACCTATTATCCTTAAAATACCCTAATCTCCAGACATTTTGTGGGTAGTTCTCAGGCAGAGAGGAAAGCTCTGCTGTTGAGGTTGAAGCACTGTTTAGAGATGGAATGTTTGCTGGCCTGGGGATAATGGGGTCTAGATTTGACTCCCAGAACACTAGTTCCCCCCCACACAAAATAAAACATAGTACTTCAATGCAACTAATAGTCTCTCAATACTTCATGCTAGGGAAATCTTCATACAGGATAAAATGAGTTAATTTCCTTTCCTTTTGTCTCTAATACCTGCTTTGCCTGGGCATGTTAAAGCTCCAGGCAGCTCAGAATGTCCTCTAGCATGTTGACAGAGCCTGTCATCCACAGGAGTGCCCTAGGGTTCGTCCTTTTCCTGTCCCTCTCATTCCTAATTCCATTTCATAAAAACCCTACACTCTGCCACAGCTGGAGGGAAGCAAATGATAAAAGAATGACAATAAAATGTCATATTTGAAACAAAAATATTTATTTTAGAAAAAAAATAGAAAATTTCATGAGGTGTTGAGAAGAAGGTATATTCTTTTGTGTTTTGGTGGAATATTCTATAGATGTCTGTTAAGCCCATTTAAGCCATAATATCCGTTAGTTCCTTTATTTTTCTGTCCACTGGTGAGAGTTTGTTATTGAAGTCTTCCACTTTTAATGTTTGGGGTTTGATGTGTGACTTAAGCTTTAGAAATGTTTCTTTTACAAATGTTGGTGCCCTTGTGTTTGGAGAATAGAAGTTCAGAATTGAGACTTTATCTTGACAGATTTTTCCTATGATGAATATAAAATATTCTTCTTCATCTCTTTTGATTACCTTTAGCTTGAAATCTATTTTATTAGATATTAGAAAAGCTATACCAGCTTCTTCCTTATGTCCATTTGATTGGAAAGTCTTTTTTCACCCTTCACTCTGAAAAAAATGTCTGTCTTTGTTGTTGAGATGTGTTTCTCGTATGCAGAGGACGGATGCTGAGAAGTTGGCAAAAAGATTCATATCTATTGTCATGCACAAAACCTCAAGTCCAAGTGGATCATGAACCTCAACATAAATCCAGTTACATTAAATTTTATAGAAGAGAAAGTGGGAGACCACATCCTAAATATAACACTGGTAATACAGACACTGAGAGCAACGTTCAATAAATGGGGCCTCCTGAAACTGATAAGTAAGGCAAAGGACACAGTAAATGAGACAAATGGCAGCCCACAGAATGGGAAAAGATCTTCATCAACTCCACATCTGACAAAGAGCTGGTCTCCAAAATACATAAATAACTCAAGAAACTAGACATCAAAATACAAAATAATCCAATTTTAAAATAGGGTACAGAGACAAAGTGAGAATTCTCATCAGAATAAACTCAATTGGCCAAAAGATGTTTAAAGAATTGCTCAACATCCTTAATCATCAGGGAAATGCAAATCAACATGACTCAGATACCATCTTACACCTGCCAGTACGGTTAAGATAAAAAATATGGAGGACAGTTTATGTTGGAGAGGATGTGGAGTCAGGAGAACACTCCTCCACTGTTGGTGGAAGTACAAATTTGTACAACCACTTTGGAAATCAAAATGGTGGTTTCTCAGAAAATAGAGAATCAATCTGTCTCAAGACCCAGTAATAACCTTTTGGGCATATACCCAAGGGATTCTCACTTATACCACAAGGACACTTGCTCAACAATGTTCACAACAGCATTATTCATAATGCCTAGAACTTGGAAACAACCTGGATGTCTTTTACCTAAAGAATTGATAAAGAAAATGTACATTTACACAAAGGAGTAACATTCAGCTGTAAAAAGCAATGACATCATGAAATTTTCAGGCAAATGGATGGAACTAAAAAAATCATCCTGAGTGACGTAATCCAGACTCAGAAAGACAAACAAGGTATACTTACTCACAAGCGGCTATTAGATGTAAAGGAAAAAATAGCATACTGCAATCTACAGTTCCAGAGAAGCTAGGTAGCAAGGGAGAGCCTAAGAGGGACACATGGATCACCATGGGAAAGGAAAATAGAAGATGAGATAGTCTGGGTAAACAGGAGGGGAGGCAGGGTGATAAAGGGGAGGGGATGGGAGATGAGAACATGAGGGAAAAGAATGGTCAAGGGAGAGAGGGATGGAGTGGGAGAGCAATGAAAGAGAGAGCCACTGTGGGGTTAGGGAGAAACCTGGTGCTAGGGAAATTCCCAAGAATCTACAAGGATGAACCCAGCTGACTCCAGCAATTGTGGAGAGAGGGCCCCCTGGCTGTAGGACCAGGATCTATACCCCATGAGCTAGCTTGTTGGAGCCCATTCCCTATGGTGGGATGCCATGCTCAGCCTTAATGCAGGGGGGTACAGGTTTGCTTCAGCCCCATCTTAATGTGCCAGACTTTGTAGACTCCCCATTGAAGTCTTTACCCATTGGGAGTCCTTACCCACTGGGAAGAGTGCATGGGAGGTAGGCTGGAAGGGTGGAGGGGTGAGGAGGAGAACTGTGGATGGAATGTAAAATAAAGAAAAGTAAAATAAGAAAGAAAGAGAGAAAGAAAGAAGGAAATAAAGGAAGGAAGGGAGGGAGGGAGGGAGGAAAGAAGGAAGGAAAGAAAGAAGGAAGAAAAGAAGGAAGAAAGGAAGGAAGGAAGGAAGGAAGGAAGGAAGGAAGGAAGGAAGGAAGGAAGAAACGAAGGAAGGACGGAAGGAAGGTATAGCAGATTGTCTCAATAGGCATTTGCCACCAAGCCACTGACTATAATCAATCCCTGGAGTCCACGTGTTGGAAGGAGAGCGCCAACTCCTGCAAGCTGTCCTCTGACCTCATGTTTACTGTGGCATGCACACACAATAAAACTTGTAAAAAAAAAACCCAGTAAGTATCGTTTTTATTATTTTTCTGTCTCCATGACAATGAGCTTAAGATGAACAATTTAAAGGGAAGAATAGTTATTTTAGTTCATGTTTTAAGAGCTTATCTCTCCATCATGACTGAGAAGATATGCTTGAGTCCATGGTGACAGGCACATGTAGCAAAGAAGTGACAGAGGTGAAAAGAGCAGTTAAGCCAGGGGCCGGCTTTCGCATGCACTGGCCTTTCCCCAGGAACCTATTTCTACCAGGGAGGTCCCACCCACCTCCTGAAGGTTTCAGAGACTCCTTAAATGGCATTACCAGCTGGAGTTCAAACACATGGGCCTGTGGAGATGTTTCATATTCAAACCATAATAAATATATACTTGGAAAAGCACCCCAAGGCTTTATTGCTTAAGCATTGATGTTTGAAAGGGACATGCTTTAGATAAGGTATTAAATTCTCAGAGGTAAAATTAATGTAGTTGACCACTCGAGCCAATGGGGGTGTTTAGGTTGCTCCATTATGCATATGCCAAACATGGGTTGGGCTTTGAGAATATTATCAAACAAAGCAAGTGAGAAAGACCTCCATCAGGGCAAGGGAGTGGGGGGTCTGGAAACTGAGAATGCTGAAAAGTCTTTTACTTTGAACAACCTCTTGATTATTTAGGTTTGCAAACTGTAATCCTTGAAAGGGAGCTGAGCCAGAAGAAAAATAAAATTAATCTCACTTCAGAGAAAGACATGGACCATCGTCCTCGTCAGAAAATAATGTGATTGTTTTTCTCTTTGGCCACTAAAAAGTATATATTTTTTTAAACAGTTAAAGATGGAACTTTGGCATGATGTCATGAAGCTTGAGCCAGATTATCTTATTTTATTTGGATCCCTGTTTCATCTCAAGAGTTGGAATTTTGGGTCAGCCCATGTATGGAACTTTCTAATTATTTTCAGTGTCTGGACTAAACCCTCTACATCTTTAAAATAATTGATTATCTCATAATCTTAGTTTTTTATAAAAAAAATTAGCATCTCCCCCTCAAGGAAATAAATATGTAGAACATAATTGAGTTCTAATGATTTCCTCTACCTATGAAAACTCAGTATTAATTTTGGTGTTTGACATGTTAATAGCTTTAACTGTCATAAGAGCAATTTGCTCCTCATGAAACAAGCTGTGACATAAATAACAGTCAAGTGAGATATCCTTTGGTTTCAAATATTTCCTCAATAAGTGGCTTTGCAACTTAAAGATCTAAATTGCTATTTTAGGATCCTATAATTGTCAAATGTATTTGGGTTGGTATGTATAAAGATAAATATAGATTATTTATTATATTTGCCTCTAAAATCAGATTACCTCATGACATCCTGTTAGAAATGCGGGTATCTACTTCTTGACATTTGCAGTTCCATCTTTGGACATGTTGGTTTTTTCACGGTGAACAAAGAATCCACGCCATCCAAACAGTGGTGCCTTATGTTGAGAAGCTCTTTATAACTGATTTTCTCCAGTGTTTTCCTTGACTTCCAAGGATCACAAAAGAATATGCTTTATATATAATAAAAACTTTATAGCAAACAACTAAGGTGTTTTATTGTATAAGACTATATGTATTGGCAGAGACTGTTCGGACTGTTTGTTCATTTCCTGGCTGTCCAGACCTGAAATAATCACATTGAACTATATTAATTACAACACTGCTTGGCCAATGACTCTAGCATATTCCCAGCTAGCCCTTCCATCTTAAATTAATACATTTCTATCAATCTGTGTATCACCATGTGGTTGTGACCTATCGGTAAGGATCCATCCAGTGTCTGGCATTTGTCTCCTACAGTGGCTATGTGGCTTCTCAATGACTGTGCCTATTTTTCCCTCTATCTGCCTGGAATTCTCACCCTTCTCTGTTATGCTTTATGATAGGATCAAAGCAGCTTCTTTATTAACTAATGGTATTCACAGTGTAGAGAGGGGAAGCGCACACCAAATGTGGAAAATCAAAAATAAGCAATTGTCATCTCAACAAATTTATAATAATGTATTTTATCATGGAGTAAAAAGAAATTATTGGAAAGTGTTTTGATCTTAGGAATGTAAAAAACACAATTAGGTGTAACATTGCACATAATATCAAGGTAGGACATAAATGGCATTTACGTATTTGTAGCCCACCAAAGATCATTACTCTTTAACATGCATTTGCTATCAGGAAAAATTAATATTGTACTTAAGCTTTTCTCTTTATATGATATAAAAAATGACTGCAAATCAATTATGAAAGGTAAGTATCATGGCAAATTGTATCTGAGCATGAATAAAATAATTTACATGTAGTTCCCAAACCACGGAACATTCCATGTTCATTCAGTCAGAAAGGTTATGAGTGAAACTGTCTTTTAGGGGTTTGGTTTCTGTGAGAAAGCTTGCCAGAAGTTCCTCAGCTTGTCTTTGAAGAAACTAAAAGGTGGGCAGAGCAGGACGGGTGTGCAATTGGTGTGGATACATGGGAATCATCAGTTGATATATGCATCAGTAGCATTGTTTGGGTAGTTAAATGTACACGAGAAACATTGACATCTTCACCAAATCATCAAGAAGCTCAAATTGCCTGGAACATGGGGTCTGTGAGTTGGTTTGGAAGCCCCCAGCTCTACATACACAAGCTGAACTGCACTGGCTGCGAGAACACCTGTAGCTGAAGGTCAGGGTGAGGCATGGAAAAGAACCAAAGCTGCCCTGTGTCTCCACGGAGATGCTGCTGTTGCCCTACCCACAATCGCTGGGTTTAGGTTGTCTTTTGAATGGCAACATTTCACTATCTGTCACCTTTAACAATAGGACATTTTAAAGTGATTTTAGTATAAATAAGGAGCACAATAATACAGCTGTAGGAATCAAAGAAAGTGTGAATATTCTCCCCAGATCACTGTCACGATGTTCTATGTAGCATCAAACATGACTCAGGGATAGGTTAGGAAGTGTTTAATAGCAAACTCTCTATGGCGATGAATTCCGTGTTTTTCACTGGTGGTCTGCTTTCAGGAAATACTGCCGCTGTGCCTGACAGATGCCTCCGTGACCCGAGTATGGACTTGGGAAGGGGCGTATGAGCTTGCCAGCTGCTAGAGCATTGTCAATGGACAAATACAAAGGAAGTGCTACCACAAAGTAGGGGATTCAAACTCAAGTCCTTGCCCTTGAGCAGCAAATGGTTTGTTTACTTTAATTATAGTTTTCAGAGTTATTTCTTATAAATCAATCTGTTACGCAGACAGTTCACAAAATAGCTCTTAAATTTTAGCCGTTATCTCTCAGAGAGGATAACAACGACCTGTCATTTGGTGACAACAAAGGCATGAATGGATTACATCAAGATATCTGCAAGATCCCTGTCCTTTCAAGACTTGATAGCATACTCTTAATGTAAAAGGTTACTTGCAATTCTTCATAAATTAATGGGTTCATTGTCCAATACATTACTAGGTTTTTCTCACAGATATGACTCTTGATATTTTATTATACTAGTAGGAAGATGAAGATGGTATGATGTTTCATTCTCCTCTTTTATCATATAGTTGAGTTTATTCACACTTGTTCCTGGTTCTAAACAGATGAGCCTCTTCCTATGCAGCTCAGGCTAGCACAAAGCAATCAATCCTCTTGCCACACTGATCTCAGTAGCTGAGAATCCAGACACACTACTGCTCCTGAATTCCAGCCTTATTTCATCGTATGCTGAGTACATATTTGTTCAATGTTTCATATCTAGGAGGAAATGTGTCGTATTGACTTAAAATTGGTAATCACAAACTATTTTGTCAAGACTGTCAGCTTGGTAAACAATTTATTTCAATTGCTCAACTGTTTAAGAGTCTTGAGGGCCATAAAGTTTAGGTTAAGAAAATTTTGCTCACATATTGGGACACAAAAGAAGCCTTGTTTTGTTGAATTGAAAATAATCATCTCTATACAATAAAGTTTCGTTACTATTTCCCTTCCTGAATTCCTCCAAGATCTTCCCTACCACTTCTCCCGTTTGAATCCAGACCCTTTCTATCTCTCATTAGAAAACAAACAGGCATCTAAACAATTGTAAAACAAAATAATATAAAACAAACGTACTGAAATGACAGAAATAACACAAAACAACAAACAAAAAAGAGCTAAAGAAAAAGCCCTGAGAACACATACATACATGCAGATATTCCTTAAAGACACAAAACCAGAAGCCATAATATAGACCTAAAGGACCAGTAAGGTCTTTAAAAAATGTGCCGACAAAACATTATGACACAAGCAACCTCCAAAGATGCTACAGGGTTCATTTTGCATTAGTCATCCACTGCTGTGCATGGGACCTAGTCTTAAGAGTGGTTTACATCCCAGTAAGAGTCTATTAGGAAAAAACTAACTTTTCATTTGCAGGTTGTTAACAATTGGAGCTGGCTTCTGGGTTAGAGATGGAGGCATGCAGCCTGAGCAAGCTGCTAAGTCTCTGTGAGTTCACATGATTACTGGTCAAGCTGGGTTTAGAAGCCTTGTTTCCTTGGTGTCTCCATCTCCTCTGGCTCTTATAGTCTTCCAGCATCCTCTTCTGCAGGGTTCTCTGAGCCCCAAAGAGAAGGATTTGATGGAGACATCCATTTAGGACTGAGGCTTCCAAGGTCTCCCACTCTCTGTACATTGACCAGCTGTAAGTCTCTGTATTTGTTCCTATCTACTACAGGCGGAGTTGACACTAAGACATGGTGATGGAATAGAAGTTGGGAAGTCTGAGACAGTTTACAGGATTGGGAGAAATCTTGGTTTGCCATAAGGATCTGCATAGACCCCTGGGTACAGGAGCAAGTCTGAAGGAGAGGCCACAGTAGGTAGTCTGCTTCACAGGCTGGGGAATTGGAAAGGGAGTAGAGGAAGAAGAACAAAGATTGCCTACAAATTCTCTGACTGGAGTGAGCAGCTGGTTCCCTGGAAGTGACTCAGAGAGTTGGAGGCTGAAGCAAAGGACTGGTGTGGTGGAGGGAGGCTGTAGGATCAGAAGGAAAGGTATATTCTCTTTCTGATCCCCAATACTACATCTCTCTACCATTATGGCCCAATGATGAGGATCTGTATACGCCATTCTCTCTGCTAGGAGCAATAAAGACAGTTCAACATTAAAGACTAAGTAGTACCATCTAGATTCACAGAATGAAGAGATTTATAGAATTAAAAAAATTAAAATCATCATAGAAGGCTAAGAAAAAGTATAGAATACGGATGAAGACGAAGAGAGAGCTGGAGCAGCATCTATCTCTTTTTAGAACATCGAAAAACAGATTTTAATAAGTTTAAGGAGTTTCCTTAGAGCTTGGGCATTTTCAGTAAAACTTAATATTTTTGAATTAAGACCTGGATCTTTTTTTATTTTGTTCTGTTTTGTTTGGTTTGAATCCTGGAGCTGAGGACCAAACCCAGGGTCCTGTGCTTGGTGGCAAGTGTTCCACTACTGAGCTAAATTCCAGTCCTCACCCTGGATCTTTTCCTAGCACCTCCTCACCTACTCGTGCTTTCCTGGGAAGTTCAGGGAAGGTGCATCCTTATCCGTTAGCATGTTATGTTTAGGAGTCTCGGGTTTGTTTTATTCCATTTTCTCATCCATCTTCCTCTAGTGAATTGGCTCCATTTTAATGCTCCTGATGTGTAAAAATGTTAAATGTCAATAATTACTATTAAAAGGAGTAAGAACCTTCGATGAAGAAATGCACCAGTGGTTAATATTGCTTGCTGCTTACTCTCCTGTAGGGATTCATGCTGTGTGGCTCACAACTACCTATAATACTAGCTCAGGGAATCTGACTCCCATTTACCACGCACCACGGCCCCGGTCTGCGCTCTAAGTGCTAGAACCCAGTTCGCCAGCTTCGGGCAAGGGGCTGGAGGTTGAAGAAACACACGCAGAGACAGACCGACACACAGACCTTCAAACACTCGTACCAAAAGCCCATCTTTAATAGCACCATGGAGGCTTAAATACACTCCAGACAATGGCCAACAGGTGAAAATCCCATCCTCTGAACCTCTAAGCTAGACACAGCTTCTAGTAACTTCAATTAGAAGGCTCTAGACAGGGAAGAGCAGCTGAAGGCCAGGACTTAATTGGTCCCAACACCCATTCAGGCTTTTATGGGCACCAGCGCTCACATGAATATGAATGCAGATCAATACCGTAATTAAAAATGAAATCTTTTAAAAAGAAATCATCAGTTTCAACAATGACTTACGGAAAAAGAATAAGAACTTAAAGGATAGAGCTACAGTAATACTGAAAGTACCTTAAAATGGTTGTCTTCTTATAAAATGTGTATTCTTAATATTTTTTTATTGTCTGACAGCTCAACATTTTGCTCCCTCTTTTCATTCCTCACATAGAAATAGATCCCTCACAAGAATGGCCAAGCTGCTGACAGAATCATCTAAACTTTAGAGCATACTTCAGCAGTTTGGTTTTGCTTTTTAGCCTAGGCCTCTTGCTATATCTTTCTGCTCTTCTAACCCAGCCTGCATTTCCTAACTACCTACCAGAGATCTGTAACTTTGCCATCAATTTGTTGACCTCACCCAGTTCCTGCTCACGATATGAGATTGCTGAAAGCTATGGGGAACAAAGCCATTGTTCAGGCTGGAAACTCCTGTGGCCAAGAACAGCAGTGACTTCTCCGGTGCTGTTCCTCTTGTCTGCTCTTGGCAACTCAACATGAGCATTCGGGGATTCTATTACACAAAGAAAAAATGCAATTAACGGGCCAACAAAAATGATCAACATCAAAGACTGGACGTATTGCCTGGTTATTTTAAAGGATGTCACCTATCAGCCCTTTGAATAAACAAAACTATGTCAAATGCTGGAGCAGAGTCCTCTCTTCTGAGGAATAATTTGGACATGATCCCAGGAGGTATATCATCAGGTATGATGAAGGATTGTCCCTACTCTGAAACACTATAAGCATTAAGCCATTCAACTGGGCTTTGAGAACTGCTTAGCACATACTTAAGTCATTGATGCATAAGTTATAATTATACACACAAAACAAACATTCTGAATAGCAACAAAAAGAAAATAAATTAAAACCATCCCTGAAAACTCAACACTAGTGTCTGTGCTTGGAATATAACTCTAGTACTAAGTGTGTCCTGTAGTGAGGTAAGGAATAAAAGACAGTTTTTGATATCCTAGCAATATCTTTTAGAGGACTTAAAATTGGGACGTAAGATCATCAGACAAGATAAAGAATATAACCAAATACAACATGTTGAATACTTCTGATTGACATGTATGCCTTATTGAATGGATATTTGTGTGGAATGGATAATGTGTATGAATGTACCCTAGAGGCTTCAGTCCTGTCTGCAGCCTGACAGAGAGACTTCAGAATATGGTTCTGAATGGTTACATACACACTCTTAAAATTTTATACTTGTGTTAGTTGCTGTCCTCAAATTGAGCTTTAAGACATTTTGGGGCTATGGCCTACATTGGCAAAATACATCCTTGCCTCTTTTCTGTTCCTTGCTTGACACAACAGTTTTGCACAAAAGGAAAGTGAAAGAAGTCTAGGTAATCTGGAAATAGACGTTCTTATCCAGAATTGTATGAGCATATAATCCTAATGCTGGTCTTACTGCTTCTTTAGTTTAGGAGGGAAAAGTGTAACAATTAAAAAACCAGTTTTCTTCTTTATTGGATGAAAATACTGAAATCCTACAGAGCCTATGAAATTATGGAAAAACATATGGTAAAATCTTTTCTTATAAGCACCAAATAAACCTGATTTTCATTACTGTGACTTAGAATCTCTTAAAGAGTGAACATTAGGAACCAAGACCCATGGTCTCAACTTGGTGGCAGTTTTGAGATAGGAGATTTATGTGGCTACCTTGCAAGGCTCTCATACATGGTCCACAGATTGATACATGGTCCACAAATCCATACATCTGTCCTGGCTCTGTTGTGAGGTGTGTCTAACTCGTGTTAAGCATACCTATTGCTCTTCATGACAAGAGTTAGTCTATAACTCAGATGTTAAAAATGAATAAAACTGAGTATTTAATTCAACCTGGCCCAATTCTTGACGAATATATGAACCACTGTAAGAAAGAAAGCATACTAATTTTATTATTAAAATCTCTGTATTTATGCCATTGTAAGCTACCAGGCCTACAGTACTTTAAACAAATGAATCATGTAAATGATGAAGCTATTTTCACTTACAATGCTTTCCTTAGCAAAACAATTTTGTGTATTCTGGAATATTGTAGAACATATAGGGAGAGTATGTGTTTTAATAAATCAAAATCTAACAGTGCTGTTGGCGGATAATGCTCGTTCATTTCCCAGCTGCCCAGACCCGAAATAATCACACAAAACTGTATTTATTGCAGTACTCTTTGGCCAATAGCTTAAGTGTATTTCTAGCTAGCTCTTACGCCTTAAATTAACCAATTTCTATTATTTAATATTTTACCATGAGGCTCTGGCCTACTGGCAAGGTTCCACATCTGTCTCCTCAGTCAGCTACATGGCATCTCACTGACTCCGCCTATTCTCTCATTCCTCTATCTGCTTGAAATTCCTACCTTGCCCTATTCTGTGCTGCAATAGGCCCGTAACAGCTTCTTTATTAACCAATTGCATTCACAGCATAGAGAGGGGAATCCACACCACAGTGCTTTCTCTCATTGTGAGATGTGTGGGCTTGTGTGAAACAGGTAGACAGGCGGCTAGTAAATAGCGAGAGATGAAGAGATCCTGACTGAAGGACGTACAGAAGACAGTTCCCATTTCCCGCCTTGAGTCTCTTTGGCAACAGAACAGGGGTGTCGATGAATGCTGGGGTGTTACTGACTTTGGTAAACAGCTTTGCACCATGAAGCCCCTTAACACTCACTTGACGTCCTCTCCTGAGAAAAATGATACCTTTGAAGATAGGCAGCCATAGCCCACCAGATTTGTGAGTTGTGGAAATTGGTGCCACATTACAGCAAGGCTGTTGGCAAGGTTCTCTGAAGGAGAGACCTGTATGGTGACTTGTTCCCCGTTATTTACACAGCCTTAGTGAATTGCACTAAAAATGTATAGTATTTTTAAAATTAAAACAGAGACTAATAGCCCCATCATTGGCCAATGCCTATACTTTTATTTTGAGAATGTATTCTGTAATGCTACCATTTAAAATCTTTCAAAATGATATAGTTTATTATGCAAACTTAACTTATTAAATGTGTGGTTTATTCTTTATTTGAATTATTTGTTGTTAAATTTATATTCTCTTTCTTTCAGAATCTTAGAATCTAGGGTATGTCACTATAGTCTTTACCAAGTTGTTAAGTTTACCACTATATAGTTTGTATTGAATATGTCAAAGAATGGCATGTGAAACCAAGCACTTAGAAACTTCAGTTAAACTTGCACACAGGAATGTAGTCATTGCTCCAGGCAAAACATCACTTTGCCACCTGCCATCTCAGGTCCCACTCCCTTGCATGTACTCCAGTTCATTGATTTTTCTAGCTATGATGATCAAATTGAGTAATATATTTATATAAATACACATTTATTATTTGATCAGTGTGATTTTTAATTTTTTTATTTTTCTTTTTATTGAAATAAGTTAATTTTTATTATTATTTTAAAATGTTTATTTATTTAACTTTTATTGATTTCCTGCAGACTTTGAATTATGCATTCTGATCCGACTTATCTCCCCATCCCTACACATCTGCCCCCTGTCCTTGCAATCTCCCCCCAAAAATAAAACAAAATTTTAAAAGAAAAACCAAAAACTAAACAAAACAAGCAAACCACAAAGGAGAAGAACCTTTTTTAGAAATTGTAGAGTGGCCCATTGAGTCAGAGGGTTTACTCTTTAGTCCATTTATCTTTACTTGGCAAATATTCATTACCCTGAGTCATTAGTCTGACTCGGTGCTTGTGACTTCCTCTATATCACCAGTCGTGGCCTCTCACTAGGGCTCTTCCTGGCTATCCTGTTGCTCCCCTGTGTCATGGGGGATCTTGCTGTTTTGTATCTGAAGTTTTGCTCCCTTCATGTTCTCCAACAGTTCATAGATGAGGTTGATATTGAAGGGGGTCAACTCATAGGTTCTAGGCCTGAGTGGTTGCTGGGTTGTTCAGCTTGCCAGCTTTCCCTCATCCTTTCTACTGGGGCAGCTCTCCAGCACTGCCTCAACTTGCTGACCCAATGCAGCCTACAGCAAGGATCAGGGCCAGTGCTCCTGTTCTCAGTCTTTAGATCTGGCTCACCCACACTCACACCACTAGGACCAGCAGTTATTTGTTATGCATATAATTTTATCATTTACTATAGTGGGAAGTAAATTTGCATACCAATTAGATGGCTGTGTGAAGATAGATACTAAAAAGAAATCCCACACTAGCTTAGAATTGAGTATAATAAAAGGTTATTTATTTAGGAGTAGACTCACAGATCACAGTCCCCTACATGAACAGAAAAAAGGAACCAAATCCAGCACCTGGAAGAGAGAGCTTTACACTGGCATTTATAGTATAAGAGGCCATGCCCAAGTGGTCTGCTATCTTAAAAAGCTACTGGCTGAAGAAGTTCCTACTGCACTTCCCCCTTTTGTTTAAATAAGAGAGATCTAAGCCTAATACAAAAAAATATACAATAAGAACAAATATCAAGGAAAAAATAGAAGTACAACCAGCATAAACAATATCAAACAAGAAACATATGATAAATGCTTCAATAATTATCCTATTCTAAGGAGTCTAAGTCTTGTATCACAAATAACTTGGACAAGTCATGAGAGGAAAGTAACTATGACTATCTAGTCTTCAACCCCATAGAAGAGCTGAGAAGGGTAAATAATATTACTTGAGTAAACAGTAAGTGCAATCAAGCAATTTCCAAAATGTGCAATAAATGACAGAGACAACTGGCTACCTGGGCAATCACCCAAAGTCTCATTTGCAATATTGGAGCAACCAACTTTGGCTAAAGCCTAGAGTAACTGACAGACTATTTTCAGAGGCAGGCAATTTTTCAAAATTGTCTTACCCTGTCTTGGCAAGATTTGACAGTGTTTTTTCTTGTATCCTGTTGTTCTGTCCAGACACCATGTATTTTGTTAGTGGTCAAAGCATGGACAGTTCCTTGCCCAAAGGGCAGTTTTGCCAAGAGGAAATCAAGCTCCAAGTGAAGTGTCTTTGATGCTCAACATTCTCTTGGAAATAGATCGGTGCTGCCAGGAGCAATTGTGTCTCATATCAACAGAACCCCAAGTTATTGAACTGCCATATTCTACAACTCTTTGAAGTAGTTAAAGATTACCTATCTATGCAGAATACAATCTATATGTATCTAAAGAACCTGATTAGTCTAACTTTAAGAATGACACACATGGATGACTATTGACCTATAATTCTTAATACTTATATAGCTTAAAGACTAAGACTTCATATTAGAATATTAAACAATTTTTAAACAACTGTGCAACAAATGAGGAGAATGACCTCAAAATGTAAACAATGTATAAGTATCTTGATCAGAGGTATAAATGTATATTGCGATATGATAAATATATATTCCAAAATTGTATAAATATACAAAATGTCATAAGCAGAGGTAGAAACATATGTGCATACAATGTGACAAAATAACTTTGCCTAGGTATACACAGAAATAAGAGCATATTCAATATAAGAAATATAATTTGAATTTGTATCAATATACAAGAATCTATACCAATGTAAATTGCCTATCTATAATAGCTCACAAGTATTCACTCTATTGCTCACTATTATTAGTGTGAGTAAGCTCAGACTAATCTACCTACTATCTCGTCCAATTTCCCTTTTTTCTTTTCTTTTCTTCGCTATTCTTTTCTTTTTTTAAAGAGATCCCTGAGCCTACATAAATTCTACCACAATCCCCATCCCTAAGCCAGTTATAATCAACCCCTAATTGATGTCCCTTACCCTGAGGACAAACTTTGTTTGGAGAGGGAACATTGTCTTCTAGAATTACTTCCAGCTTTCATGGGTGTGATGTTCTTTCTATGGGATCCTGTGAAAGTAAAATGGTGGTTCACATTCTAGATTACTGGTTGATATAATTGCAAATAGTCTCTGAGTAGTCGGTAGGGTTTTTCTGAGGTTCCTATTTGAAATTTTGGCCAGAGGGTTGTAAAAAGGTGCACCATTTCAGCTAACCAAGCTGGAACCATCTTGAACAGCTGGTACTCAAAACAGGTCTTGTAGTAGCACTGTCAGTATCATGACGTCGTATCAACCAGGTGGAGTCATTGTTGCTTATTTTTGCATAAATCTTGGCTGAATATCTGATTCTGCAGGACATAGAACATCGTCAATGCTTTTTGGAATCGGTAGATATTTCGATTTTAGAGTCGACACTGCAGATAATTTGTATTATACAACACTCTCAAATCTAAGCCAGCAGGTTTCAGACAGTGTTTGTTAGTGCTGTGCGGTATGATACCAAGTCAGTGAAAAGGCTGTAATGAAGTTTCCCAGTGTAACACAGTGCACACTGCCAGAAATGCCTGAGATTCATTACACATTTGGCTTTGAGTCAATTTTTGGTTGCTACACTTAGAAACCTTTTACTGTTGCCAAAACTTTTGTGATCCCCACATTTAGTTGCAGGACTCCATATTGGGGGGGGATTCCTAGTTTAAGGTGTGTGCAAGCCAGGTATGGTTGCACACACCTGTCATCCCAACACTTGGCAAGCAAAGTCAGGAGGAACATTGTGAGTGAGGGTCCAGCCTGGCCTACATAGTTTTAGACTAACTTTGGAGCTATCTCAATGGAGTAGTAGGAGGAGGGAGGAGAAGGAAGGAGGAGGGTGGAACAGTGATAGGCATTCTTAGCTCTCATTTTACTTCTCTGAGACAAGGTACTCTAAGATGCCAAGACAGGCCTCAAACTTGTGATTCATTTGTTTTGAATAGGTGAGATTACAGACATGTACCACCAGGCCCTGCTGGAGGGTTGTTGGTGCTGGAGGATTTTTTTTTTCTTTTTTTGCCCCAGTTTGACTCCTAGGAACAGTTCCTCCACCCAGTGTCTGCACCACACTTGGAAGCACCTTCTGCTATGTCCCCTCTCCAGTACATGCCCTTGCTTATAACTTGAGCTGTTGCTAATGAAAATATTATGGAAAGCTGGCCTGCTTTCTAGACCTATTTCCTGCTCGTAGAATGGGTGACACTAGTGTCCCTTTATGTTTTGTGGAGATGCTCTCTTGACCCAGGCTACTAGCACCACTAACTTAGCTTTGGGATTTGCTTTTGTTTTGTTTTGTTTTCTAGAAACCAAGTCATGACAAATTCTTTTGAGTTATGTTTCTTTTTAGACTTAATCACCATGCTGTGGCGATGTCCAGGGACCCAAGGCCTGCTCACTCTCCTCAGTCTTTCTCGTCTAACTGAAGGAAAATATTAAACTCCCAGAGTTCACAATGGCATGCTCTAAGGAAATGCTTGCTTACCCTGTGTTGGTTTGGTTTAGCTCTGAAGTTGTATCACAGTTGCTGTCAACAATCATAGCACAAGACATTTATCATTCACCAAGTGTATGACTAATTAGATATATAATAAGTCTTCCTTTCTGATCGCACAAATTTCCCATAGCTCCATATATCTTTTTATTCTACTTATGAGTGGTATGTCTTTTTCTTGAACTTGTTCATTCCTGTTCTGTCTTCACATATCTAGCAAATGAAAGAAAACTCTGAATACCAAATACATTGAGTTTCAAATACTCCAAGTATTAAATGCATATAAACATATATTTCCTTATTGTGTAACATGGCTTGTCATCTTGCTGGATTCTTCTAAGTTTCATTGCCACACACAAAGCAAGCGATTTCAATCATTTCCTTCATTTCTTCTCATTGTGAGAATGATTTTCCTTTTATGTTTCAGTATCTCTCTTCCTTAGCTTTATTTTTTTTATTACTAAAGAGATCTTTTAAAGTCTTTAGATATCGGTGACACATTTTAGTAATACCTGCAGATTGCTCACATCCACAGTTGGATGGTACAGCTGTGAGCAGGCTATGACATCCAGTGCAGTGCCTCACTGATTGGTGGATGCTGGTAAGTAATGGTAAAGCACCCAGTTGTCAGAGCATTCCTTCTGCCCACGTGAAATTCGTCAGATTGAGTCTTGTGACCCAGCCATGATGAGTAGCAGAAGACAAAAGAATAGGGTATTTCTTGAAAAGTAATTTATGATTCTGGATAAGCTGTTATTGGCCCACATCTTATTATAGTGTGGTTCACTGATGGTAAGGGAGGCATAGAAGTAAGGATTACCCACTTGGATGACTCTGTCTCTCAGATATTTTTAGGGTAACTAGTTTTAATAGTGTCCTAATTACTATCCTCAATATTTTGCAGATAATGAACACATATCTGCTTTTTTGTTCTCCGTACATGCCTCCTCTGTAAGTGTGGGCTTGTCTTCCTAGAGTTAGCACAGACCCTGGAGTACATGGCACACAGAAACAACATTGGGTCTGGTACTGTGCAAGTTACATGTAACATATGATTAGAATAGCACAGACAAGTGGCAGAATTTCTTCACATGTAACTCCAAATGAGTCAGCATGCATTTACTACTCCTCCGGACAAATGCCTATCTTACTTAATAACTGCACAGCTACACTGAACTATGTTTGACAAGTAAACTGTCTTCCAGTCTGAGTATAGCACGGTAAAGCAATACTCAGTCTGGCTTTTCACTTGAAAAGATGCTTGCTTCCAATATAAACGAGACACAAAGCAAAACTCCCACTTTCAGCCCTGCAGCCCTTTCTCCCATCATCAGTGGTGAAGGGTTTGGAATTCTTTCGAATTATATGAAATTGTAGCTTTCATCCTTTAGATAATATTTACGTTCAAGGGTCAGGCCTAGAGCAATCATCTTGAAGCTGACTGCCAAGAGAGAAGTGTGAACAAAGACAGGCTGTATTTCGATGATGAAGAATCCAGCCTCTCCGTTCTCACAACCTTTAGAGACTGTGCTTTGCACCTGATAGTCATTTCTGTGTGCTAACAGATTTCTGGCACTCTACGAAAAAGCCACTCCATCAGAGCAGGCACCCCATGAATGTGTCCTCATCCCCAGCCATCTTGTGGCTGTCATGGCATCCATCTGTCAGACGTCACAGCTGTAGGGATAAGGGGAAGGGGCTCAATGCTTCCGAAGAAATCTTATATCAGCTGTTGATGTCAGCATCCCACCTGTCCATCTTATAACGAGCTCCGTTTTCATATGGGGACAGAATGGCACTGAAGCTAAGGCTGGGATAATCAGGCAGTCTCTTGTTCTTGAAGGGCACTATACCTTTCTTTCTAGCTACTAATCACAGTAGTCTGCCCTGTGCTTGAATGTTGTCCCCAAAACATGGAGCGAGTGAAGGACAGAGTTAATTGCAGGTGTTTGAAGACGTTCAGCAGCAAGTCTCTGGAAGTCTCTGCTCCATACATGAAGTTGGGTCTTAGATTCAAAGGGTAATGCAATATAAACCCCCAAAAATGCAATAAACCTGATGATCATAGGCACATCTTAGTCCTGCACTAGTTCCTTCCTGTTTTCACACACAATAAGGAGAGTTGGCTCTGACCCTCACTTGTCCAGAGGGGGAGCTGTCTCTGGTGGCATGAATGCGGGAAAGCTGGGAGGCTGACCAGCTTAACTACCAGCCAGGTGGAGATCCAGGTCTTTAAGATGGCTCACTTCAGCATCTTCCCCATCTCGTCATTGCCAGAGTATGTGAAGGGGCCACCCTGCAGATCCATAGTTCAGAACAACAGCAGGATATCAGAGAAACTCTACGAGAGTCCAGTACTGACACTGTAGTAGTAGCCAGAAGCCTTGAGCTAGTCTAATGACTTGCAATGATCATTCCCAAGCAAAGATGTTTGGGATGATTGGGTACAGGGGTATACTGTGTGACACACTACAACTTCCACGGCCATTACGATGGATGACGATGTGATGGGGATGTGAAAAAGATGGGGCAAGGGAACGGAACATGCACAGAATGCTATGTTGGTAGAACTAAGCAAGTGGTTGTCCAGAAGGATCAAGCAGATGGCTTTGCTGTTTGTTTGTTTTTCTTTTTTCTTCCTTTTCTAATTTTTATTTTTTTTGGGGGGAGGGAGGCTACAAGGATGAAGGGCTGATATCAAAGGACTAGGAAATATGTGTGGTTAGGATACATGGTGTGAATTACCCAAAGATTCAATAAAAAGTTATGAAAAATTCATGTCATAGCATGTTTGAGAAAGAACACTCTGTAGATAAACCCCAAAACGCACAATGTGTGGCACAAAAGCCCACATCCTGTGTACAATTTGGCCTTGGCTGTGGTCATTTGAGCTTCTAAATGTTCTTCCTCTCTCCAGCACTTATTGCTCAGCTTCCTGTCTTGAAAATGTATCATTTTCTAATAAACTGTCCTGATTCTGCTGCAAAAAAAGAGGAAAAGAAAGGAAAGAAAGAAATCTGACTTACCATGCCACAAAAATAAATGAATTATCTCTCTGTTCTAGCAATTGATATTAAAATATTGAAAAATAGATTAAAATGTGCATTGTCATGACATAAGGAAAACAATACAGTGGTTTATTGGCATTTGAATGATTAAATTACTGTCAATTTCCTCAGTCATGTTTCTGAAATTAGTTATTAAAATATCATTTAGTGTGTCATCCTAATTAAAAATTGAGTGGTATCTTCTCTCATTTTTATAATTTTGTTTTATTGTCCATTACAAATATTACAACTTGTAAAAGCCAAGTCTGCACAGAATTTAAACTCCTTTTCACATATTTCTACAAGGCTACAGGCATTTTATTTTCATTTAAGTGCTGCATACACAGGAAAGAAAATACTTGAACTATTAGAATGCAGTTTGTCTCCTAAAATCCCAATACAAGACTAGAGATTGAGTGGTATCGACAACTGAAATAAACTTGTTGGTACAAAATTTACAATTGTAAGATGGCTCTCAGTAGTTTGATGAGAGATTATTAAGCCTTTCAGCATGTACCCAACAGTAGCTGCTGTCCTGCAGGCCCTTCTCCAGCTGAAAATGCTGATGTTACAGCAGGGTAAGCACGCCACAACGAAAGTCAGCACAGCTAGGGGCTCATTTGATTTCTGCAACAAATTAGGGAGGGCTTTTGTTGCTGTCCACTTTTTTGTCGTAATGATATATCATTCTTTTTCTCTGTATGTTTAGAGGATTGGGCTAGGTTTCTCACTATTTAACGATCATATGAAATTTTCTAATAAGTAGAAACTATCATTATGTCATAAACATTTTCTGCTTTTAGAGTGACCCAAAACCTATGGAAAATTTCAAGGGTTGTAACGGGCTACTCAATTCCTAAAATTATCAGTTATTAGCAATGTTTATTAAGTTCATATTTAGTTATACAAGAATTTCATTACACTTAATATTATCCCTTTCTTAGCAAGAACATAAAAGATAATTACAAATCTTAGGTCAATTATTTTAGTAGGCACATGAAGTCAAATATTGGTGACTTTGAAAGAATGGCAATTTTTACTCATAAAGAACAGATCAGAGGTGAATAGTTAATATAAAAGTCTCATAAAGTCCTAATAGACACTCAGTTCCTACATATTGTCTAGTCTACTTTCTCCAGCATGAAACGAAAGACCAACAAGAGCTGCTGCACGTTTGCTGGAGATATCCCTGAACACTTTTGACATAGTGCTTTTGCTAGCACATGGTCCCTTGGCCATAACTAGCTAGAGAAGAGATTGGAGCTATGCTTGTTTTTCCAGGAATGCATTATGCAATATGCTGAGCATCAAAGCTGCTGTCTCTGGGACAGAAAGGGGAAGTAGGAAGCAAGATGTGGGGATCCTTCTGTACAAGAGTATGCTTGTCTTGTTTTCCAAGAATTTGTTGCAATTTTGACTCTATCTCAAAGGATTTGCTTAAGTTTGACTCTTTGACCTCAGTCAGTTCTTAGCTTATCTCTTTTTTTCTTCCTGGTTTCTGTCCCTGTGGCATGAACCTAATTTTCTCTTCCAAAGAGAGAACAACTAGTGATTTGGACATCAGTCTTGCTTCTCTATTTGACTTCTTTCCAATAGTATCTCTCCAGTCATTTATCTCAACTTGGATAGTCATTTAGGCTTCGGTGACAAGCCTCAGAGGCCTTTCTCTGGTTCCATCTCAGCGATCAGCGAGTAAGGTCGCACAGCCTGCTCCCTCTTTTCACTAATACCTGAACTTATGGTGAAGATTAGACTCCCAGTCAAAACCCGTTCTTAAGCTTCACAATGAAATGGCTTTTCAATTACTAGACCAATTGCTCAGCGGTCTCATTGTTGGATTCATTCTCAAGATGCTCAAAATGTGTGGCGCGCTCTCCTTGCTCTTGGCTTTGAGAAGCAGAGGGCTCCTTTTCCTTCACATTGGCATAACTACACATTCTCAGGATCTAGCAGTGAAAGTAGGTTACTCAGAGATAACTCCTTTCCCTCCAGGACACTTCATCTCATAAGGCAGGGGATCACTGTGTACTCACCCAATGCCTTCCCAGTCTAATATTTCACGATTTCAAGACACTTGTAGCAAATTTCCTTATTTATCTCTGACTTTCAGCTGCTGGGTTTCACTTCTTGGCAGGTATTCTTTGGCACTCTCCAGTGGATATTCTACACACCTCCTAGCAGGAACGGCTTCAAAGAGTCATTATATTTACTGTTCCTGATTATACAGACCATCATTTTTGACGGCTGTAACATAACTTCCTGGAATTAGGAGAACACATTGTTCTTCACCGGTAAGTTGTGGAAGAAATTTGAACATAAATTCCCAAGAAAATGGTCTAGGATGAGTTTAAAAGCCATTAAAACTATTCCCAGTATCCAACGCTATCTAAATATGCTCCATTAATCCAGAGGAGACAATGACAGCGAATATTTGCTGGAAAGGATAAAAGTGACCCAAAGCATTTTGTAGCTTCAGGAGATCAAATGTGTGGTGATGAGGTCAAATTCTTCTCAAGTCTCCAAACTCAAAGATAACAAGAAAAAGAGTGGCATTATGCACGGAATAGGGTTAAATTTATCATCTGATAATCTAAGATGTCATTTTAGAGTAACTCAATCTTGCCCTAGATTTTATAAAATTAAATAGAAGACCAAATAGATCCCTTTCGTTTGTGCCTGAAAATGTTATTCATTCCTTTCTTTTCTTTCTGTTACCATAATTCTGTTTAGCAATAATCTTTATTTTTCATTTGATTTCTTTGACATGTGGTTTCTATCACTCTAACAACTTAACATATGATATTACCACAAGTATTAGATAACCTATGTTGTGGCAGGGAATTCTGAAAGTTTAGTGGTTTTCACAGGCATGTGTATGCACAAATATGTGCAAGGATTGCACACTTTGTGTCTGTGGGAAGCCTGCAGGTGGCTCCTTTCAAAGACAGTCAGAGCTCTGGTCTAGTGCTTCTGTGACTCCAGAATGTGACAATCTTTGGCCCCCAGAGCCACGGTAATGGGGAAAGAAGCATGTCAGAGATTTTCTTTACTTCATAACCCTGCTAGTTGTAGATAAAAGATAGCAGTGTATACATATTTGTGTGTGTGTGTGTGAGAGAGAGAGAAAGAGAGAGAGAGAGAGAGAGAGAGAGAAAGAGAGACAGAGAGAGAGAGAGAGAGAGAGAGAGAGATTTTCCTTGTTCCATAGTTCTATAGATAGCCCCTGAAGGAAAATTGTACTCTGTGTCTACTCTTTAGAATTATTTTGAACCAATTATTATGCTGCCTGATTTCTAACCTGATACACTTAATCAAATACTTAGAATATATTGTTTTCTCTTTATGTACTTCTGGGAAACAAAGCTTAGTATCTGCTAAGTGAGTGTTTTCCCACTAAACTATGTCCCTGATATTTATTTTATGTCTTCTTTTATTCTGCTTATAATTTAACTTTCTACAATAAAATGAGCCTCCTATTTTATTTCTTATTAAATTGTTAGGCTATTTGGTTAACTATAAGATGGAATTGACCTAATTACTGAATGAATAAAGATTTCCAGGTAAGATGGGTAATTAGAAACTGCTCCCATCTGATGAGGAAATGGGAGGAGTCAGATTGCAGAAAATTGACTGTATTGCAGAAAGAGAAAAGAGCCCAAGAGTTCACAAAAGGAAGAAAATCACAACTAAAAAGAGTGGAGAAATAGAGGAAAAGTTTGGTAAAGATGAAGAGCATTAGGCTCCAACCCAGTTCTCCCCAGAAGAACAGGGTGTGTGGACCTTTCAGGGAAAAGACAAATCAGATAGACCTGGAAAATGGGCAAGTACACAGCTCTGGCAAACCTGGAATCCAACTGCAGGACTGAATCAGAAAGTAGTCCCTCAAGCATCGCGGGTAAGCCACTGGTCAAACAATAGCCATCCCACGGTACATGGACTAAGGCGTTTAGGGAAAGTGAGGGAACCTGTATAGCCAGCCCACAGATGGTAAAGCTGTTTTAGATAGCAGGTGCTTACATGCAGAGAGGAGAAGCTTCAAAGTGAAGGTATTGCCGTGGTGGCAGCTGGCACTTCTCTGGTGTAGGGTTAGTGGAGTCATCAACAAGAGCACAGCTGACACTCACTGCATCCATCAATCTCTTCACGATCTTGTTTTTCTTTTATGTTCTATTGCCCCTGTCTCCCCACCTCTTTTCACTGGAGATTTAATAATATCTGATTCCACTGTTTTCAATGCTAGTACTTTCACTTGTGTTGCTGTCTGTACATTTAATTAGATTTTCTGTATTTTTTTAATATTTGAAAGTATTTCTATAATCCCTCGATTTTCCTTCTTCCCCTTTCTTCTTCTCTAGACTTCTCTTTTCCATTTCCTTTTAAACCCTGTGTCTTCTCCATGTTTTCTCTTTTCCTGCCTCCTTCCATTACCTCATTCACTGACCATCACAATGGTTGCCCTAAATAATATTTAATTTTATAGCTCATTCTATATTAGCTTTCCTATTTTGCATTTCATGGTGGTTGTGTTGCTGGTGTGATCATTGGCTTTAATTGATTTTAAGTGCATTTCTTCCCTTGCTTCATCTGTTGGTGTTGCTATTACAGTAGTTGTAATTTGTTCTCTGTTCTCTGAATAGTCCTAGACATTAACTTCTCATGGGTAGACTGCTCCCCCTAAAGATACCTTTTTTCTTTCCTTTCTTTCTTTCTTTCTTTCTTTCTTTCTTTCCTTCTTTTTGTTTTTCAAGACAGGTTTTCTCCGCAGCTTTAGAGCCTGTCCTAGAATTAGCTCATGTGATCAGGCTGGCCTTGACCTCACAGAGATCCACCTGCTTCTGCCTACTGAGTGTTGGATTTAAAGGAGAACACCACCACTGTCCAGCTAAAGATATTCTTAATTAAAGTCAGAAGGGACATCCAAGCCAATGGATAAACACATCTTACTAAAGAAATTAAAGAAACATAAGAAAAACAAAGCTACACAAAGCCTCAAAAGGATTGCAATGCATCCATGACTAAATTCACAGATATTGAAATGGGTGAAGTGACAAATAAAGAATTAAAAAGGTTAATTGTAAAAAAGGTCAATGATTTCAAAGATGATACAAACAGGATGAAGAATGGAGTAAGGAAATAAATTCAGGAAAGGAAAAAATAGTAATCAACAAAATAGATAGATATAAATACAATGCACTATAAACATGAACCATTTTCCTACTTACATACTGAGGAATGATGGTCGAAAAACTAAAACTCTTTAAATTCTAAAATTAAACCACTATGTTCCATTAGAGAAAAACAGCCAACCAAACCAAACCAAACTAAAGAAGCAAACAAACCAACACCCTGAGATTCCTGCATAAGTCTAGAGTCCACCAGGTAGAGTCTGTGGTTTCATGTTCTACGTTCAGAGCCACGAGAGACAGTGAAGTCTTGTGATAGAGCATGGGGAAGAGAGGTCAGAAACACTTTGCCTTCATTACAAATTTGGTTTTGAAGTAATTTGGGTCATTTCATATTCAGAAATATGGCCTCATAAGGAATCACAACTAACAGATTAAAAAGGAAGAAGCAATAAAGGCTAAGATTAAGGAAATATTTTATTCAAACACCGATAAAGAAAGTAAATAAACTGCCCACAGCTTCCAAAGACTCGGGGCTATGATAATGAATCCATGGGACAGAACGAATAACTGAGGAAATCTAGTCTCAGAAAATCTATTAAATAAATTTCACAGAAAAGTTACCAAATTTACTGAAAGAAATGGAAGAATTTGAGTGAAACTTTCATAAATCTTTTAAAGAACCCATTTCTGATTGTTTACAGTATTGGCTATTGTCCATGAATAAAATACATCACAATTCTCACCTCAAAGGGAAAATTGAATAATTTGTTCTGGGGCCAAATAAAAGTGACCATAGCATGGGAAGGCAGAGTCAGGTTTCTCTAGAGACCACTTTGCACTGTTTAATTGGGTGAATGAGCTTTATATTGGTTAAGAAAACAAAGAAGGTCCTATGAGAAAATACTTACCTAATACAGTGGTGGGGGCCACAGGTGGAGCGATTATAGCAGCACAGAGGAAAAGTCTGTAAGAACTTTAGACTTTATCTTCAGGTTAAGAAAAAGAAAGAAAATCTGTCAAGAGTACTCTGTAGGACTGTGATACTCACAGGCTGTAGGGTCAGGCAAAAGTGTGCTTAGTGGATGACTTTTTAAAGGGATTAAAAAAAAAGCCCAAGATAATTTGTCTGTGACACATAACATTTTAATTCTCCACAGTCTTTAAGATTTCCTTTTCAGTTGTTCATGTAAATTTTATGTGTAAGTTCATGTGTGCACGTTTGCATGAGTGTATATATTCTGAATGCATACAGGAGCCTGTTGGGTCCAGAGGGTGTCAGATCACCTGAAATAAAAGTTGCAGTCAGTTATGGGCTTCTTGATGTGGGTGCTGGTAACAAAACCGTGTCCTCTTCAAGAAAATTCAGTGTGCTTTTAACCTCTGCCTTCTTTGCAAGTTGACTCTCCAAAATCTTCAAGTTTAGTCCTTTGGCCCTTGTGGCACCTTTACTATAGGGGTCGTTTTATTTTTCTTTTATTATTTCTCCTATGGAGAACTTCAATTGACAGTCTGGAATTTGACCAGGCTCTCTCTGGTAATTTCCTCGAAGGAGCTACAAAGTAGCACTTAGAAACCATTCTTGCCCAATAGTCCTTACATATTGGGGGCCATAAAGTAATGGGAAGAACTATTAGAGAACGGAGCGGGGGGGACAGTCATTTTCCTAAACCTAAACCAGAGTCACCTCATGCTTCAGGGAGAGTAAGGCTGATGAAGAAATATCTTTATGTGAGACTCCATAACAACTCCCCAAGCTATGACAGAATTCGTGTCTCCACCCAAGGTGAGGACAAGTATCAAAGCTGGCAGGGCTAGGCCAGGAGAAATCACCTCCTGAAAAACAGTTTGTTCTCTCCAGTGATTATGTACCATCACTTTACAGGGGCAGAACTGAGAAAACCATTAATACTGGTTAATTGTGCAAGACTCTCGCCACCCGCCACGACTTTCCTGTTTGAAGCTAAAGCTCCTGCATGTGCCCCAGTGAGAGAATTAGGCTCACTCTGTCAGAGTATGCAGCATGTAGGGAAAACAAGAAGAGGCAGCTTCTGAGTCAGATTAAAATTCTAATAATTTACATTTCAGAAAAAAATTCCCCAAACTGTGTCTCACTGCTTAGTTGAAAACGAACCAGGAGGAGCTGCTGAAGATCCCTAAGCAACAAAGTTTTCTGTACACGCTGTCCCTTTCTTGCCTAAAGCTAACAATACCCAAAAGGTAACCCCATAGTAATGAATGTGGCTATGTATCTGCATTTCAAGCACCCAGACTATTATTCAACTGACTGAAAATCTTGACCAATAGTAATGATGCATGGTTAATTATTTCTCCCTTTATTGGTCGAAGGAGGTGCAGCAGAAAGTTTGCATCCAAGGTCCACACCACCCTGGGCTCTACAGAATGTCCACGCCATGCACTGCAGTTAAAACCTCAGTGCATCATTTTTGTTGTTGTTTTGTTTTGTTTGGATGGGGAGAGTTGGCTCTTTTGGGTTTTTTTAAGACAGGGTTTCTCTGTATAGTCCTGGCTGTCCTGGAACTCACTCTATAGACCAGGCTAGCCTAGAAGTAAGAGATCTGCCAAAAAAAAAAAAACACCCTCAGAAAGAAAAAACAAAACAAAGCAAAAAACCCTCAGTGTGAAGATGTGATACGATTGGTTCTTTCTTTCCTCCATCAGCCTGTCTTCTTATCAAGCATCTGATTCTTCATCCGAATCTAATTTCACTTTAATTAGCCTATCTTCTAGAAAGATGTTTTAGGTGAGAAATTTCATCTGTAGCCCTCCCTTTTCCCCGAGATTGGGGAAATTGAGGTTCCCTTCTATAGCCTCTTAGTTTCCTTAGCAAAAGAATTCATATAACATGATTTGAAAGCAAGCACAGGGCAATCTTACTAGAATCCACATCAAGGTGGTTGCCCCTGAGAAAAGGGTGAAATGCCCATGTGGCAAATGAGAGTAACATCTGTAGGAAGAAAGCAAAAGACTGGAGTCCACGAGAAACCAGGTCCGGCTTTGGTCAGTGTGCAAAACACAGAGCTAGGAAGAGGTTCCTCTTTTCAATAACTCAGAGCTGTATTGCTCTTTAGTAGACGCTCCATATGCATCTGTTTCATGGGGGGCACAGAGCGGGCGACAAAGGGCAAAAACATTACCTGCTTAAGGTCATAATTAGTCTTCTCCTCTCTTTAGCATGTCTTCAGGTGACTATTCTCCTGGTCAGGTGATTGACAGACACAGCTAGATTAACTTTTTTAAAAAAAAGAAGTCAATATCATGTAATACCTTGGGTCTCCACTCAGGAACACAAGTAGACTTAGATTTAACTTTTTTGACCAGGAAGGAAGTAGTGTTGTCATAATGGGTATTTCAGTTACCATTTCCTGCTGATGAAACACCATGACCAAACAGACTTATAGAAGACAGAGCTGATTTTGGTTTATGGTTCCAGATAAGGAAGTTGAGAAAGCATATCTTCAACCTTTTGAAGAAAGCAGAGATGTATTAAGAATTGGGGAGAAGCTGTAAATCCTCAAAGCCTGCCTGCAGTGATGAACATCCCCCAGTGAGGTCATACCTCCCAAAGATTCCCATAGGATCCCCAACAGTGCCACCAATGAGGCACTGAGTATTCAAATATCTAATCTCATGTAGGACATTTCTTATTAAATCCACTGCAAGAGACTTCATAAATAAATAAAATAAATGACCTCTAAGGCCATGAAATACTGTCATCCAAGGAATGTACTGATTTTCCAACTTTTCGATGACCACTGGACCCCTTTGTCTGTTCATTTCCCAAAGGTGTCACACGGATTAATTCTCCCTCATGGTCTTCACTGTCGCTTTAGTTGTATCTGGAGAAGGAGAGCTAAGGCTAGCCCGGAGGCACTTGTGGAGCAGGGCTTTAGGTGTGGGCCTTCATTACCAGTACTATTTCCAAATCTCTCAGGTGACTGGTGTTAGCATGGAGAGTCCATGCTTTGGGAATCATCACAACTAGATTACTGACATTTCCGTTCTGTAGGATGGGATGGTGAGATTTTCCTGTTGTTTGTGAGTTTGGGGCAGGTTTCAAAGATGAGGACAAGGCTTGATAAAAACCATTGAAGCGAATGATTTAAGATAAAGAATGGGGATATCAACCCACACACCTATAAACACCTGATTTTTTTTTTTCGAGACTGGGTTTTGCTGTAGTTTTAGAGCCTGTCCTGAAACTTGCACTTGTAAACCAGGCTGGCCTTGAACTCACAGAAATCTGCCTGCCTCTGTCTCCCAAGTGCTGGGATTAAAGGTGTGTGCCACCACTGCCTGGCTTTAAACACCTGGCTTTTGACAAAGAAACTAAAATTACATAATGAAAAAAAAAAAGCATCATCAAAAAATAGTGCTGGCATAACTGAATATCAACATGTAGAAAAACGCAAATAGATCCATATATCACCATGCACAAAACTCAAGTCCAAATGGATCAAAGACTTCAACATAAAATCAACCACACTGAACCCCATAGAAGAGAAAGTGGGAAGTACACTTGAACTCATTGGCACAGGAAACCACTTCCTAAATATATCCCCAGCAGCACAGACACTGAGAGAAACAATTAATAATTGGGACCTCCTGAATCTGAAAAGCTTCTGTGAAACAAGACAAAATGAGAGCCTATAGAATGGGAAAAGATCTTCACTAACCCCACATCAGACAGAGGGCTGATCTTCAAAATATACAAGGAACTCAAGAAATTGGTCATCAAAAGAATAAATAATTCAATGAAAAATGGGGTACATATCTAAACAGAGAATTCTCAATAGAGGAATCTCAAATGGCCTGAAGACACTTAAGGAAATGCTCAACATTCTTAGCCATCAGAGAAATCCAAATCAAAACAACTCTGAGATACCATCTTACACCTATCTGAATGGCCAAGATCAAAAACACTGGACAACTTGTGCTGGAGAGGTTGTGGGGTAAAGGAACACTCCTGCTTTGCTGGTGGGAGTGCAAACTTGTACAGCCCTTTGAAAATAAGTATGGCGATTTCTCAGAAAATTAGGAATCAATCTACCTTAAGACCCAGCATACAACCCAAGGATTCTCAATCACACCACAAGGAAATTTGCTCAACTATGTTCGTAGCAGCATTATTCGTAGTAGCCAGAACCTGGAAACAACCTAGATACCCCTGAAATGAAGAAAGGATATGGAAAATGTGGTACATCCACACAATGGAGTACTATGAAGTGGTAAAAATAATGACATCTTGAAATTTACAGGCAAATAGACAGAACTAGAAAAGGCCATACTGAGTGAGGTAGCCCAGACCAAGAAAAACAAATAAGTACTCACTCATGAGTGGCTTTTAGGCATAAAGCAAAGAATAACCAGCCTACAGACCACAACCCAGAGAACCTAGACAACAAAGAAGACCCTAAGAGAGAAACACATGAAAGAGAAAAAAAGACATGATCTCCTGAGTAAATTGAGAGTGTGGGGGGCAAGGGGAGAAGGTGAAACGGGAGAGAAAAGGAAGAAAGGGGAGTACGGGAAATGTATATAACTCAATTAAAAACAATAAATAAATTTTTTAAAAAAGGATAAAGAATGGAGCATTTGTGAGCTTGCCAGAAACATAGAAGTCGATGCACGGCAATGGGCACTTAAGTCAGGTCTCTCCCAGCAGTGGCTGACACTGGGGATTGAGTGACCTCTGGGGCATGAGGGAATGGTTGTTGGTACACTGGGGATTGGTCCTTTTCTAGAAGAGTCAAAGTCTACTGCTGAGGCTGCTTGACAATCCGATCAAAGATTGCAGCTGCTGGGGGAGGGACCAGTCCTTGAAGAAATGGGACTGCTTCCCAAAGCTGGGGCCAACAGCCTTGGAAGCTGGCCAGGCAGGAGTCATCAGGAAAGAACTCAACCCAGGAGCACCAGGAATACAGCTGGAGCAGACCTGAGTAGGCATTGTAAAGAAATAATAACAGTTTACTGCCTGTGTTAGGGAACAGAACAGTGTTGTAGCTGAGGGAGAGAGAGAGGAATGGGGAGTCTCCAACTCCAGCCCTGGAGGATCTGTTTGGTCACTTGCTCTGACAGAAGGCTCACATTCATTATTACAAGAGCGCCAGCCCTTAAGAAGTAGTCCTATTTCTATCATATGGATCCAGCATCAACATAATGGGAGCAGGAGGGCGTAGGATCTGGTGGGTCAGGGAATGTAGGCAGATTGCCCATCTCCTTTGTCAAACTGTAGAAAACATGGGTGACTCAGGATCTGGAGGAGTTTTGTAGGATTAGAATTATGACCTCTGATGGGAGCAACAGTTCAATAGCTCTATGTGAAACTTTGCTAATATACAAGACCACACTGGAATGTTGTGGTCTCGGTCCATTGTGTTGGGAAGACACCAAAGAGAGGTCCCCAAAAGGCAAGTTTTTAGAGTGTGTGGACTGAGAGGTGATCGTTTTTCATCTTGCACCAAAACAAATCTTTATTAACTGGTTTGTGGTATCACAGAAGAATTTCATGTCCAAACACAGTTCACTCTTTGCAATTTATATACAAAGTTGGTGATAAAAATCACCTCATCATGAGCCCACAGCTTCCAACAGTCCCAACTGGAGACAAAAGGGCAGGAAGATAATATATAATCAATGTGACATGTTCAGAGAAATAGATTTAAAAAGTCCCATATCCTCAAGTCCATATTTAGAGCACTGGCATGAACTTTAAGCTTTAATAAAGACATGACGGGGGCCAAGGGCAAGAGATGTGTGTAACTAAACAGTTTGGGTCATGATGTCATCCACTGGCTTTGTTCTGTTTCCTCAGAGTGGTCCCAGAAGTCCTTACCTCTTGAGTGGATAAGTTGGCTCTCAGCAGAAAAACTCTTACTCAGCATGCAGCCTGGATACTTGCCCTCAGCAAGGTTCTAGTCTGTCACTACGGTTCCTGGGATCCAAAGTTTAGAACAAAGATTGGGTATAAGGTTCCATATCTCGCTTATAATGGCCTTATGATCAGTGCTTTATAGGAGAGAAGTTTCTCAGGGGTTCTTCTAGTGAGGCGCTGAAGTTTATTTCCTACTCTGTCTTTCCTGTCCTTTGAAAGAGAAGATATAATCAACTTTGTTCATCAATTATGTGCGAACATGAATGTATCAATTACTCTTTTCATTTCTTTAGCAAAATATCTGGCAAAAGGAGCTTAGACAGGGAAGGATTTACTTGAACACAGTTTGAGGGTACAGAAGATCGCAGTGGGGAAGGCAGAGTAGGAAGAGTATAGAATGACCCGTCAGCTCTGTCCCACAAGTGAGGAATCAAACACAAGAATGCTGGTGCTCCATTCACTATCTCTATCTCGCTTTTATTCAGTCCTAATCTCTAGCCTAAGGTATGGTCTTGATCAGATTTAAGGCGACTCTTCTCTGCTCAGTTAAATCTTTCTGGACACATCCTCGTCATAGACACATGCGGAGATGTGTTCACGATGCTGTAAGGTTGACAATGAAGATTGACTTTCACCATTAACTTATGTGTTGATGTATGGCTGGAGGATTTGTCTTCTCTCCTGTCTCTAACTACCTAATTCATTGCTGATTATTTCTGGCTGGCTACTTCTCTATCCCTACCCTGGTTGAGTGAGAGATTGAGAGACATATTAATATCATAAGAAAGAGATCTTTAAAAACTAAATAGGTCTGGGTCCCAGAACAGCCATAACCTGAATGATTTTCAGTTTCTTAGTCCTAACTCTGTCCTAGAACTATGATAGTGTGGAGAGCAGACAGGGATTACCAAAGGCCAGAGGTTTGCTGGTAAGGTAGCAAAAGAAGAAAGGGGCAGGCGGATCAAGGAAATAAACGCTGTAAGTGGTGACCTTTGAATTGAACAGAGGTCCTTGCCTTCTGGTAAAAAAGAAATTAGCATTAGTTTTCCAACACTCAGTTTTGTTCTTACAATTAATTAGACAGATTACACTATAGATTTTATTTAATACTCTGTATGCTTGTAGTTTTCCCCCCATGGAATAGCTGCATTTTGTTGTAGAATTAATTATGAACACGAGCTCTCAATAGACCAAGTAAAAACTACATATTTCTCTTTATTTTAGTTTTGAGCACTCAAGTGTCAGGCACTCACGTAGTAGGTGTGTGCTGAGCAGATAAATTTAACAGGGATATTCCTTTCAGAAAAGCAAACCCCTTGTGGCTAATCTACAGTCCCACATTCCTCCCGAAGCCATAACGCTTACAATGGGAACTACCATTTTGAAAAGAAGTAAGAATTACATTTGGCTTCATTTAAATCTTGCTATGTATCAGCATTTATGCTTGTTTTCTGCATATCTTTCAATCAATGAAAAGGGAAATGTGGGATAAAGAAGTTATTAGTGATGCTTTACATGGGGGACCTCATTGCACTCTATTCTTTATTAAGATCTTAATATTCCTTTTGAAAATTAATAATCTGTTAATGAAAACTTGAAAAACAAACGTTGAATCATTACCCTGTCACATATATGGCAACAGCGTGTATAATTTCTTCATGAGACACGTTTTCTATGTGGACATAATTATATTATGGAAATAGGAATAGCAGTCACCTCCCAATAGTTGATTTAATGCCACAGCTTCCAAGCAAGCATTACAGATATTTTCTGTTCATGTTTGTGCACTCTAACATTTGGGGAAGCTCACTTGTTCAAAAGCATGCTAAGCAATTCTTATGTTCTCCACATGGAGAAGCAAAGCTCTGTCGTTCATGCTTGCTACATATGGAGCTCTCAAGTGCTGCCTTTCCCGTGAGCTCATGGGGTGAAAAATTGTCCCTTTAAAATTATGCCTCTCCTAGAACTGTGTCCATAACTAGTATGTCTAAATTTGACGTTAACAAACATTTATTTAAAAGTACTTTGTAGCCCAGGATGGCCTTGAACACAGTGATCTTCCTGCCTTAGACTCCAGAATGTGGGAATACAAGCATGAGCCACCATGCCCAGATGGGCTCCTCTGTTTTAAATCATTTTCCAAATTTGTACGTGTGATAACACGTTTATCCACTTAGCAAATGTGTATGGAATGGCTACCGTATCTTATACCTGATGTGGGGAGATAACTATGCCTATCTTACAAACTGGACATATATAGTTGTTGCTAGAGTTTGAAACTGTACTATTCCCCAGAGGTCCATGTACCAGAGCTGTGGTCCTCTGGATCATGTTGTTTTGAAGTAGTGGAGCTGTTGAGAGTTCAGGCCAGTGGGGAATCACCCAATCATTGGAGGCATGCCCTAGGGGCACTACTAGGACTCAAGCTCCTTTCTTGCTACATTCTAGGCCCCGAGACAAACAGGTTTTGACCTAGCTCTGAATGCACACTCTGTGAGATCAGGATCTGCACCGTGACCTGCATCTTATTTTATTTTTACTATATGGTAGTGTATATTCTAGTCACTGTAGGGGTGCAGGTGGAAAAGAAATGCACAAAAACTGAGGATAAAGAAATAAATTCCTCTTTATTGGTAATGAGTATTTTTCATTCTGTAGGACTCCTACAGAACCCACAACAGGAAAAGCTCCTGATACTGTTTACCCGAAATAAAAAAAAAATGTTGATGGATCCAAGAGTGCTCTGAGGTTTCCAGAGGAAGGAGAGCCATAGCTCTTTCCAGATCCTGGTAGAGGGAGCAAGTGCAGAAACTGAAGCGGGATGAGAACCTTGGAGGTAGGAACTAATGCAGAGATTGTGGGGGACTCAGACTAATCTCTTGCTCCTTCTGGCTTGCTCTGCTTGCTTTGTTATATAACCAGAGGCCACCTACTTAGGAACAGCTCTGCCAGCAATGGGCTGGACCAAATCAGTCATCAATCATAAAAAGAATTCCCAACAGTCTTGCCCACAGGACAATCTAATGGACGCAATTGCTCAACTGAGGTTCTCTCTTCCCAGGTAGCTCTAGTTTGTGTTGCTGACAATAAAAACTAACCAGCATAAATACCAATTGAGACAGGGCCAGTATTTGGAACCAGATTTCTAAAGAATCACACAGAAGTATGATCAGCATCCACAACATCACCTATAAAGCACAGCACAGCATGCTGACCAGAGAAGCATCCTTAGCATGGAATTCCAAAGGGTAGTGGGAGGTGGAACAACACTCCCCGCTTGAACCAGAAGGACTGCTCAGAGGTGTGAATAGCTTTGGGACTCAGCATCCTAAAGTAATACCTAGGGTTTTTGGTAGGCAACTGGAAGTCCCGGATGGAAAGCTGATCTACTCAGACTAGAACCACCAAGAAGATAGATATTTCATCTTCTGTCTCTGCAGACATGTCATTCCAACACATGCACCTGTCTTGCTCTGTTCTGGTCCTCCCTGTTTATTTTCTTTTCTGTTTCCTGTCGGTATTTTCTTCTTTTTCACCTCGCTTCTCGCAAGCTTAATCAGAGGGCATAGAACAGCCTTGTTAATGAGCTCTCAGTGTCTCAGCCTCCTGGAGGATGTTTTAGATCATTTGGTTCTATTTGTTTCTGTTTTTCTTTTCATTCTACATTTAGGCAAAACTTCCTCCGTCATGTCCCTACTTGTCCTTCAGTTTACATTTCTTCTTTCCCTTCTTCAACTATTTTAACTCAGCAGTAATCGCTAACTTGACTCTGCTTCTTTCGCTTGCCGTTCATGTTCACAGTACCAAGGTATTCGCGCAGCCAGCACTGTCAGTGTTTCTCTATCTCCTAAAGCAATTGAGCCTTAATTACCTGAGTGTAAGAGGCTTTCAAGTACCAAGCATAAAGCCTTGTGTTTTATTAGGCTGTATTGCATTTTTATAGTGGGCCTTTCCTTTGATAGTGGTTACTTTGGCTGACAGTATTGTACTCTTAGGTGACTACAAGGAATCAAGCCTGGTGTTCCAAAGAATAACCCAGTAGGAAAAATAAACAAAGAAGAAATCAAAACAACAACCTGACAAAAAACACATGACACTTACGCCCTATAGCAACTTAGCCGGTTTTGAATGCTGTATCACTTTCACTGAAAGAATAAAAAATAAATAAAAATAATAAATAAATAAATAAACAAACAAAAAGCTTAACTGAATGGCATAACCTGACACAAGCCTCAACAGAAAAACACAGGAATTTTGAGAAAACAAGGCAACCCAATCCTTTAAAAGTTCCTAATCCCATGCTACTTGCCGCCAATAAAAATGAAGTAGATGAAATCAAACTCCAGACAAAGAGTGCAAAAGAGTGGTTGCGAGTCTGCTCAAACAAATCGAGGAGGACACAAATAAACTCCCAATGAATTCCCAGAGAGCAGAGTGAGCAACTGAAGAGAGCAGAGTGAGCAACTGAAGAAAATAAAGCGGTCAAAAGGGATCTGAAAGTGACATTCAGTACAACAGTTGAAATAGTGCAGATAAATGAAACTGAAATGTTGTAAATAAGAAATTCAGAGAGTCAACAGCTTTGTGGAAAGCCCCACCGATAGAATGGATTAAGAGGATGTCGGAACATGAGGGTTTAAAGACAAGGTAAAAAAATTGGAACATTCCAATACTGACAAAAATAGTATGAAATTATGGTTAGAACATTTCATATCAAAACCAAACCAAAACAAAAAAAAAGAACATTTCATATCTATGGGACACTATGAAAAAAAACAACTATATAAATTCTGGACATGGAAGTTAGAGAAGAATTTCATGCCAAAAGAAGAGAAATAGTATCAAAAAATGCCCCTTGTCTAGGGGAAGAGAGGAGATGCCTTTTGATTAGAACACCCAACAGGCAAGAGCAGAAAAGAACCTCATACTAAAAACACTAACCATGAGGCTGGATAGATGGGTCCGATGTTAAGAACAGAGATTCTGTTTGCAGTTCCCAGGAAACAGATGTGAGTTACAAGAGGTAACACAATTGTCTTCAACTCTTGTTCCAGGAAATGCAAATCTGCTGGCCTCCTTGGGCACCTACAATCATACACACATACACACCTGCCCCTGCCATACACACAATTTAAAATATTTTTAAATGCTAGATATGCAAAACAAAGTATTTTCAGTGGCCAGCAAGAATGTGGACAGACATTGCCAGTCATCATCTCTAGTGACACAAGCTAAAGTCACAATGTTTGGATATGTAAAGTTAAAAGTTGCTGACATTACCAATTGTAGAACAATAAAATGTTAATATAAATGTAAACTGTCCCAAATCTAATGGCACTAATTTAAAGATTTATTTTATTTTGTGGTTATTAATGTTTGATATCTGCACTAGGTCCTCTAGAACTGGAGTTACATCTGACTGTGACCCACCATGTAGCTCGTGGGAGCTGAACCTGGGTCCTCTGCAAGAGGAGCAAGCACTATTAGCTACTAAGCCAATTTCCCAACCCCAAAAACCTAATAAAAATTAAAATATGCATCTACCACACAATGTATGCAAAGAATTGCAAGTAGCACAAATTTTCATGGATTTTATATTAATTGTTGAGAGATTGTAATACCAAGAATCCTGGAACTTGCCAAAATTTCTATCATTGGCTGAGTGATGTAGAAGGATGATATACAATTACTATCAGCAATAAGAAGAAATAATTCACTTCTTCACGAACTTGGTTGAAAGGAAGAATCAAGGTCACTGACAGAAACCATCAACAATACACTGCATGCTTCTCCTTCTGTACCATGCTAGCAATGTCAGCTTTTCAGTAGTAATGGAAGGCAGGAGAGTGGCCACCAGGATGCGGGTAGACAGAGGAAAGGGCAGTGGTACAAAGAATAACAAAAGTGTTCCCTGTCCTCAGCACATACATCTGATGAAACATCAAAGGGTGCCCTTCCAATGCAAGCATTTGCTTGTATAGGAATGAAGATGAAAAGAATGTTTTGGAGATGGTGTCTCCTTACATATCCCAGTCTAGTCTGGAACTCACAATCCTCTTGCAAATCTCAATTCCCACCCGTGAATGAACATTTTTAAAATGAGATTTATAATTTTCTTTTCTACCCTAGCTCTGCCTAGGAGATTCTGAAGGTTTGCCTGTGTTTTTTCTCCTTTCACTTTCTGCTTTCTCCGTTGACCCTAAGGGTCTAGCACAGCACCTGAAAACCATAGTTAACAGTGGTTTTAAATGAGGTGCTTGAAGGGCAGGGGATATAGCTCGATGACAGAGTCACTGGCCTGGGTTTGAGTCCCAGAAGCACAGCCCTTACCCTGCCCTGCCACACACACACCAAAGGGGGTAGGAGGACAGAGACAGAGGAAAAGGGAGAGACAGAGAGACAAAGCAAGAACGAGAGAGAAGAGAGAGAGATTGAAACCAAAAGTGAAGCCGCACAGGTCGTTCTGACTCACTACCTGAAAAGCAATAGCGTTTACTAAGTGAAAAGGCCTGGAGATGATTCATTTGGTAAAGGGCTATTTTTACAAGCAGGAGGGCTGTGAAACAGCTGGGCTAGGAAGACCAAGACACACAGATCCCTGCAACTCCTGGCCAGCAAGTCTTGTCAGTGAGCTTCTGGTGGTAAACCCTGAATAAGTGCTGAAGTTAATCACTCAAGCTAGACCCTGTTTGTTCTCAAAACTGCTTACTTAAGAATGACTTGGGAATTTCCAGATGAAAATGAATATTTTATCTTATTACCCCTAAAATTCTGATTTATTTGTATTTTTACAATGACCTTAGATAAAGTAATGCTTGCCCCTCAACAGCTTGAAAGCTAGTGGAAAGTCATGTTTTACATTTGTCAATGCATGATGGTTCCTCTCCTTTTAAAATATGCATACCAGTCACTATAGCAACACATACAGTGCTTCCTCTATGTGCCTCCTGGTGTTATAAATGTGAGTGAGTCACTGTACAATATTAGACTCACAGAAAAGCGGAGAGCAAATTTAAAACCACACATAGTGAGAAAAGTTTTAGCAGATGTAGTGGTCTTAATATATATTTAATCTGTACAATATTAATATTCATCATTCTATAATTATGCAATGATAATGGAAATATTTCTTCTGTAACTGGTAACTATTAGCTAGAAGCATTAATATTAATGTTACATAATTTGCATATGTAAGGAAGAATGGACAGAGCTGTCAATCAATATCGTTTTACCCTGCACGATGGAGTCCAAACAACACGACCTTGTTAGCATGAGCGCAACAAAAGTAGAAACTAATTACTAACATTTTGTAACACATATGTATACACACGCACAGTGATTAATAACCTGAGTCCTAAATTTTTAAACATTAAGACTAATGGATTTTTTTTTCTATACATGTATATTTTGGTGAAAGATCTTAAACTCTCCCTACTTTTGACCTCGCTTCTATTCTGTCTTAAACTTAATGTGTTTTTAATTTTTTCTCATTCATGGATAAGTTTTTCTTAAGCCAACGTTAATATTTTCAGATTTATGTTTATTGGGCCAAAAATATATCCAAGCACAGACATGAGAAGCTTTAGCAACTCTCCCTCCACAAGGAAACCCATGAAGACATATCTATCAATTAACCCTCTGTCATCTCCAGTCAATCATCTGTCTTACTGTCTATCTATCAATCATCTGTCAATCTTAACACAGAAAGAGAACCAAGAGAAAGAGTGTGGTTGAAAGGATACAATTGTAGAGTAAACTGGAAAATGGGGAAAGGGAAAACACTCACTCAGGTATACTTCATTTTCCAGTTCTAAACGCTCAGGGCCAGAGAGGTAAGTCAGTCAGCTAGTTAGTCTGTTTGCTTGTTTGCCGACTTCATTCTTTCTTTTGTTATCTGAAGAAAAATACGTATTTCTGTTATTGAATACTTTCTGTTGCGTGATAGTGTCCTATAACAAATTAGTATTCTGGACCAGCAATTGCTGTATTGTAAACATTTTTCAAATATTTCAAAACTAAATGACAAATGAAAATTTACTCTAGTTTTGAAGAACACATGTGAACTTTTTTCTCTGATCTTCTGCTCAATCAATTTTGTAGGCACATTTAGGTGGAGTAGTGGTTGAAACCCCACACCCACACACAAGTTACAAATGAATCATTTAAGCTTATAATATATATCTGGAGAAACCTACAGAGGGATTTAAAAGACAATCCTGAAAGGGTTTTAAAAGTCTGACATTAAGGAGAATAAATATTTATGAATTTGAAATAACATGCATAATTAGATGTCATGAGATCATTAAGACAGTTTGTTGTCACCACTTAACCAATAAATTTATTTCTTAGAATAAAGCATCAATGCAAATGCATTTCTTAAAGTAATGAATTGGTGCTTGATAGGGAGTCATATTTGTCTCATTTGTTTTTTATGCTACTAATCCAGGGCTGCAGCATAAACTTTTGTAATAAATTAGTTTTCCCAGAGCACATAAAATTCAAATGAATTATTGTTTAGCTAATTTGTTACAGAGATGACAAGTCATACAACCGGAACATTCCATATCTTATAGAGATTGTTAAGTCTTAAAATACCTCCTATTCATGCAGCAGCAATTTGAGAACTATTTAATAAACATATGCATTCACATGTAACACACATTTTAGACTATAGCATACACAGTTAAAATAAAAAGAGGACTGCATGCGTTACCTTCTTATCAAGAAGCAAAGTTACTTTCTAATAAGTTATTTGCCAAAATGATGACATCTTGGATGAAATGGCTTGGTTATTAAGCAGACAGACCCTTGGAAGCCATATGTTGTGTACAAGCTCTCCATCAGAAGGCATTAACTCTACCTAAGCCAGTCAGACAATATGGGCCCAGGCCGTCTGCCAGGCCCCAGAGACAGCCCAGTGATGTTAAAATGGAATTTAGCACCAGATTTGCACAAAGACATACACATTGTCACTTCCATTTATCTGTGCGATTTGCACTTAGATGTAGGTGTGAACTGGGGGACTCATACGGGTTGACTGCTGTTTTCTGTAATTTAGCACTTCCTTTCCTCCATCCCAGCTTTGACTGACAGCCAAGCAAGAGAATGAACTCCACATGCTCCAGCCACCCCAGCAGCGGCAGAAGGGGCTGCCGTTCCATCTTTGTTTCTTCCTAAACAGGAGGATGAGTGTGTGTGTGTGCGCATCTAGTAACTTCATGATTCTTAAAATTCCCCTCAACCAGTATTAAAACATGTGTCAAACATGTGTGAAGTGTGGCATGCTACCGCTCCCAACACAGATAGGGCTACATAGTAGAACGGGTGTTTGAACACACATGGCTAACAGAGAGAAATCACAAAGTAAAATGTAAATTTCTTCCATCGAAAGTTTATAGCCAATATCTAGGAAAATATTCCAATAAAACTAGAAAACAAACCCATTAACGCAGCGTGTGGCGAGGCTATGGATTTGTTCTGCAAAGTTTGAGAAGACAGGAGGCTCTCTGGTATTGACATGATGGGCAAAACTGACAGAACATTAAGTAAATGTTTCTTTGGCTAAGCAAATGTGTTAGTCTTTTCCTGGTTTTGACTCCATTGATCATAAAATTGGCTATCAGATTACCAATAACCTTAAGAAAGAATAGAGCCAGGCAGTGGTAGCACATGCCTTTAATCCCAGCACTCAGGAGGCAGAGGCAGGCGGATCTTTGTAAATTCGAGGCCAGCCTGGTCTACAAGAACTAGTTCCAAAATGGGCTTCTGTCTCAAAAAAACAAAAACAAAAAACAAGGAGAGAGAGAGAGAGAGAGAGAGAGAGAGAGAGAGAAGAAATGGCTTTGAGAATCCTACTACTTATTTGAGATGACACATTCAGTTTCACAGATAAAAGGAAAGTGTTTATCTCATTATTTTGAAGTGCAGCTATGCAACTGGTTGTACAGGCTGAGTGTCTAAAGCATGCAAATCGTTTCACTAAAGACTTTTCTTGCCTTATCCTCTTTAATCCCGCAGACTCAGAAGACGATTCCTTTGTTATTTATACGGAACGATAGCGCAGTAGATGCTGGGACTATTGAATTTCTTCCTAGGTTTCCTCAGCTGGTTACATGTTCAACAAGTTTTCACCCTGATTTCAAATACCCTGAGTATTTGAGCATCGTCTACTAAATGGAAAAAATGAGTGATGAAAAGGATACTTGTGTGGAGTTTAGAGTTAGCTTTCAAAAGGCGCTGGAAAAATGCTGGCTCAAACCTCATTGTCTGGGTCACGACTTAACACCTGCGACTTCCTCAGTGCTGCTGGTTGATACTGGGAGCTGAAGCTACTCACTGTCCCCTAATGTCTTTAGGAGATCATTATGGGTTTATACTATAGATTTGTAGTGTGTTTGTGTGTGTGTGTGTGTGTGTGTAGGATAAACTCACAGGAAATTCTACAACAGTGGTTTTCACATAGAAGACTTAGTACCAGTAAGCACTATGTGTTAAGTACTGGAAAGAGAATATAGAAGCCAAACAATACTCTATCCTATATTATTATCTACAACTGCAGAGAGAGCATCAGAGAAGATGGAAAACCCACCGAGAATGGCACGAGCACACACAATATACCGTGTCTGGAAACCTTAGGGCAAAGGGAGCTGGAGACTCCGGGCACATAAAGAAAAACAGATCATTGATCAGAGGACGGAGTAGCTTTGATCTTGCAGGCAAGGTGGCCTGAAACCTTTAACATAGGGATCTAGATCTAACTAGATCAAGCTGGTCCTCTGACGCCTGACTGTGGAGGGGTGGAAGAGCTCAGGGAGCGGGGAGCAGGTGGGAGGCCTCTGTACAGGGAGTAGATAATTCGAGAAGACAGGGGTTAGGCTGGAGGTGGAAACTAAAGCAAATGCAGAGTGATTGGCCGGGCAGACTCAGAGAGAGCAGTTGAAGGCTGCACGAATGTATTTTTACTCACATTGTAACTTCTTTGGTCCAACTGCTTGCTATTAATGTTCCTGATAAATGGCTATTTTTGTAAAGTCCGTGATAATCGCAGTGGCAACAGAAAATATGTTTCGCCCACTCGCAACGCTCCCTTTCCTACAGTCATCACAGCGACTGCTTTGCACTGTAAGTCCTTCCGAGCTTGTTTGAATCTAACCCACGCGCTTCCTTCGTTTCAGTTGTTAGGACTGAACGCACACATTTAACGGGGATTTTATGGCTGAGTTTTATCGTGAAGAAACGAACACTAGTTCTTAGTCTTTAGTGTTCTCTCGGGAGACCCATCGCTTTCTCCACGTCCCACTAAATAGAGTATTCATTCAGTCAAGATACCGACATTTTCATCGTCTGGATACCTGCTTCCGTTTATGCCTGAGTCACTATCTGTTCGGTCAAAGCATCACCTCAGCTGCCTAACACCCCTTTATACAAAAAGTCCAGATTGTTTGGCTGGGAACTTCACCCCCACCTCACCTCAGCTCCTAGCATAAGCTCCCTCACCTCAGAGTTGCCTCAGTCCAAACTCCACCTTTGAGAAAGCCTTCCAAATGGTGACCCTTCCCCAGGGAAGGTCGGGACCACCCCACAGGCTACTTAAACTGCCCCCCAGAGAATGAACACGCGCTCTCCGGTTTCACGTGGTCTCCTCTTCCCTCTTTTCCCCTCTCCATGTGTTTCCACCGTCATCTGGGAGCACTCCATTAAACATAGGATTATTTGAGTCGGTGGAGAGGTGTGGCTAAGAGAAAATACTTAACACTATGCTTTTGATAGCAAGCAAAACCAGGATAGTTTGTATTTTGTTGGGCAACAGAATTCGAAGTTACCTGTTTATGACTGGAATTATGGAGAGTTACAAAATAAACATCAAATGTTTAATATAAATGTATTCTTACCATTTGAAATGGTTTCCAGAGGCACTGTTTACTTCCCACTGAGGAGATGTTTTGGGACAGGGATGAGAAAATGCTCAGCCATGCCTACTCTAGAATCACTTCAAAACCTGCCTTCCATACTCAAACACCCTGTGGCCTAGGCTACAAAATCTTTCTGTGGTTCTGTGTCCTTAGGGAATGCGGAATGAAACCACTGGGAGATGCCACGCCATGCCTTGGGATGACTTTTATCTGAGAGAGAGAGAAGATAGAATGTTTTAGTGAGCGTGTGGAGGAAAGGGAATACTGTCATGGCTGGCCGGAATGTAAACAAGGGAACCCTATGGAAAACGGCATGAAGCCTCCTACAGAATGGAATTTCCATTTGATCCAGCCATGCTGCTATGACTGTTTTACCCAACTGATGAATTGAAATCAATCTGTCAAAGAGATTTCAGGACCCTCATGCTCATTGCAGCGCAGTACCCAAATGATGCCAGCAAGCCAAGGGCCCACGAGCAAAAGGCACAGGATGAAAATGTAGCGGTGCATGCTCAGTTACTTTGTAGCCTTTCAAATGTTAACTTCTATCTCTTTGCCAATATAGAGGGGGAGGAGAATGTGTGTGTCGACTGGAAAAAAGGCATAGACACAAATACTGCACTCCCTCTCATAGGCAGAATCTAAAGCCATGGATTCACACTGACCAAGAGTGACATGCTGATCACGTGGATCTAGCAATCAGAAACGGGGAGATGAAGTCTGGTGGCTTTAAGGCTCCGCGGGGGGGAAGGGGGGGAAGTTTTAGTTTATTGAACATGGCAAAACGTTAAACACAGGGTCTTCCATACCTTCAAACTGCTTTGAAAGTGAATTCACATTTTCTTTTCATGAAAAGGTTAAATATTTGAAACTAATCTATTAACTAGCTGGATTAACCTATGATACATGGTGTTCATAAGCCATGATATCACTTTGACTTCTCCAAACTTACACAAGATATGTTGTCAATTTATAAGAAAGAAAGAATGTAAGAGCTCAGCAGAGGGGTGGTGTGTGCCTAACACAGATGAAGCTGAGGTGTGACCTCCAGCGACACATAAATAAATATGTGAGCAGTCTAAGACACAGTGAAGCGATATCAGCTTTGTAGGACAGAAAATGAAATTAGGCAGTACACCTTGGCTCCATGCCAGGCACGGTGAATTTTTGCACCAGACTAACTTGGCCTTGAAGCGTGAGAAGTTTCTGTCTCTTAGCGGTGCTGACAGAGCTGAACGTTGCTGAACACCACGATAAGAATCTTGAAACAGAAGTCTACACAAGCAGCAAAAGACAGATCTAGAAGTGCACAAAGGGAAGGCTAGTTCGGAGTGCTTTGAATTCTTCAGATATCTTTCAGATGGTGCAATCATTTCCATCACTGAGCATGAAACGGAATGATTAAAATAAAAATAAATTGTCGATTCTTGCATTTTTTTTGTCAAGTTTCATATGTCTTAAGCAATATGTGAGATATAAAGATAGGTAGACAGACAGACAGACATATGTTCCCCTGAGAGCTGTGGGGTGCCACAAAAGTGACACCAGCAGGGACATTTTATAACATGCACACCCTCAGACCCCAATGGAATTGTTTTATGGAGTAAGAACTGAACTGGAGACTTGCTTGCCCGAGGGCTTAACCACTCACCAGTCCACTCTTGCAGCCGTCTTTGCGCTTGGAATTCCTCCAAGGAATCTAAAATACCTTTGTAAAGTTATCAATGGGGATGCAAATTTGCCTTACCAAACAGTTTAAGAAAACCCTCCGCCCAGAACTTTAAATCAGAAACACATGGCTGAGAGCAAGCGCAACATCGATCTATAGGAGTGTGTGAGTAATTTTGACATCCACAGACGATCCTAAGTCTGAAGAACTAAGAGGCAAGACAGGAGGCCTCTTCCCAGTCATGATACTTCTGTCCAGTGGCAATCATCAGTAGCAAAAGAGGAATGATGTTGGTTCCCTTTATCCTTAAAGGGAGGGAGACAGACTCTGTGACTTAACTGCCCGCAGATGGGCTAAACTCAGGCAGTCGCTAGATGACTAAGGCTGGCCTGCAAGCAGGCAACTCTGGCCAGCAAACTTGGGTGGGCTGCACCAAGAGACTGGTGCCTGAGGCCTTAGTCACCAGCACTGCCTCTAAAGATCCACATTTATTCTTCTCTTTGAATTTTCAATTAAGATTAAGCGTTTTAGGCTCTTTTGGTGTTCCTAAACTCATGGGAGAGGTTTGTTTACGGGGTCTCTAGCTTCACTATAGAGAACGACATGGAGTTATGAAGGAGGAAAACAAGAAGGAGACCCTAAGAAATCTTCAGGTAAGGGGGCTTTTGTCCCCCAAAGGTGTCTCACTAAAGTCAGCAGGGAAGCACATACGAAACAAACTGTCCTTACTGCATTCCTTTGAGGACTTGAACACTCCTGTCTTGGTTGATCACACCATAGTAAAAGGGGGAAGCTAGCCAGGCATAGTGGCACACACCTTTAATCTCGGTACTCAGGAGACAGGCAGGAGGATGTCTGTGAGTTCAAGACCAACCTGGACTACATCGAGAGTTCCAGGACAGCCAGGGCAACACAGAGAACCCCTATCTTTAAGGAAAGAGGAAAGCTATGCTCTTTCTCAAAGGTTTTGTGAGAAGATTAAGTGATAATATGTTTCTGAACACATCTACAATTGCTAGGCTATGATAAAAATCTTCAAAAAGTGGGATCAAATGTGAATAATTTCTTCATTTTCATTTCTTTGACTTGCTTTTGAGCAGTCTTCAAGAGGAGACCATTTCCCCCTAATTTCAAGGACAACTCAAAGAAGAGCAGCTGAAGAGAAACAGAGATGAGTGTATGTATATAAACACAGCTCTGACTTCAAAGATAGTAAAAGAGTATATTTTTGGACCCAAACATGAGTGATTGTGGACAGAGACAGATTTGGTTATCCCAAACAACAAGTTCAAATGGGGCAATAGTTTGATGAAGCTTGTATAGTATCAGCACCAAGAAAAGAATAAAGAAAATCACTTTTCAAATACATTGTAGAAACATTAGGTAGGAGGGCTATAGAGAAGTGGGGACATCTTATCGTATGTCTCCGATGCTACTAGTAGGATTCTTAGGCTTCCTTTTCGCAGGTGCTAGTGGCTTGTTAAGTTAATTAATCCTAAAGGTTTTATTTAGTCACAGGAATGTTAAGTCGGAATCAGAGGTGGCCAAGGAATGGCCACTAATGGGGCCAACAATAGCTCCAAACAAATTGTAAAATGGGCTCTGTCTGGACTTGCAACATTCCAACATCTTCAGTCACTGAAGTTCCAATTTACTGTTCGGTCTTGCAGAAGGTTCAGAAGCCTTCCTTTCCAGGAGCTTTTATTTACAGGGGTAAGGGGTATAAAAAAGTGAGAGAAGCATCAGTCCCAGTTCTGCCAAAAGAAATAAAACTTCTCTAAATTAGGCTTTTAAAAGGTTGGTCGGTTTTAAGATGGAAAAGAAGAAGCATGTTTTTCACTGTAAACATGGCAAGAAAATGAAGATGGTCATGGTCGTGGGGATAAAGATTTGCTACTCTAGCTTGAACTTCAGAAGTGAGCTACGGTACTTTCAATACTGCAAGAGCTGCCTTTTGTATTGGGTAGCCAACATCCTTTCAAAACACACACACATGTATATTTACATACACTTAAATTTTCACATAGTCCTTGTACGTATTTATGGGATATGATGCGACACTTAAAATGTACACAAAGTCAATAGCATGTTTTGAGGGCTGGCTTTGAAGTAATGACCTGAGACTATGTCCTCTACAAAGCCTCGTTGCCCCAAAAAGGGTTGTGCTTGAGACAATGATCACAAAGTATAAGGGCTCGTCTCCCATGACCTTTGAAATAAGAGGGTCACTGTCTGAGAACAGAGGGTCTGTGGTTGTGACTTGACCCCTTTGCTATGATTTGTCACCATGAGACAGCGGCTTTCATATTCTACAAATGATGGCGAGGGAGAAACAAATGACATCAGGCTGACTCTTGATGGGGCCGAGAGCTCTGATGGGTTGTAGTCCGTGCTTTTATGGGATCCTCCTTGCTCTGCGGATTGCTTCATATTCCACCCGTGTGACTCTAGAGAACAGCATGAGATCAACCTTCTGTTCTTGGCTGACAATAATATTATTTCCTTATTATTTACAAGTCGGTTTTTACACTAGCTATTTCACTTTAATGTGATATAGACTCGGGGCCAGGCTTCCTCTTGGAGTTCTTGCCATACCAGCCAAATATTAAAAATTAAAATGTGGTCAGCACACAGAGTTTATTAGTGTCTTTCGAATGCAATAAAACTTGTGATTCTTGCTCTAGGCCAGTGATTTCCAAATCCCATTCTCTCCCTTCTTTTGCATTATCAGTAGAACCTCATTCTAAACTTCTTGGGCATAATGATAATAATAATAATAATATTTGATGGGTCTTGTTTAAGCAGCAGCATATATTCAGCAATTTTTTTAGCCAGCCACAAAGACATCTGAGACTCTGGCTAGGAAATTTCTATGCTGGTCATTAGAACAAAAGCACCCAAGGTTGAAAATATATTGCCATCATTATCTATAATCGCTCAAAGAATCAAAGAATTTGAAACCAGTCAGGGGTCTGGGACAGAATCCAGGATTGATTTCCTAGGAAAAAGAACAGGAGGTGGAGAGGGGAGGGATGTTTGTCAGTGGTACAAGCAGACTCAGCCCATGGTCTCCGGGCTCCTTGTGAAGCTATCTTGTGTTGCAGTGGGTGGGAGGTCACCGGGCCTCCTTTCTTGGGGCTGGCTGCTGACTGCTCACTTTCTCTGAAGTCTGAGTCAGACAAGCACTTCTGAGAGTTTGCAAAAATCTGGCCGTAGACACTAGGATTTCCAAAAGGAAACAGCAGCTTTTCTTCAGCAAGAAAGGCCACAGAGGGCTTCTTCAACAACTGTCCTTGTCACCGGTGTATCCTGTCTCGGACCACACACATCTAACTCCCCACCTTTCATTCTCTTACCCAACTTCAAAGTCAAAACGAGCTCGTTTCCATTCCTCGGAGAGAAGGGCCTCAGCAAACATGTCTCCCATCTGTCATAGAAGACTAACCTTTTCCAGACGGCACTGAAAGAAAGTGATACCTGAGGCCAGGGGAGGAGAACGGAAGAACAAGTGCTTCCTTATTTCTAGATTGGAAATCCAGTCTCATGGTTTACTGTCATTATTATTATTATTATTATTACTAATTACTAAAGGAGAGCTTCTAATACCCATATAGGTGCTCAGAGAACAGAGATGAAAACGAGAAAGGCTTTCAGACTGAGCGCTTTGTTTATTTATTGCTATTTTTCCCCCAAGAGCAGACATTTATTTCTCTGTGGTCTGCGGCATTTGCTTTGCTTAGTAATGATTTCCTGGGCCCAGGGTTTTCCATATGTGGGTATAATTGTTGCTTGCTAGCATGGTGGAAACAAGACACATGGTGTTTATGTAGAACAAAAGTTTCAGAGTTTTGAGAACTCATGCTCCATTACCTACTGCTAAATGAGGAAAAGTTCTGTGAAATGTCATAAAATAATAGTGTGTGTGTGTGTGTGTGTGTGGTGTACTGAAAAAGAACAATACAATTTGTATTATTTGATTTTCTGGTTGAAAAATACATTCCCATGGTCCCTGCCCTTCTTCCCTTCTCGTTATTTTAGGATTAACTGGTGTGATATCTTGTTAGGAGGCTTATTTCAGTTTTTAAAAAATTTTAGAGACTCCTCTTCCCCTCCCCCACATGGCCATCCGGAAGTCAAGTGCATGCTGCCACGGTTTTCAGTCATAATTTATAGGTTGCACTGGCTCCCGATCCATCCAGGAGGATTGCCATGCCCACAGCTTCCTACGGTTTTTTAAAAAACATGAAAACCACAAAGAATGTTTGAAATGATTTTTTTCTTGGTTGGCGGCAAGGATACCATTCCTCAAGGAAAATGCCTTGGGCTAAAACAAAGCCATATTCATTCAAAATAGATTGTTTAGTAATTGCAGGACTCTGGATTTTGTAAAACTGACTTTCAGTGCAAGGGTTTTACTTTCCTGGGGAAAGTTTAAAAGCAAAAGGGAACAAAATACCAGCAGAGGACAAAGTGTTAAAAAGAACTTTGCCAAGGGCAAGAGCAGTTCAAACAGCAACCATGTGGGTACACTGAGAAGAAACCAGCCAATGTGGATGTGATTTTGTCTTGGGGTCACTCAGGAGAACCTGGCTGGTTTTATTTATAAAGGCAATTGTCAAATCATTCTGTAGAATATGGATGAGGTGAAACACAGAGGTGGAGTCCTATTGTAGATCGTCTGTAACTTTTCAAGTACAACCTTCTCTGAAATTCCAGGGAGAATGTGAGTCCAATAAAGAAACCTGTCAGTCAGCTCGGCGTGTTTATTTATGGTCCCGGTGTGCCAGGCACTGTTCTGGCCAATCTGAAGAGATACAAAATAAAGCTTAGTCATCACCCCTTGCAGTCTTGAGTGCAAATGGATTAAATCTGAGCACACACACACACACACACACACACACACACACACACACACACCCTATGTGGGTGGTCAAGAATGCCAACTGTATAGAAATGCAAGACGCTCATTTAGAAAATCCCTGATTTGACAATCAAGAAAATTATGAAGACTGGACAGTAAGGGACAGTAAAGATTGCGAAGAGATCCATTTAGGAGGCATGTCTTTTTTTGTATCTCCTTTTGATTAAAATTGGAGATTGCACATGCAAAAACTGTACAAAATAGTTTTGGAATTCCTGTGTGCAGTTACGGACTTGCACCGAAGACGATGAACTGCTAGCTTGAACAAAGTCACAAGGTTTGTACCATTAACTTGTATACTCTCAAAGTCTAAGTGAGGGACTTATTGTCTTTATATCCAGCATTGTGGAGGTAGGAACCAAAGAAGAATGAATGAATGGGACATGTTTGTAAAGTTTTCACGGGTGAACTGTGGTACTTTTATTTATTTGGTGCTGGGGATTGAATTTAGGACTTCCTGGATGCCAAACAGGAGTTATCCTAAGGAACAATCTCTCCAGTACCCAGTTAGAAGACAGGGAAAGAGGACTGGGACCTGGTTAGCAGAGAGCTGTTTGGTAAGCCCAATTGTGTCGGAGAACAGAAAGGCTTGACTTTTTAGCATAGGGACTGGACACGTAGTTTGTTCCTGGTCCTGAATTATGCCTGGTTTTCAGGAATAGCGTTACCTTTGCTCTGTGGTTGAAGCGCTTGCACTGATTGATTCGACAAAAGATTTGATGAGACACCTGACTGCACAGCAAGGCATTTGTTTGAGATATCATTTAAACTTTTCTTAGTTTTCTTTTTTTTTTATTGTCCAAGAAGTTGCATCCTTTTTGTTTAGGACTCAAATTTTACTTGTGCCTTCAACACTTTCATGAGGATTTTCTGCCCTTTGATAAAAAAAAGCATGCTAGATCCTGCCACAGACACATGCATCGCATGTGGACCCAAAGCAGGCTCTGCTGACAAATCCGTGAGAACAAACCCTTTTAGGTCTCAGCACTAAGCACTTCATGCTTAAGGACAACCAGTTCAAATATCAGGGGCTCCAGGACAGCCTAGGAGAGTAAGTGAATTGCCACATGGTGTCCCCAGACACTCCAGGTAGGTGGTGGATTCCATGGAAACTCTCATGCAGTACCCAACTGCTGAAGCGGAGACTCCAGTGCTCAGTGCTACCGTCCAACCCCAGGTCCTTGCCTGACAGGGTGCATTTGGATCCAATGGCGCAAGGCTTCAATTCATGTGACAACTTGGACTCTACCTTCACTCTTGTTTTATTCGTCCCAGTCCAGAAAGAGTCATTCTAAAAGGATCCTGAGTTCAACTTCCCTTCTTCAGTTCAGAACTCTGGCCACGAGTCCTGGCAAAGCTCTTTGGGAGTGGGGATCCCCTTCGGAATGAAAGACAAGTCTCAGCCAAGGAGAGCCAGAAGAGGAGTGGCTGTCCTCTCCTACTTTACTCTCTCTGCTTTAGCAGCACCCTTCAGCAGCCCTCGGGCTCCTTATTTGGGGTTAGGGGCGCCCCAGGGGAAAGGAAGCCAGGGCCGCCTGGCGGCATTCCTCGCCACAGTGTGGGCTCAGTCTGCCGCGGGCCCCGCAGCACCCCCTGTCTGCGCCAGCACCTGTTGGCCCGCCAGCTGGCGGCCCGCGCCCCGCGCGCCCCTCGAGCCCGCCCGCCAGCCCGCCCCGCGCCCCGCGCGCCGCCCGCTGGGGGAAGGTGGAGACGGGGAGGGGACAAACGCGGTCGTCCCGGCCCGCCAGGCCTTCCCAGCGCAGTCAGTGCAAAGCGGCCACCGCTCCCCAGCCGTGCGTCCAACCTTGCTGCAGCTCAGGCACCCGAGCGCGCGGGACTCCGAGCCGCCTTGGTCTCCCGGCTTCCTGCAGAGCGTACACCGTCCCCGGGAGGACTTCGGTGGCCGCCGACCGCAGCTAGGTGGCGGCTCCGTGGAGGATTGGGGCCGACCCCGAGTAGCCCCCGCGGCCTCCCTGCCCGCCCAGGACCCGCGCGGCGCTCTCCGGGCACGGTCCCCTCCCCCCAGGTGGGGGTGGGGCGCCGCCGGCCGCCCCGCTCCGCAGCTTTGTCATTGATCCCAAGGTGCTCGCCTCGCTGCCGACCTGGCTTCCAGACTGGCTCGGCGGGACCTCGAGTCCTCGCCTGCGTCCTGCCCCCCAAACTGACAGGTGCTCCCTGCGAGTCGCCACGACTCCTCGCCGCTCCCCCGCGTCCCCCCCCCCTCTTTCCTCCCTCCCCCCCCCCCCCCCCCCGGCACTTCGGCACAGCTCAGGATTTGTTTAAACCTTGGGAAACTGGTTCAGGTCCAGGTTTTGCTTTGATCCTTTTCAAAAACTGGAGACACAGAAGAGGGCTCTAGGAAAAAGTTTTGGATGGGATTATGTGGAAACTACCCTGCGATTCTCCGCTGCCAGAGCCGGCCAGGCGCTTCCACTGCAGCGCAGCCTTCCCCAGGCTGGGCTGAGCCTCGGACTCGCCGCTTCCCCAGTGCCCGCCGCGAGTGAGCCCTCGCCCCAGTCAGCCAAATGCTCCTCCTCGGCCTCCTCCTGCTGACATCTGCCCTGGCCGGCCAGAGAACCGGGACTCGGGCTGAGTCCAACCTGAGCAGCAAGTTGCAGCTCTCCAGCGACAAGGAGCAGAACGGTGAGTCTCGCCCCCTCTTCCCCCTTCCCGCTTCTCTCCGTGCGTTCCGGTTGGCATTGTGCGGTGGCGTGTGGGGTCTTTCCTTCAACCCTGGGGCTGATGGTCGCGCCTCCGGCGCTGCAGATGGAGTCCTGTGAGTCCGCGTGCACTTTAGCGGTGGGGAAACAGGGAGTTTGCAACTTCCAAAACTCTCTGGGCAGCGCGAGCCGGAATGCCCCACAACCTCAGCGTGGAGAGGACACTGGGGCTGTGGGAAGGCTTGGAAAAGACGTGGCAGGGTGGCATATGGCCAGAGACACAAGTAAAAGAACACCTTTCAAGAAGGAAATGAATGAGTTGTGGCAAGTTTGACTTTGCACAGGTATCCGGGGGTGTGGGTAGAGTGAGTTCAGGAAAGGCATCTGCGTCCTTAACTGAAACGTTGTCTATGAGAAGGCAGGCGCCAATTAAGAATTAGGTGAGAAGATAGGAGTCGAGAGGCCACTTGAACGTTTGCAAAGCAATCAGTGATGGTTTTTCTCTTGAACTGTTTTTTTTTAAACGTGCCTTTGTGCCCAGAAGTCCTCACCTATTGGTGGTGTGTTTTTTTTGTGTGTGTGTTCGTGAATGACTATTTTGTGTGTGTTGGAAACGACTTAATCCGGCATAGGAAATGAGAATTACTTTCAGCTTTCAAGTGTACCTGAAATGTTTAGAAAAGGTTCAGATGCAAGTTCCCCTGGGCTGGGATTGCACAGAGCTGGAGAAAGGCTTCTTTCATAAGGCCAGGGAAGCTTCGGGTGTGTAATTTGCTTAGCCTCTGAACCCCATATGATTTGCATCATGCCATTTCTGAAGTCTTTTGCTCTTGATCTGCCATTATGAAGTAATTCTTGAGACTCTTTTGTAAATAGAAATTTTATACTGCACATGAAACCACAATGTTAATATAGGCTGCCTGAAACTGGAATATTAAACACCCTGTGTACAAGTGCTATTTGGAAAGAAATTGACATGTTTTTCTACTTTGTCATCTGTTTACAATGCAACCTCACTAGCCAGGTAAGAAGTCTGTGAACAGCGTTTGCAGGTTGAAAATCGAGCACAAACATTGTCTAACTGGCAGTGGCATATTCTCTATATAGGGGATGCTTCAAGGCTCCACATCTGGATTTCAGTTCTGTAAAGTGTTCATCTTTTTTTAAAAAAGTCCAAAAATGCATAAGTACTCTTCATTATCCCGCGCTGTGCCAGAGTACATATCACATTTATCGCTGTGCCCGCTCCTTACCCCTAGCTAATGTGATGGTATGTGGCATCTGTAGGCTCCTGAACCTGATCAAAGGGCAGTCTAGCGATCTGTCTATAATCATATGGCCTGCAGAGGGCTGAGGGGGTCAAAGGAGCCACAGTGCCAGCTATACCTAGGCAGGAAGCAGATCCGACCAACCTTTGTCCTGTATGGTGCAAAATAAATGTCCAGTTCAAAATAGCGCTTCTATACTGGATCACCTTCTTCATGACACCAGTGCGCTGGCTCTTCTTCTCCCTGTCCCTGGTCCCTCATCTCTTACTGCCGTGTCCTAGCATCTCCCAGACTCCTCAGGACCCGTGCATGGCCTTGCTCTTTCCTTGTGGTCCTTTCTTGCGATCCATGTGCTATTAGCACTTGGCAGTGAGAGCCCTGGAACTTTCAGCTGCCTACAGCCGCTGGGTTGTTACACATCTCCAGGAGAGGTGAGCTCAGTAAGCCAGGCCACACACCTTCTGGTGCCATCTGAGGCTGGCTCTTTCTCATTCCTAAGATGTATGATGCTAAAAATAGCTCAGTCGTTTCCTAATCTGTGGGCAGAGGATGTGGCTATGTTTAGCTCTTGGAGTGTTGGCAGCAGGAAGTAAGTGGCGAGCAGAGGAACTCACCTTACCCTTTCCAGCCTAAGCAGAGGTGGGCCTGGCCAGCACTAGGGGGCAGTATAGAGCTATTTTTCTGCACATGCTCCGGTTGAGTTTTCCACTTCCTTGGGGTTTCAGGATTTGAAGCTAACAGGTGGGTGTGAGAGAAGATCCCTCTGGAATGTGACCAGATTTCCTGGAATAACTGCTTCTCCTTCCTTCTCTTTGGCTTTCATAATTGCCACTTCCTTATTTGGGTCTTTGTTCAGCCTCAGCTTGGGTTGTGTTTGAGTTTTGATTGTCCTGTTGATCTTTCTGTTTTGATGATTGTGGCGCTTGAAGGTGTGAACCCTCCTGAAAATTCCACCTAGAGAAGCCAGGGGTCCACTTGGTGTGCTGTATGCAAAGGCCTTTCAAAGGTCCAAGGCACTGTTCAAATTGATCTTGTTTTGTGATGATAGGGGCTTGGCTCTGTTTTCAACACATGTCCCAATGTGTTTATATTCCTAGGCCTTAGTTACAGTATTACTTTGATGTTATAAGTGGGAATTGGATGCTAGGTCTGTTCCATAGTGGACACACACACACACACACTTAGACTGGAGCATGACATGTAGGCATGACTGAAACTTAGGGACTGGTGTCATTTATCCAGTTACTAGTCACTTGTTTGTTTCTCTGTTTCCTATTGTAAGATTATAACTCTTGCTATTTGAATGAGAAATGCTTTTATCCACCTCCCCCCTCACTGTTACTGATGGAGCCCAGGCCTCACACATGTGAGATAAGATCTATACCACTTAACATTACACCCAGCCCTTCTTCATCCCTGAAGGCTTAATTCACACCCTGAAGGCTCCAGTATGAAGCAAAGCTTTCTCAATTTTCCTCAAGGAAATGAACTGAAAAATACCATTAACCTACTTGGAGGGTGTCTGACTGCTAAACTTGATATGACACAAGGGTTTGGGGGTGAGAATGCCTACCGTGAGATGCCGAAGTTCTTCCTGAGAGCCTCTGTGTTGCAGCAGGACGAATCACATAAATGTTCTGAAACAAGAGGAAAGTCTTACTTTGTGCACTGAATGCAGTCCAAACCGGCAGTAATCCCAAGGCTGTCGCTGGAGTCACGCTTTGCGTGAATTGTGTCAGTGATTTTAATTGACGCATAATCTGAAATTGCTTTTCACTGTCCACATTCTTTGAATTTTGACTCAGAGTTTGCCTCTTTTGAGGCTCACGTGGACGCGTCAGTCATTGCATATGCTCTTTCTATAGGAGCCTTCATCGTTCTTGGGGCAACTGAGCTAGGGCAGAGTGGTCCACTAGGAATGCTTTTGAGGTGTTGGTCCCTCCTTTAGTGCTAGCTTTTTCTTCCTACTGCTGCCACATGCCTGTACTCTAATCAAACTGTGCCCACCTCTTACCTTTTTAGGTGTAGCTTGGGAGCTCTTCTGTGCACAAACTGACCAGAGTCTTTAAGGTGTCCAACAGGACACAGGATCTGAGTGAGGGCTACAAGGACTTCCTTGCAAGTTAGAGTGTGTGACCTTTGTAACATTTATTTTTGTTATTTAGGAGCTTTAAGAAGAAACTTCCTCCTATGGTTTTGCTCTGTCTGAGAGCTGAGGCAGCTGACTAGTGAAAGAACTCTTATGTAACCATGAGTCCTGGCCTTTCCCTGCAGTAGGTGGGTTTTGAAAGTCCTGTACCAACAGTCTTCGTTTGTGCTGATTCAGATTTACTGCACGTTACATTTAGAAGGTGTTCGGAACATGTACAGGTCCTGGAGATGCTCTGCAGATGCTCAGGGAACTTGTTAACGCCTAGAAAAAAAAAGATGCTGGGATCGAAACTAGGCTTTCTCTCCAGTCGCAGCCTGAGTGTACAGCTCTCTCACCCAGCTAAGGCTTAGCTGTGTTGGTGCATTAGCCTTCCTGAAAGCCCCTTCTTGCCTGTCTGATGGCCACGTCTACCTTTGTGATTGTAACTTCCGAAGTGTTAAGAGTCTCAGCTCTAGCTATAAACTTCCATGCCTTGTATTTAAAAATCCTGATGATAATCTGATAGAGGTTAATTTATATAAAACATCTGCAAATCCAGTATTTCCAACACATCTACAGTAATCCCCATTGGCTTTGTTTTGTGTCAAAATACCATGTCATAATCAAAGTTTCTTCAATAGATTATTCTAATTTTAATGGGATGGATCATTTATTTGTAACTATTGACTGTAGTCTAAATATCTCTATACTATTCATATAATTGCAAATTCCCTTATTAAACCTTTTGTGCTACATATTTATCTCCACTTCCGACTTCACCTGTGAGGGAAAATCTGACCCCTCCCCGCTTTTCTTCTTTCCCTGAGACAGGTTCTCTCTGTAGCTTTGGAGCCTGTCCTGGAACTCACTCTGTAGACCAGGCTTGTTTCAAACTCACAGAGATCCCCCTGTCTCTGCCTCCTGAGTGCTGGGGTTAAAGGCATGTGCCACCACTGCCTAGCTCCCTTTTCTTTTTCCTATGAATCTGTCTAGAAGCTTGATGGGGAATTTCCTTTAGCCAATGGCCTTTGAGAGGCTGCACCAGGTTAAGGTGTGGCTCTGGCTAAGATTAAACTCACTGGAGGACCTGGAATGAAGAAGGGGTGTGTTTTCTTTTGGGGCACACCTCACTGGCAGGTTTTTGGTTTTACTTTTAAGAGGTGCATGTAGAAGATGAATGGACATGGGAGGTCCAGTGCTTTGGCTGACTGTCCCTGCTTCCCCGGCTAATACGGACCACTCTTTCTTTGCTTAAGCTGCCCCTTCCTGTTGTAGATATTAGACATAGCATCTCCCAGGACAGGTTTTTCTGACCTTTCAGTTCAGGCATCCAACCTTAGTGCCTCATCAAGGCTAATTAGCTGGTTAGGACTTGACCTGCTTTATTAGATTCCTCTTGTTCCTTGACTCTTTTTCTTTCAGTCGGGGGGGGGGGTCTGTTCTTCTTCTCAGATCTTACTATGGAGTCGGAGTCCTTTTGGGAGCTTGGGCCTAGTCTGATTTGTTCTCTGTAGGAGCTATAACCCCTGGATCAGGGTGAGGCAATCTTGTGTTCCCACCAATATCTGTGAAATAGTCTGGATGAGAGACATCTTTATATAGCAAGACAGTGGTATCTATTATAGAAGCTGGCCCTCTTTAAAGCTATCCTCCACAGTGTTTGGTCCTTTCCACAGAAAGATAAACTTGGGAATGGTGGGACAGATCAAAATACTACTTGACAATTTTGATGAAGATACCAAATCCCCAAGTGTACCCCAAGTGGGTACTAAGAAGTGGGCAGGTTTCCTAGATACGGTGTGATGCTGGCTACTCTTTTTAAAAGTGCTGTTTGTATGTATTCATATGTTGTGTCTTCTGAGGATGGGGATTTGATGTGGGCTGAGACTGTTGAGAATGGGAAGTAGATGAGAAACCAGAAAACCAGGCTACTTTTCATTGTGTGCTTTGACTCACAGTCAGCTTGCACCTTAAGATGCTAAAAATAAACAACCAGTACTATGATGATGATGTCTGACCTGGGAAGACCCTAGTATCCTCTGACAAGAAAACTGGGTGAGGCCTTAGAGAAAAGCCATCCTTTGTAAAAGTATGAGATAGCTTATCAGCGGTGAATTGCTAATGTGTTGATCTATTGTTCCTCATATTAGAACCAAATAGGCCAAAGGCATTGTGTTGTCAGTACAAGATAATTTTCAAAGCATTTTTTCCATAAGAAGGTTTAGTACTTTGCTCGTCTAAGAGATAAAACATTATCTACAAGAACATTTAAGTAAACAGCTACATAATGAGCACATTCAATTCATACATCAGTTTGTCTGGCTAATGCATACTGTGATAATTCTGCTGTATAAGCATAGGATAGTTTGACAAATGACTAAAGGGGCTGCCTTTAGAATTCAGTTTCACAGCAAGCAGGTCAACTCCTTCGTGACTTATTTTAATTAATATTTCAGCTCAGCAATTGGCTGTGATGAAATGGATGCTCAATTTTGGAAAGGTTGGTTCTAAAAATGGAGATGTATGTATTTTTAAAATGTCAATCTTTTATATAGCAATATTTTTCACTAAATGTTTCATAGGAATTGATGAATAACCATGTGGTGAACTACAGCAAGCACAGTGTGCTCTTCTATGGAAAAAAATTTTATGTATGTCACACTGTTGGTCCCTTCATAAATTCTTTTTTTTTTTTTTGACAAAGCCAAGAACACCAGAAAATAAACTCACTACAATAGATCAATGACTTGCCTGAGACAACATAGGTTTAAATTAAGAAACTTTCTGTTGAAATGATTAAATCTTAACACAAATGGTCTAGAAATTATAAAGGTGAGCTCTAACACTAAAGCCAAGTACTTAGATATAATATTTTTGTGCATTCTAAGTTCACGTCTCCCACAGTGATGGCGTTGAATTCGCTTCCCATTAGATCTCAGGCATCACAGATGTTATTCTGGTCCATTGGACGTGGCATTGCTTACTTATGGTTGTCACTGGTCTTGGTGGTCTCCCAGTTGTCTCTCCAAGGCTAGCTTTACTGCTTTTGCTTTTTCATGGCCTGTGGTATCCCTCCAACTTTCAAATGATAATGCTTTTGTGCTTGGCTTCCTTCATCCCTTTCCTGTTGAGCTGAGTAATTTTCCCATGAGATGAGGTGTGTTGCTGAACACCTCCTGAGGAGTACTACTGTATTCCCTTGAAGGAAGCCAGCCTCCCAATTCCGAAAGCACATTATTGTTATCAAGGCCATGAGTTCTCATTGCTGCAGTGTCTTTTGCACATTGAGAAGACAACAGGGCCACCAGGAAAACGCAGACCCCACGGTCTAGGGACGGTTCTTGGGGGCTCTGTATAGGTCCCTCATTTTGAGAAGCTTTAGGAGTTCTCAGAAGTGCCTGTCAGGGAGCATGTTTATGCTCTGTGTTTGCAGAAAGGGCACAGTTCATCTGCAACCATCCCCTGAGGTACTCAGATAAACAAGTTAGCTTAGTGGAGTTCCCATAGCTGGTGAAATAGTGTCCTTAAGTCTGACTCCAAGACAGACCTTGTAGGCATGTGCCTAGTCTTTGAGAAACAGCTCTTGAATGCTTTTTTAGGGCTTTGTAATGAGCACGTGTTCTGCCCCTAGCTCTCTCTGCCCTAGGTGCTGGGGATCTGCTGAGTACATGAAGAACTTGTTACTTCCACCCCCTCCTCTTCCTCCTTTTTAAACATCTGCTCTTTGTAGTTCAAGCTGATCCTTGACCTCACCATTGTAGCCCAGACTGGTTTTGTAAACTCACCATCCTCATGCCCCATCTCTCTGAGCATTGGGGCAGTTATTGGCCTTGAAAATCTGCTGCAGACGGTTGGCAGAACCATCCGTTAGCTCATGTGCTATCAGTTCTGTGTCCACAATACTATAAGGATGAAGAGGACTGACCACACTTGAATAGTTGCTTGGTCTGGATGGCTGATTTTCCCCAGTTCAAGGAGAAATGTTCCTTTAAGCATAGCTGACGTGATTCGGAATGAGTGTTTGAGATAAAAGGAAACATTCTACAGACGGGGGCAGCCTGAACAAAACAACAAAGACAAGAACAGTCTAGACTCTAGAAAGTGGGAAATGGAGAAAGTCGTCCTGAGCGCCTGTATTTGAAGTCTTGGTGCTGTTTTCAGGGTCTGCTTCCTGCAGCATTCACAGTCAACATAATGAAAGACCAAATTGTCTTCACGTTTATACTTCAGCTCCAAACCACTATTTTTAGTTATTTTTTCTAAACAGGCATGAAGGGAAAGGGTTCTGCTTTGGTGTTCATGGTTAATTACTCATTGCTTGAGTTTTTTTTTTCTTTTCTTTCAGTAGTTAAGCATATTCTGAATGGGCTAGAGGAGCGAACTGCATAATCTCCCTCCCAGCTCCTGAGCCCTGCCCGTGTGTGCTCACACTATTCTCCATGGCCTCCTTGATGGAAACAAAGAGCTATTTTCACACTTCATTCATGAAGTAGATGGCATGCAGAAGGAGGCTGGGGGAGGGTTCCAGAGGTTGACCAGAGGCAGCTTCTGTTAGAAGGCATTGGTATAATGAAGCTGTTACTTAAGTATCACATCAGCCTTGCTAGTTTTAAGCGAAGAGGAAGTTAAGTGCAGTAGGATACTAGTCCTTACGAGACAGATGCCTTTGCTGAGAAACTGCGTCCGTTCTCTGTGGAGGTTCCCTCTGGCCCCTGTATATATCACAACGCCTACAGGATCTTAAGATAGGAAAGGACCGGATATGACCCAAGGACAGTGAGTGTGCTTTGTAGATATGCTGCCATTATTTGCAGCTGTGCTGTTTGCACTCCAGGAATCCTTGCTCCTAGTGGACGCTGTTTCAGGCATTTCAGTGTTTGTACGATAGAACTGGGCCTCTGGCTTAAGTACGCCCAGCTGCCCACTGTGCCTGCCCTTGAATCACAAAATAGATGAGAAACATCAGCAGAAGTTGGGTTTCCATGACACTGTTGCTGTTTCTGGCAGTTCTTTTTTTCTCTCCTGGTTCATTTTATATGGATATCTGTCTTTCAGTCATCTTTTCTCTCTACTGAGGGATAAATCATAGCTTACATCCCGTACCGTCACATGTGTTCATAGCTAGGGTGATTAGAAATGTAAATTGGGAGGCATTAAAGTGCTATAATTTCCCTTTCTATAGCAACTGAGGGTGTTTACAATCAGTACATTTGCTTTAGATGTCAGCAAAGACAGAAGCAGATGAGATGAAAAAAATTTTTCCTTCCTTCCTTCCTTCCTTCCTTCCTTCCTTCCTTCCTTCCTTCCTTCCTTCCTTCCTT